>OX381627.1:1230000-1592881 GCA_947459985.1 Diloba caeruleocephala | reverse complement strand
TGGGGGGTATTTGCCAATACTCACCACGCTTGGCAGACGGGTTGGTGAGCGCAGTAAGGCTACCGTTTCACAGAAGGGACGCTGCTGCCCATCCCTCTGGTTTAGATTCCCTTAGTCGCCTTTTACGACATCCACGGGAGGAGATGGAGTGGTGCTATATTCTTAATCCGGACACCACACGGAAGATGGGTGGGATGGACGGATGGGTGACTACATAGTAGTATTTGAACTGAGCGTCTCGTAGCTTCGGAGGTCACTTACAATCGTCGGTCCCGATGGTTGTCATTAAACGGCGATCGTTAAGGCAATCGTACGCCTTAGGGCGGCTTGAACAACAAGGTTGGTTACTAACCATAGAAAAGAAGAATCGATATCGATATACAAATTTTTGTTTGGGTTTTTAGGTATATTGCGTTCGTTTAATTAGATGTTGCAGTGTCGAATGTCAACCATAGCCTATGTATGTCTTGAACCTCAGTCGAAATGTGGATGTTTCCCACTTTATGTAAGCATAAAGTGGGAAACATCCACATTAGTATTTCATCAGTGAACTGTGTGTATCGGCACTGCATCATGTCATTTGTGATAGCTTACAAGTGACATTTCAAATGACAATAAATTATAGCTCAAAATATGTCACTATTGTGGCGCCTACCACAATGAAGTACGGCATTTATTACGGTACTTAGCTATTAATATTAACGAAAATTAATGAGCATTAATGAGCTGTCCGCGTGTGGTGTCTGGATTAAGAATATAGCACCACTCCATTTCCTTCCATGGATGCCGTAAAAGGCGACTAAGGGACTTTAAACCAAAGGGATGGGCAACAGCGTCCCTTTTGTGGAACAGCATCATTCTGCGCACACCAACCCGCCTGCCTGCGTGGACATTGTTGGCACCCAAAAATGAAACAATTGTGCAATTCTATGGGGGAGGCCTTTGTTCAGCAGTGGACGTCCTATGGCTGATATGATGATGAATGAGCACACAAACCTTAGAGGGCCGATTCTCGTCATTTAAAAAGAAGACTGAGAAGACTAGATCGAGATTTTACTGAAATCCGACTGAACTTTAAGAATAGCAGAATACCATTTTTTAGGTCAATTCATAATTGAATCTCAGTTCAGTCAGAGAATTGGCCCTCAGAAGTGTCGTTTTACGGAGCCTGGACTAAAGTCTTTAGTAAGCAGTTGGGCTCGATATAAAAACTTTACATATTATTATAATGAAACAGTATATGCATAGATTCGGTCGGTATGTACTGGCATCACGTAAAATCTCTTCGACGGATTTGAATGGGAGTTTCGCTAGATTCACTTTTAGCGTCGTATTATTGTTTATAATCCTTTTTTCCAGTTCAAATGTATCATGCGACCGGAGTCATGCACTATAGCTTGCTATCAAAAATTCTACAGTACTGTTTTCACAACAGTTTACCGCCATTGATGATGAATCATCATCTTCTTCCTATACTTATCCCAATGTTGCGTCGCCATCCAGTCTAACCAGATACGAATGAATACCATAGTATTATTTTCAAATGCCTCAATGTCGGGTACAGTTTACAGACATAAATCTCACATTATAATCCGTGCACGTAACGCAGAAACAAGCGATCAATGTTCTTTATTTAGCGAGGAGGTTTAAATAAACACTTTAACTCAAAAATTAATCTGGGGAAGACAGAATTTCCTACTTTTTGAGATGAAATGCCGAATCACACTCAAAGGTTTCCGTTTCAAAGTCCAGACATACTTAGATACAATATCTTATATACATAATTATGTTGTACGTTTGTGTGTCACTGAACGCCTCCTAAACGGCTGGCCCGATTTTGATGTTTTTTTTGTGTATATGAGTTAATTGGACCCTGGATGGCTTAGATTCACAATTGGACCCAGTAGGTAGCGCTGCAATCAGGTTTACAAGTACCTGCCCATGCGAAGCTAGGGCGACCAGCTAGTTACGTGATAAAATTTAGAGTGTAGCTCTAAATTTCATCTGGACCGGCTTTTTGCAGAAAGTTTCACAATCGTTTTGAGTGGACCCTTCCTGGCAGCTTAGCCACTGCGCACTTGCTTTGTTCTACTTCTAACTGCTGTTATGAGACACATATTTATAAATTACTAGCTGTACCCTCGCGGTTTCACCCGCCGTTTAATTTGAAAGAAATTAGTATATAAGTATTGGATTCATCATCATCATCATATCAGCCACAGGTCGTCCACTGCTGAACAAAGGCCTCCCCCTTAGATCTCCACAACGAGCGGTCACATGCCGCTCTCATCCAACGACTCCCAGCGACCTTCACCAGGTCGTCTATCCACCTCGTTGGAGGTCGTCCCACGCTGCGTTTTCCGGTGCGCGGTCTCCATTCGAGAACCTTTTTGCCCCAACGGCCATCAGTTCTACGAGCAATGTGCCCTGCCCATTGCCACTTCAGCTTACTAATCCTTGCAGCTATGTCGATAACTTTAGTTCTTCTACGGATCTCCTCATTTCTGATTCGATCTCGTAGAGAAATACCAAGCATAGCTCTCTCCATAGCTCGCTGAGTGACCTTGAGCTTTCTTATGAGGCCCATTGTGAGTGACCACGTCTCTGTTCCATATGTCATCACTGGTAACACACACTGGTTAAAGACTTTCGTCTTTAGGCATTGCGGTATTGTTGACGAAAAGACGTTGCGAAGTTTCCCGAACGCTGCCCAGCCGAGTCGGATTCGACGATTGACCTCTTTCTCGAAGTTGGACCTACCTAACTGGACAGTTTGTCCCAGGTAGACATACTCGTCAACAACTTCGAGAACAGAGCTCCCAACGGATATTGGGATGGGCACGACATGGGCATTTGACATGACTTTCGTCTTGCCCATGTTCATTTTAAGGCCCACCTGTTGGGAAACCCTGTTGAGATCATCGAGCATTGTGCTGAGCTCTTGCAGCGATTCTGCCATGACTACGATATCGTCGGCAAATCGAAGGTGAGTGATATACTCGCCATTGATGTTAATGCCGAATCCTTTCCACTCCAGCAACTTGAAGGCATCCTCCATTGCAGCGGTGAACAGTTTCGGGGAAATTACGTCCCCCTGTCTCACACCTCTCTGCAATGGAATTGCCCCCGTGCTCTGTTCATGTACTCGGACCGACATGGTGGCGTTTCTGTATAAGCACTTCAACACTTCAATGTACCGATAGTCAATGTGGCACCGCTGCAGAGATTGCAGCACTGCCCAGGTTTCGATCGAATCGAAGGCTTTCTCATAGTCCACAAACGCCAAGCATAGTGGCAGATTATACTCCTCGGTCTTCTGTATAACTTGCCGCAGCGTATGGATGTGGTCTATGGTACTGAAACCTTTTCGGAAACCGGCTTGTTCGGGAGGCTGGAAGTCATCAAACCTGCGCTCGAGACGATTCGTGATGACCCTTGAAAACAGCTTATAAACATGGCTCAGAAGTGAGATGGGTCTGTAATTCTTCAATAGGGTGTTATCACCCTTTTTGAAGAAGAGCACCACCTCACCTCTGTTCCACGCTTCCGGCGTTGTGCCCTCGAGTAAGACGGAATTGAATAGCTTCTGAAGGACTTTAAGTACCGGTGTGCCACCCGCTTTCAGAAGCTCTGTCGTAATTCCGTCCCCACCCGGCGCCTTGTTATTTTTAAGCTGTTTCAAGGCCATCCTAATCTCGTACAGGCTGATGTCCGGGATATCCTCGGTATAGTGTCGGGTTAGTTTGGCTCGCGGGTCTTTGTCAGAGCCAATGGTAGGTATAGTTACCGAGGTGTATAACTGCCGGTAGAACTTCTCAATCTCTCTCAAAACCTCTGGCTTAGTCGACGCTACACTGCCGTCCTCGGTCTTCAGCTTCATAATACGACTTTGCCCAATAGACTTGTCTCTTGCGAACACTTTGGAGCCTTGGTTCCGCTCAATCGCCTCTTTAACACCGTTGGTGTTAAAGGTGCGGATATCGTGACGCAAGGACTTCCATATCCGTCTATTGAGCAGTCGGTATGCTTCAGCATCACCGGAGGACTGCAGCGTCATGGCGCGTCTTTCTGCCATGAGGTCGAGAGTGTGATCGGAGAATTTTTTTGGTCTACCTTTACGGTGGGACTTAAAGAACTTAGACCCAACCGTTTGGACAGTTTCTACAAACCTACCATTTAAAGTATAGTAATAATATTGGATTTCATGGGTTTAATTTTTGTACGCGTTACCCTAAATAATTTTGTAAAATAAAAGTAGCCATAGTTACTCCTTATAACATTAGGTGTCTGCCAGTGAAAGTCCCGTCAAAATCGGTTGAGCCGTTTCGGAGATTACCCGGAACAAACACAGATATACAGACATAAAAAATTGCTATTTTTGTTATATGGACCGTATATGCATTTAGTAAAAAGCTATTATTTTGATATTACAAACAGACACTTCAATATTATTAATTTGTATAGATTACCAGTTGGCTCGGCAAACGTTGTATTGCTCTTTCCGGTAAGTAAGTAGTGCCACCTATCGGTTGTTAGCAAAGCTATAAAGCATACATTATCTCGACAAAACAAATATCTTATGTAAATATGACCTCAATCGGTCGAGTCATTCAGAAGTTATACGACCTCAAAGAGCCAACCAGCTATAATATATATAAAGATTAATTGATATATAAGTGTTGCTCAGTGTATCACTATACTTTTAGTAAACCAATTGGACGGTGCCGAGTTACTGACCTGTACAATCCCATGCCATTCTCCCCGGACACTATCTGGCTCTGCGGACTGCTTGATAACGCGTTTGACGGCCGCTTGATCGACTGACTCGAACTCGACTTTATGTCGTATGGCTTAAACCTGTGAATATATGACGTATTGTCAGTTATAGAGGCAAATATAACTATAACCCATTTGTTTAAGTAGTATTTATTTCGAGACGCTTATCAGTTAAGCTGGGGCAAGATTTTATTGAAGAGTGAGGCGTTAACTGTGGAAAACTTCAAAGTTTTAGGTGAGTTTAGTCCAGCTAGCTAGGTAGGTACCACCACCGTGCGGTGCGCACGTAGTCACGTGCCGCCGTGTGCGCAGCACAGCGCAAAGCGAGGCTTAGGGGGATCCTTTACAATCCTCCCCGAGAAGTGCATGGGGGGGCAACCTTTTTACAGTCGCCTTCCCCCCACTAGAGCTGACCGCTTTACAGTCATCCCATCCGTGATGTGCCTAAAGGCACCAATGGGCGGCTCTAGTGTGATCTTACGAGGCCCTGGAGCCCCCCTTCAGTGCCGAAGATGACCGCTCCAGTGATTTTAGCCGGTAGGAGACCGGCATGCCCCTTCGCCCTTCCCCGGGGCGAAGGAAGCTCCATGTAGAATTTCCACTGGACACCAATATAAAAAAGGTACCACCACCGTGCCAGGTATTCTGCCACCAAGCAGCAGTGTTTTAACATAAATGTGTTCCGGTTATAAGTACACTGGAGCTAGTGAGAACTAATGTCTCGAGGTGACGAGCGGAGGATGGTGCCACTGATGCACCACGAGGCGAACGACTTACTCGCCTCGTCACTAACTTGTATAGACAAAAGGACAGCCGCTCATTGATAAAAAACAGAAACAGCGATTGACTGATGTCAGGTTGGCCAGTCAGGATACGCCGAAATAAGACCAATCAATCAAGGTTGCCGCACACTTAGACGAATTCGAAGGTATCGTAGTTTGACAACCTCGATTTTGTAATTTACATCTCAAAGGGCGACCTCAAAAGTTGTCAGTTAAAGCACCAAAAAACCATAACTTTTAAACGGATTCTATCGCGTATATTTTAGATTTTTGTTTTCCCTGACGTTTCGAACACTTCTGCAATCTGCAGTGTGCCAACATGTCTTAGACAAACCCAACCATTTACTTCGATTCGATGAACCTCAAGTCCTCGCGAAAGAGAACCGATATGTACCAAGAATGTTTCGTGGGGCTATTGAAATTAAAAAACATCCCAATTTGAATAGAGAAGATGGCTGTCAGGTACCACCAGTTTGGAATCCTGTTATTAAAATAATAAAGTCCCAAACCAAATACCACACTAAAAAACATCAAGATGTGAAGTGATTACTGCGTGCATCGAAATAATTTTTGATTATAATTGTACGGTAGATCAAATAAAATAACTTTTTAAAATCTGCAACGACGCCTGTCACCTTAGTCATCCTCCACGAACCCCGAAAAGTGATCGAAACGTCAGGAAAATCAAAAATCTAAAATATACGCGATAGAATCAGTTTAAAAGTGTTTTATAACTTGTTTACAATATGGCAACTGAGAGTTTGCTATGCGTGTAAGCGTGCGCGCACACTTACCTAATATTGTTGGTGTGTGTGTTGTTGTGCGCAACGTTCGGCTCGCCGTTGTCGCCGTACGCCGGGTACTTGTGTGGGATGCTTTTGTTACACGACGCGCAAATTTGAACCATACCTGAAACAAACAATGAAAAACGTGAATTTAATAATTATCTGCTCTATTCGACCAACCTATCGTTTGTTGTGGGTAACATAACAACAAAAGCAACTGAAGAATTATATCAAGTGGATGCAAAGCGAGATTCTTTCCCCCAAAGGAACCCGTGAAATTGGAACTTCAGCAGGCACTACGCATTTATCCCTTTGCTTTCAAATATTCCGATAGTCCGGTTGTTGCGCAATAGAGTTACTTCTATGAGAATCCATAATAACAAGCCAAATAGGGTTTCGTCCCTGCGTGCGTACTGTATGATTCCTGGCAAAGTATTAAACACCCCTCTACACCCATGGGTGTGGTAAAAGGCGGCTAAGGGTTGATATCAAGAGGGTGGGCAGCAGCATACTCCCATGTGCTGATGATCGTTTACTATAGCAGTCATTGGGAGGCCCATTTTCAGCGTATATTCAACAATTCTTCCGAAAATCATCATCATCATATCAACCAAAGATAGTCCACTGCTGAACAAAGGCCATCGATTTCCAAAACTGTGACTTCGTTTTGGGGGGAATTTGCCCACAATACACAATACACACCACGCTTTGCAGGCGGGTTGATGAGCGCAGTATGGCTACTTTCCAAGAAAGGAGGCTGCTGCCCATCCCTCTGGTTTAGACAAACTTAGTCGCCCTTTACGACATCCATGGGAAGAGCCGAGTGATGATGATGATAACGAAAATGTCTCTATTACAAAAATCATGTATCTCACTCACCTTGTGGACTAATAGGACTGGCATCCGGGTGTGGTTTGAGCGTCGTAATAAACGGATAATAAGGTTCCCTTTCCGGGTTAGGACAGCAGTACACCAGCCTCAATTGGGAGCTGGGAGCGCCGACCCCGCAGACGTAGCACACGAAGCTGGCAGTCGTAGGAGGAGCTGAAGGTTGACTAGCCGGCCGTTCTAAGGAGGGAGAATGCGTATGCGCTGCTAAGGACTTGTCGCCTGAGCTGGCGAGGCTCAGAGGCGATGGAGGGAGTAAGGAAGGAGGCCGGGTGCGTAATGCGTAAACTCGTTCGTTCGCCGGGACCGCACGCATCTGTAACAAGGAAATAGTTGGATTAGTCAGTGTTTAAAAGTTGAGGAAAGACACGCGTATCCAGTTCACTCAATGGTGGATAAACGATCGGCGAGGTCAAGCAACACCTCAGTATTAAGTGTATAGTCTATGAGCAACACTTGGCGCAGTTTCTGCTCAGTTTCAGTTGATTCGACAACAACACGTCACCGAGGGTTGTAACTGAAAACCAGTGCCTTGTCCCAAAATCGCAGCTTCATGCCGGGCTAAAACACTTTTTGCCATGAACGAAACGCACATACTCCCATATTTATATAATCGTTTTTATTGTTTGGGTTTTATTTTAATTACTTACTTTTTATCGTTTGTCCCAGCAGAGCAGTGCAATGATAATGGTACACATGCATGCCATGTAGTTATGTTTTGTGTTCTCATGCGCAACGCCGCGCTATGATATCTAGCATTAATCTTTTTTAATTTTTGTTGTTTTCCGTTTTCTAATTTTATTTTCGTATTACTTATATATATATCATATTTGTGTTTTTTTTTTTAATTTTCTGAGACCACGAGCCGCAATTTGAACGACCAAGAAAACAAAAAGTTGTATGGTGCCTAAATTTTTGCCTCGCAACTTGCAGCTTGCTTACATATTAACCAGATGTATACCACGCCTTCCGCAACAGATTAATGTGTACTTCCACAACCACACTTCTTAAAATTACCTTTTTTTTTTACTGAGCCGGTGGAAATACATCATATACTTCCTTCGCCGCGGGAAAGGGCGAAGGGACATGCCGGACTCCTACCGGCTAAAACCACCGGAGTAATCATGGCGCGGCACCGAAGGGAGGCTCCAGGAACTCGAATAATCTCCATCTAGAGCCACCCGTTGGTGCCACGCCTTTAGGCACATCTCGGAGGGGATGACTGTAAAGCGGTCATCCCCTCTAGCGGAGGGAAGGCGACAGTAAAGAGGCCACCCCTCCAGGCATCTCTCGAGGGTCTTAAAATGACCTAAGAAATCTCCAACACTTCTCGTTTATTTATTTTATCTACGAACAGGGTCTATGACAAACAACAATAAATTTATGATATACGAAGGTAATAATTAATATAATAATAACATAATTGCTTTTCACACATTTCAGAAAACTAGATCAGACCCTCGAACCATCTATGAAGACGCATCCATTCCTATAACACCCGTGCGTGGCGACGTGCACGTGGGACGACGTCACGTACACTCGGCAAAGGTTATCAGGGTCGATCGACCGCGCCGGGTCACTAATACGGAACGTTACACAGAGTAGTAAGCTAATGAAGTTGTAACGAAGGTCGCGATAATCTACAGTAAGTACGAAACATGTGTGACGTAGGTATAGATGTGACGGCAAATATATTTTCCTGCCACGCTTCTAATGTTGCCAGATGGTCGGTGTTCCTCTGGATACTCCCGACATTTCATAATATGACTTCTAGACTACCGAAAAGTTACATCTCCCGACAAACAGCTTATCGTAGTTTTATTCACAATTCAAGTAAAATCTTATTTCCTTTTCTTTTCTTGTAAAGGCCAATTCTCCACATTAAATTCAAAATATTTTTATTCATATAAACCAGTTATAAATACGCAAAATGTAGCTAGCTGCATGGCTCCAAGAAATTGGTAAACTGGATATGATATATCCGAGTGTAAGTCATACTGTAATAGTATATAACATTATAACATAGTCCTCGTCAATGTCACGCCACTGGGCACAATCCTAAGATAATATAGCTCCAGTATATACAAAAAAAAAGGTCATTTAATGTACGTGCAGTTCGTCTCTGAAATTCTCTGCTACACTCAATACGCGACAGCCCTTCACTGGGCGTTTTCAAGAATTGAGTCAAGAAGCATTTCTTTTTAGTATGACTTATAAGTAGTGATCGGAAATTGTGGTGCAGTTTTACATAAAGTTCATTATTTCCCACGAGAACATACGTACGGACACGCTTTCTTAACTAGATTTTCATGTAGAAAAATCCGGAGTTCCGGGATCGTAAAACGGTAGACTCTTAATTTTGTTCTAATCGTTTTCTTTTTTATAGATTTACTCAAGTGGACATGTCCATATTATGCTAGCTCCCCAACTGTGGGCATAATTGCACCCCAATTTCCGATCACTACTTATAAGTATGTATGCATGGTATATATTTATATAAAAAGATAAAAAAAATATATTCATGTTAACCCATTTATAGGCTTATGAATAGTCTAGACTTTAGTTGCCGCATTCCAAGATAAAAAAGCGTAGAGTTTCAAGAAGTAGATTTCCTAAGGAGAAGAACGGGGCAAGAAACTCCATGGTTACTCTTTTGAAATCATATTGGTACAATGTTTTATTTTACTACAATGTTAACGAAATGATGGTAATGTGAGGACAACGCAGGAGAAAAGAGTCTAAGCTTCTTAAAAAGGCCTGTTTTTAATATTTACCAAAGATTTTGATTCAATTGTCATGACAGCATAGTTATGTATTTATTTAAGTACCTATACACATATTATGTCCATGCGGTATAGTTGTGCATCTCATTGATTAAAAGCACCCCGAAATCAGTTTGTTTCATTATTATTAACTGTTGTTTTCTTCATGGCTGTTCCTGGTACTGTCTTCTTTTGTTTCTGTTTTATATCATTCAAATGTTTGATGGTAGAAAACTTAAACTTAAGTTAAGCTCGCCTTTGTACACGATGTTTTATTTCATTTAACAATATTTTTTTTTGTTTCATTGTGTACAATAAAAAAGGAATAAGACAAAATATTCCACTCTAAAATGAAATAACTTTCATTCAAAAAACAGCTAATACAATAATTATGAACACCGATGTAAAAACTCCGCGAGAAGACTTTCTTTTCTTACGATAAAACATCGGCGACGTATTCAATAAATAAAGTTTTGAGCTGCAACCACTGCCTCCGGATATTAAATGCAGCTTCTTTTTGAGTAACAATTTTTTGTTTACTTTTAATAATGTTACCACCAACTTTTGCTCTTCTTATTGTATATAACAAGTTAAGAGGAACGCCTTTCCGTAGCTCACCTGTTGTATAATAATAAACACAAACCTAAAATTTAATTACAATAAACGTAGTGCACTATAGAGATAGAGGATAATGGTAAAAAGGTGCAGTCATATTACATAAAAATCAAATCGATCACTAAATTGAATCACAGATAACGTCAGTGCACCCTTATCAGCATATCCACTTTTTGCCGTCGGCACTATCAGTTGCCCATTTATCTGCGTATAATATAACGATAAATAAATTTAAGAGGATTAAATTATTATCAATGTTTACTATAACACTTGTATATTTAGGTTTTAAGATAAACGTATTATTTTAATGATAGTGATAACAAATTATACTTAAACAGTCAAAGTGATATAGGTCGTAATATAATGCCCTGTGGCACGCCACATTTTTGCATGCTTGTTTGTGAGAACAAAGCATGTATTTATCATTTGGACTTAATAAATCGCTATCCCGCTAAAACTACAGCTTTAAAGCTCTTTTTCTAATACTAATCAGTATTAATTGTCGGTACAAAACGTGTTCCTTGGTTTTATATCACTAAACGATCGTCTTATACAACATCAAGCATCACAGGTTTAGTAGGTCAAAATCTATTCGCCCTTCCCGGGGGCGAAGGAAGTTTATGAAGAATTTCCACTGGACAGGAATAAAAAAAAGAAGGTCAAAATCTGTTAACATATAGGCACAATACTGCAGAAGCTATCATTTTTGTAAAGTTGATCTACCCTCTGACCAGTGAAGGTGAGACCATATGCCACACTAAAATCATATGAAAAATGCGTCAATGATACGGCTCAAACGAATTATTAGTTTTGGTGTTGTGTTTGGAATAATTCAAGAACATTTAATCTACATTAACTGATTAATAAGTTCAAATAAGTTGTATCTATATAGCTGCAGTTCTATATAATAAGCATAGATAATTTAGAAAATAAGATGATTAGCAAAGATAAATGAAGTATATTGCATCAGTGAGCATAACTTTTACCGACAGGTAAACAGTGTCCCATAGCTCACTATTACATTAAGGTATGTTGGTTTTCTTATATAACACATTGACCTTTACTAGGTTATTTTAATTAAAACAATAATCAATACAATAAAAAAAAATTCAACGAATTGCATCGCGTATATTATAGAGCTTTGTTTTTACTATCATTTAAAACACATTTCAGCATTTTAGGAGCGCCGCGTCCCCGGCGCAGGACCCTCCCAGAAATCGACGACCTGCTGTTTTACCATTAATTAAGGGACCAATAGAATAAATGGTCATATCTAGAAGCAAGCTTCCATTAAAACCTACTTCAAACCGCATAAGATAAGCCAACTTCTCAATCCGATTAGGTGTCAGATTCATTTACAAGATGCAGGGGTCTACAAGATTCGACTGTGAACGTAGGTTGTCATCAAAATGAAACAAGTTCATAAACTTCTGCAGGGCGGTATATTGAGACGTTGACTATTGGCACCAGTATTACTTAATCATGAAATTATTTTTTATTTAAATTATTTATTTTGTGAATTTATTTCATATGTTTTTAACTCTTTTAACTCCCTCATTATAACTTATTATTATTGTATTGCGGATGGATTTAGCTGTAAGCAATATAATGTCTGTACAAATAAATAAATATGTCGTGGAGAATGATAGTTAAGCGATTATAAGTCCCCATTGTTTAAGTACTAAGGTAGGGGTAAACACCGTGACGTCATTGTATCGTGACGGCGCGTGGGCAGAGTCGTGTCGCCGACAAATACATTACGTTTTTGTTACCGAATATAAGATTGTATATTGTGTGCCAATAATAAAATCTTTCTTTTTTTCCCGCATGAAGTCCTATATTCTTTCTTGTTTTTGGTTTCCATTGTTGACAAGAAGCAAAACATCAATCCTTTTTGTCCAAACATCAATCCTTTTTCCATTCAACCTCAACATAGTTTTCAACTCTTTGAGAAAATTACTCTCATAATATCTCACTTCCGATGTACGTTACGGTCAGTGTCGATAATTTCTATTACAGTGGCACAATAACTGTCAGTATTACGAGGGGTCAGCGCGTTATCTTGTGTCAACACTTTTTCAGAGTGCAGTGCTACGGAGCGGTTGTCAGTTCAAATAGGTGCTCCTGATAATATACGTTTTTATTATAATACATTGCATATTATTAGTTTTGTCTTCTTTCTTAATTTATAGCTAATTTATAGCTGCATTAAAGATCTTTATTACATTTCTCTCTATTACACGGGTTTAAATCCCCTGTAAGGGGGAACCCGGTCTTTTGATAGGCTTACGCGGGGACATGGGTCCAACACGCAAAGGCCCTTTAGAGAATTTTAATCTAAAATGTAATGGGACACTAACCGGGGACTCTCCATGGCTACACTATAAAATGCAGTCTCGGATCGTCCCCGGAGGTGTAAAATTATTGTATAAGATGGAAACTACAATTATAAGGTCTATTGTAATGGGTGCTAAATGGATTATATATACATCTAAAAACGGAAACAACGGCGTCTGCCTTTCAATCTTTAAAGTGAAATTCTGTGGCAGACGATGACTCGCCACTCACAAGATGGGCCCCCTAAATGGGCCCACTACATCGATGGAGAAATCTATGTATCTCCAATAAGGTTTTTATATTATAATTTACTCAAGATTAAAGCAACAATTCGCCCACTTCTACTCATACACATCGGCAAGCACACTATTGCTACTGGAAACGGTCCTTCACCGAAAGAACATCTGCGTACAAGCCACAATTCTTAGGTCCGTATTACAGATCAATAATCAAACCTCAAGTAGAAGTTGAGTCGAGATTGCGTCAATCTAATATGAACTCTACGTGATAGGTCCAGCAAATGCTGATATTCAATTGATGCAATCAAGTTCTACTTGAGCTTTGATTCTCGATCTGTAATACGGGCCTTAGTCGGCGGATTGTTATACGCAGACTAGTCACATCTATGCATTCCTGTCTGACATTCAACATCTTTAAATACAACAGAGATATAAAAACAATTTTTATACGCATTTCTTACGTATATGTATTAAGTCTTATAGTGCCAGTCGTCAGAGAATAAGCAGGCATATCGATATGATTATCGGCGATCCATTATTCTTAATAACGGCTTGCCCTACGACATTTACAAGTTCGACGTGACTTACATACGAGTTTATAATTTCAGTTTCTAAAACAGGTGGACGTGGATAATCTACGGGTATCACCGTTAGTCAAATTATACTTACTTTTCTATAAGAAATTTAATTAACTATTGTAAACGGACGGCACGGTTGGTTTAGTGGCTGATACAGTCGGCTGCTGCGCTCCGGGTCGTGGGTTCGATTCCCGCACGGAACAAATATTTGTATGATCTGCAGGTAGTTGTTCCGGGTCTGGGTGTATTGTATGTGGAATTCATGTCTGTAAACGCACCCACGACACAGGAGAACTCCTAGTGTGGGGCAACGTTTTTTAAAAAGAAAAAAAAAACCCATTGTTATTTCTATCGTTATTAAGTCATTCTTTTTTTTATCTTGTTATACCGCCAGTTTCCCCACTTATAATTCATCTAAGTACATTGATTTGGAAAGGCTCATATCGGCTCAGCAACCGATTTATTAAACATACATAAATCCGCCTACTAATTATTAATTATATGGTATCGATAATATGAAACAACTATTGAGGTAATTAAAATAATCAATAATATCCAGAAATTTATCAGCAAATCGTGATCGCTATCACTACAAAGATTCTAAAACGAATCAAATCAAACACTAACAAAAAAACGAAAGCCAGATAGATCCCAATCAAGTAGAATTAGTTGCCAGACTTTTAAAGTTACGTCATGAGGAAGATAACGACCTAAACGATGGAATTGATAACGGTTGATAATGATCATGTGTTTGATAATCTCAAGTGTCGATATAATATTTAGCGATAAGATAAGCTGATAAAAATCATTAACAGCAAATGTGATGAAAAGAGGAAATAAGGCGAGGTTAAATGTTTAAAATAAATTGTAAATAAAATTGTAAAAACACTGATAAAAACACGCTTTTAATTAAATATGTATTAAAAAGCACAAAATATTTTTTAAATGTAAAATAAACCGAGCACCCCGAGCTCGATATCAAAGGCAGTTAACTATAAATATGTTTTTTTTTTCACATTAACCTACATTATGCTCGTAATATGTTTTACCATAATTTGTATCAATCAACATTGTAATCTCAATTATTTTAAAAGAGTATCCATGGAGTTTCTTGCCTGCTCTTCTCCATGGATGAACTATTTGGAACCGTGCAACTTAGATTCTGACGTTTCATAAGTGCCAATATTTGGTTTATTTGAAATAAAAATATTTGACTTTGTTAAGATTATAAGTAGAGAGCAGTACACGCTTTTATTTTACATGTATTTTTTTTAAGATTATTGTAAATATTTCACTAAAAGCATGTATTGTTAGTTTTTAAACTATTTTTTTTGTTTTGACTCAGATTAGCCCTACAAACCTATACGTTAATTACTTATAGACTCAAATTCTAGTGTATAATAATAACCTGTTATTAGGTTTGCTTAAATCATGTCCTATGAGTCAAACAATTTTTTTTTAACTTTGCCCCACACTATAATTGCTCCTGTGTCTTGAACTTTCTTACATCATAGGTGTGTAGTTTTATAGCCTTATACCTACATACAGCGAGACTAATTTTTGCGCGCCATGTAATATGGACGTAACATATCTATGGTATGCCGTGTGGTGCCGGCTCAGAATGCCATCACCCCATCTACTCCCATGGGTGTCGTAAAAGTCGACTAAGGGATTAGCCGGAGGAATGGCAGCAGCGTCCTTCGAGTACATTAACAAACTGCGATCGCCAACCCGCCTGCCAAGCGTGGCGATTATGGCAAAACCCCCCAGTGAGCCCACAACACATCCATATCAGTTGTTGTGGTGATCTTTGGGCGAAGCCTGTGTCCAGCAGTGGGCTTCATTCGGCCGAAATGATGATATCTATGGTATAACATCATTGGTCGTGGGCATAATTTACAGACATAAATCTTACATGCATGGTGAACAAAACCCAGAACCAGAACAAGTCCGTGTTTATAGTCCTTATAAATATTTATTCCGTGTGAGGATCGAACCCAACAACTGCACTCGCTTTATATTCAACCTGCGTAAATATGACCATGTGTCTAGTTATAGGTTTGAGCTGAAATGGATGCTTATTCGCCACAGAAGAAGAACTGGCTGGAGGCCTCTTTAGCTTCGCCAGAAATGACCGGTTAAGCAACCACATTTCCCAGAAATGTATGCGTGAAGCCCAACTTAAAAAAAAACACAAAAGAAGTTCACATGCGTTGCCCACCCTTTTCTCCCTACTTAACTTTCCCAACCCTCCTTCTTATCTTATGCCACACTTCCAATATCGTTCTTCTTTCTACTCATGCTAGGAATCTACGTTCGTCAAACAATCTTCTACACTGTCCTTCTCATAGTTCTGATTTTGTTCATTCTTCGTTTTATATTCAATCCATTTTTCTCTGGAATGCGCTTCCTCAGGAAATCAGGATGGCTACGACTAGGTATGCCTTCAAGCGGAAAGTTCGGAATAACTTGCTCAAGAATACCTTAGCAGAATCATAATAAATATGACTATAATAATTTATGTTTGTATTCATGCATTTATTGCTATTAGGCATATACGTATGCATATAAATATATTGTATGAATTATAAAATTGTATAGTTGTCTTAAATATATTGCACTTGCCATGTTATCTCTTCATCACCCTATGGCTGACTGATAGAGAATGCCTACGGCATTAAGTTTATGTCCAATTCCTTCGCTGATTCGACAATAAAACTCTGGAATACGCTTCCTCTTGATATAAAGAAAGCTCCAAATAAATTCGCGGTAAAACGTAAAGTGCGTCAATACTTCCTAAAATTGTTACAATGCTAATCAGGTTTGTCTTCGTCCTTAGAGTTAATATTTATATCAGATATTATTCCTAGTTCTAATTCAGTCTTTTTTTACATTATCTATAGCTTTGCTTATATACCTCTTTCGAAGTGCTTTTTTTAACCCAAAGGTTGACTAGTAGAGAATGCCTCATGGCATTAAGTCCGCCTTATGTATACTCAATGTACAATGTACATTAAGTCCGCCTATGTACTGATACTGCATGAAGTTTAAATACATAAATAAACCCACGACTCGATGCGTAGAAAGCCAAGCAATTTGCCACTGCGCCAAATGTAGCGTCTTTGGATGGTTTTGGTGTATAATTTCGCTGGTCCGTGACAATATTTTCTAACCGGAGGCGAAACGCTCGGGCGGTCATTTCTCACCTGAGCACAGCGAGGACGCGTCGCTAAGAGTTCTTGAACATTCTAGAGAATTGAAAAGACATGCGTCATTGTGATTATTGGGGGCCCACGCGCAGCAGTAGACGTGTAGATACGGGCCGATGTGTGTGTGTGATGAAACATTCTAGAATTACTTTTCCGTGATACCCTGATTTTGTTAAAACAGAACGAGAGGAAACGTTGAAAAAAATTAAGGATTCTTTAAACTATCATGGTTTTTGTATCTGAAAACCCTACAGTATTATCGGATGTTTAATGAATAATCAAATGAAGCACTCGCCGACACTTAATTTAGTTAATTTGAAAACTAGAATAGATAAATCGGAGCAGAGAAACTGATACCTTTACTAAGATTACAAACGCGATAATTAACTAACATAACGATACTATCGCCAACTAATGCTTCGGAATATGAATTCTAATTCATATTGATATACAATTGATCAGACAAAGTATTTAGCAAAGGTTAAGTTACATAATTCAGGCAATGATATTACATATATTAATTAAGTAGATATGTTACATACGCACCAAAAGTAAGAACTAAAACTACCCCAATTGTAGTACCTTGCAATCAGTTTGCTCAAAACAGGACAACGAGCACACACTGTCACAATCTGTATTGTTTTATTAATTAAGTATGTAATAACAATTCCGTCGTGCGTATAGAAAATGCACAAAATGTTAAACAAAAACAAATGAAGAACAAGGGATCTCATACCACACGCGAGTAATAAACTATACAAAATATTTTAATAAAAATACCATTTAAATTAAAATATAAAATAATATTCTCGAAGAAAACACAGGCCAAGCAAAGGAGACACAACACATATATTCTATTACAGGAGCGACGAAGACATCGAGTACACGTGTTGTCATTTTAGATGCTATCTCTTTTACCCTCGCAGTTTTTGTATCTACCTTCTTACACCATAGGTGTGCAGTTTTACAGGTTTATACCTACATATAGCGAGGCTGCATTTTGCGTGCCATTTAGTATTGACGTAACATATCTATGGTCTAATATCATTGGATTCAAGCATAAGAAACTGGAAATAAAAATAATGTAACACACATAAGAAATATGTATGTAGGTATGGAACATACCTAAATATGATAAGAGGATGGAATTCCTATTACAATGGGAATGACCAAATACTATATTATACAATTGTATCAAAGAAGCACGTGCTCATATGGCATTATGGTGATATGTAATCATATAAGCCGATTTACATTGATAAAGATAAAATTAATCATTCATGAAATAAAAGATGGAATGATACCAAAGTCTAATAAGATTTAGGCTTATAATAATGCAGTATGGCATGACATGACATTGACATGAAATAATTTACTGGGTTTTGTTTTATTTGTACCACGCTACATGAGTCAGTCGCATAGGTTTCCCTACACAACCCAGGACGGAGATTGGCAAATTATTTTTGGCAAAATGTCACTTCACAAAATTTCATTTCGCAAGCAAGTCGTTTTACCGTCAACATGTTTTTCTAAAAAGAATCTTTCGCAAAATTTATTTTTGCAAATCGTGGTTTTTCAAGCTTATTTCTAAAACCAAATTTTACATAGTACCAACGTTTGGCAATTGGTTTTTATATAATGTTTTCGTTTTGCTGCCCCCTCGGATCGCGTTTTGGTCACAGTTCTAACCTAACCTAACCCTTCAAAAATGATAGGTACGATCCCAAGCTAACTTAGCGAGAGTGGGTGCCCTAGAATGTTACCAAATAAATATAATCTAAATTGTGAGATAAATTAACGAACGTATTGCGAATAAAGTACGTATATCAAATAAATACTTACGAAAACTAAATTTGTAAAATAAAAATATGTCAAAATAACTTTTCCAAACAAATTGAAGGCACGGTTGGTGCAGTGGCTGATACAGTCGGCCGCTGTGCTCCGGGTCGTGGGTTCGATTCCCGCACGGAACAAATATTTGTATGATCTGCAGATCGTTTTTCCGGCTCTATTGTGTGTGAAATTGGTGTCTGTAAACGCACCTACGACACAGGAGAAATCCTAGTGAGGCAATGTTTAAAAAAAAAAACAATTACATCACATCGTAATTAAATGCGGTGTCTCCTCTATTACATAGTACATACTAGCTCAATGCTCAAACCCAAACTTCGAGAAGGTTTTTAATAAGTACTCATTTCTAAAATGTCCTACTTGAAGTACAGCGAGACAAACATTGCCGCATGTAGATATGCATATCAATTAGGTATGTAACTTGGGCACACACACTGCAGACACCTACGCAAATATGGAATTAAAAATTGTTCTGTATTTACATTCAGATAAGGGGGTCCGTAACACGCTATTGGTAATGATACGTTGAAACGAGAAAACCGAAAATATCTGACATGAATATTAAGGTTATTTATTTCGTTGCAAATTACAGGCGGCCTACAAAAGTCGCTTTAGGTGAATCATAATACGATTCAATCCAATCACTAAATGGTCTCGTTAATGGTCAGGTATGATTAAGTGACTATTTTGTGATTTCTGAAGTGCATCGTATTGAGATTGACCGAAAGCGGGATTTTAGGGCCCCTGGACTGGTCAGTAAAATTGTTACAAGTCCAAGAAATTCATTAACATATCAGCCAAAGGAGGTCCACTACTGAACAAAGGCCTACCCCATACATTTCCATAGTTATGTCATCATATTGGGAGGAATTTGCCAGTCTTCACCACGCTTGTCAGGCGGGTTGTTGAGCGGAATATGGCTACCGTTCCACAGAAGGGGCGCTGCTGCCCATCGCCTCTGGTTTAGAGTCCCTTAGCTGCATTTTATGACATGCGCAGGAGGTCATGGAGTGCTGTTATACGGTTAATCCGGACACCACACAAAAATTGGCGAAGACAAAATATGACTTTGAAAGAAGTTACGTCATTTAAAACTGATATTATTTCACACAAAAGGATAATAAGTGATTATTATTATACATTTATATTCACAGGATTATACAGGATTTGATACTCCCTAAAAGATAAGGTACATCGCACTCATTTACTTATTTATTTATGCAAAGACGCACGCACGCACGAATCCACGCACGCAAGCATCCACACACACGCACGTATTCACACAAACAACACACGCTTGTAAACGTCCAATGCTGAAAATGGGCTTTCCAGTAATCACTACAATTAGCGATCATAGGGGATATTGCAATAATCACCACGCTTAGCAGACGAACTGATGGTCGTAGTATGTTGTTATTTGCATACGGGAGGATACCGCAGCGTATCCTCTCTTGATAATATCCCTTAGTCGACTTATACGAGACCCGTGGATGGAGAGGGAGGTCTATTATATAGGTACCGCGGTTCAATTCCCTTTCTTCTGAATAGGATTCATAATAGACAAAGTTATGTTAAAATCGTCAAGTGTGCTAAAAAAAACAAACAATACACCATTTCGTATACTCTGTCCAGTGCGTCAGAGCCCCAGCTGTACACATACGTATTGTGAGTTCTTGATACAACTGTTCCCGATACTAAATTACATGCATTTTGAAACATGAATATGTATTACTGGTCTCAATGAGACTGCGTGGATGATCAAGTCATTGTATTATTTTTTCATGGATAGAGTAAGCAAAATATATATTTGTACAAAGTGACTAATTCATTAATGATGAGTGAATGCCGTGTGGTGCCGGCTCAGAATACCACCGCCCCATCTCCTACCGTGGGTGTCATAAAAGTAGACTCAGGGATTAGCCGGGGGATGGGCAGCAGCGTCCTTCGAGTACATTAACAACTCAACAGCGATCGCCAACTCGCCTGCCAAGCGTGGCGATTATGGAAAAACTCCCCAATGAGCACACAACATATCGATGTCGGTCGTTGTGGTGATCTTTGAGGGAATCCTGCGTCCAGCAGTGGACTTCAGTCGGCCGAAATTATGAGTTTCAAATCGTGTACACAAGCATCGTCGAAAATTGCAAAGTTCACAATGCATCTTATGAAAGTGAGCAAGTTACGGCGGAATACTCGAACGCCATTTAACGTTAAGTCCCCGCTTAAACAATTTTAAGGCGCCCGGTTTTGTACCAAAAACAGGTTTCTCGAATACTTTAAGCGGGGACTTAACGTTAAATGGCGTTTGAGTATTCGGCCGTTAGATAGTTGGCGCAGACGCCAATGTGAGAGCGCTTGGCAGACCTTTAAGTGAAGAACAAATACTTATCGAGACTTTTTTTACAGGACCCAGTGTAAATTCTACATGAACTTCCTCAGCCCCGGGGAAAGACGAAGGGCTATGCCGAACTCCTACCGGCTAAAACCAACGGGGCGGCCATCTTCGGCACCCAAGGGGGATCCAAGATCCTCGTCCTCGCAAGTTATTGACCTCTCAAACGAATATTCTTTTATAAAGAAGATTGACCGGGTTTGTGACTTAGCTAAGACTGGTCCTCATGGCTTACCTTCTGCAACGTGTCCTTAAATGGCTTCATTCATGTCTTGGCGAATACCGAAATTGGTTTTACACCATTATTTCGATTCTGTATTTAATGATGTATGGATGTTTTGAGTTTACGGAATTGCACTGCTGTTATCCTAAATCTAATCTCACATCCATATTGTTGTTAGATTAGCGAAATAAAACTGTTATCACACAAGTAAAATACCAGATTAGTGATTAAGTTTAATCGGAGACGAAGAAAATCCTCTGTAAGCTCACTATTACAACTTTAATCCGCATCCTTTACGGCGCAACTCTGTAATTAACATCGCCAAAAATTCATAAAAAAAATTCGCCTTTACAATATTACCATAAGTTTCACATCAACAAAGGCTAAATCTTTCCTCCTGGTGTACTAACCCACTACAAACAATCACATTAATTGCACTACCGATACCGTATACACTCAGTGCAACGCAATCAAGTTGCAAGCATTACCTTGCAGTTCACAGGCGACCTGTCTTCGTTCCCACATATCCGCACTAACATTGCAAATATCCACTAAATATCACAAATACACTGTTATATAGCACTCACAAATACATAATCACACAACTGCCACTAATACACTCACGTGGACACATTATGAGTTATCGCACGATATGTTATCGACAGTTTTTGGTTTCTGACAAGAGATTTTATCAGTTAACAGTAGAAAGAACGCGGTACGTACATTTGTACGGTTGGGGTGTCGATACGTACGCTCGTTCGTAAGCGTCGCACGCGACTGGCTGAACGGTCGCTCTTATCGTTTGTAGGTCAACCGGTAGTCACCATCAATGATTATATGTTCAAACATTACGATACTGAAGTTTACATAGATGACGTGCTCGTGAAAGTTGGTAATCTACGCGCAGTTCTGTTATGTGCTTTGGATACAGTTTGAGAGGTATTTTTTTAGATCTTGAAAGTAAAATACTACGTCACTCATCTAATCATTAAAAGTTTATATCGATCAACCATTTCTGTAGTAATTTAAACTTTTAAAAATGTGTCGCTTAAACACTTCAGACAGAGCACACAGCCACAGAGCTTATATGTTTATATGTTGTTCTGATATTTATCTTGTTTTCAGAAACTTTTCCACTTGTCATTCCTTTTTAACTACGACCGTAAGGCCGCCGTAAAATGAATTGCCTGTACACATCATATTTTAATAATACTTTGATATTATTTTGGTGCATATACATATATATATAGGTTGAAAATACTTCACCAAAACGAAATAAGTATACCTAATGGCATTACTTATTTCTACGGCTCTTAGGACCCGTTTTTAACTTATCTGTTTCATACTTACTTAAAATAATGAAATTAAGTGATTGAATAAAAATCAATACTTGAATAAATTCAAAAGAAATAAAATTTAATATTAATTTACGCATTTCAGAACACAGTGAAATTTAGAACAAATCTTGATGGATAATACCGCGTCTCGTTCTTAAAACAGCATAAGAAAGGAGCTTGACATAAATTTGGCCGTTTTTGCATTCGCCTCGCAGCGTAGTTTGCTTACTCTGCTGGAATATGAATGAACATCGACCAAAACTTCAACAGATACACTAACATATAACATAGATAACACTCGATGTCGAGGCCATTCTTAGTAGTCTTGACATAACATATAAACTGTTGGTTTTCGCTTGTAAATATATGCACTGATGACTCTATTTAATAAATCTCACAGGCAACTGAGGCACAATTATTTAGTGGATTATTTAAATAAGTTTTGAATGATGAAAACAAGTTTTTTGTAAGATCAACTTTGTTTTTAATATGCAAATCTACATTCATATTATTAGTTTGAATGTGAGTACGTCTGTCTTGTAACATCTTCTCTGCATAACCACCGAACCGGCTTTGATGAAAATTTGCAGGACCTAAATTTTAATTAGTTAGAAAGGTACTTTTCGTACCATACTCATATGCGAGATGTAAAAGATTATTGTGAAAAGCATTAGCAGCTTGATAAGCTCCTCAGGAAAATTACCTAATGACTATATTATTATGGTACTAATAGTTAATTATAGCCGTCTATTAAGGGGCAGATGGTCAGCAGAGGCAATTATCAGATTTTAACACGAGGCTGATACCATTATTTCTTATCCAAGTGTACCCGCAGACTGAGAAACAAAAAGACCAATCAATGTTCTCACTAGTGAAAGGAACGGCGGAAATGTCATGTATCATTACCGTCAGGTCAGCCAAAAGTATGTCCACTGCTAAACAAAGGCCTCCCCCATAAATGTGCACAACGACCGATTAAATGCCTTGTGTAGTCCACGCTTAGCTTAGACGGGTTGGTGAGCGCAGAATGGATTTTATTCCAAAGAAGGGATGCTGCTGCGCATCCCTCTGGGTTAGAGTCCTTTAGTCGTCTTTTACAACATCCATGGAGGAGATGGAGTGGTGGTATATTCTTAAACCGGACACCACACGGAATCACATATGAGTTGCTATATTCAACCAATACTCTGAAACAATACTCAGTGAATATTTACTTTCTTAATGTGATGATAAATTCACCAAAATATTATTTCCATAGTGGGGTACTATCATCATATTGACCATACAACGTTCACTACTGAACAAAGACCTCCCCCAAAGATTTCCACAACTGTGTTATCATATTGGGGGGAATTTGCCAGTACCCACCACGATTGGCAGGCAGGTTGATGAGCGCCAAATGGCTACTGTTCCACAGAAAAGACGCTGCTGCCCATCCCTCTGGTTTAGAGTACCTTAGTCGCCTTTTACGACATCCACGGAAGTAGATAGAGTGGTGCTATATTCCTAATCCAGACACCACACGGATAACGGTGGGGTATTAGCTCTATCAGAAACAATAATTGTCAGTAAATGAGTATAAACATTGCTGTTAGGTTACTATTAAACATCATAATTAACAATAATACAAGTGTCACAAGATCACAACTAATAATCCATACGGGAGATAACTAGGATGAGTCAAAGTTATGAAATACACGGATAATACAAGACTTACTAATCAGAACTACGTTAAGGAGAATATGACCTAAGATGAATGCAGAAGAACATGTGATTCCTGGCAAAGAATAGACCACCCCGCTCCGCCTAATGGTGACGTGAACGACGAACGAGGGTTGATGTCAAGAGACTGGGCAGCAGCGTCTCCGTGTGCTGATCAAAGTCAAAGTCAAATATTTTTATTTCAAATAAACCAATTACTGGCAATTATGAAACGTCAGAATTTAAATTGCGCTGTTCCAATTGGTTGATCCTACGGAGAAGAGCCGGCAAGATACTCCATGGATACACTTTAATTTTTTATTTAAACGCTGCCCCACTCTAGGATTTCTCCTGTGTCCTGTGAAACGCACCCAGTTTACAGACATGAATTCCACATACAATACACCCAGACCCGGAACAACTACCTGCAGATCATACAAATATTTGTTCCGTGCGGGAATCGAACCCGCGACCCGGTGCGCAACAGCCGACTGTATCAGCCACTGCACCCACCGTGCCGTCACTGTAATATATACACGCAGATAACTCGGAATGTATCTTATTCATTCAAATAAATGAGTTATCAAGCATGCATGTACCGCTCATTTGAACATGTAGGTAACACGTATTGCAGTACAGTTTTATCTTTTACTGTACTAAAAACGCATGTATGCCAAAGGTCACTATCTTTTATACTATACTATGTTACGTTAACAAACATCGAATAATTAAAGGAAACTGATTCTCATTTCGTTCATATACGGCAGTACGGCCAAATGGAAGTAGAGTCAGAACAAAGAAGATCTACGGGTATCTAGAGGGTAATAAAAAAGTGGATGTTGGCATCGTTTGAAGTCAAAATATATCCGTCAACAAAATTAAAGACAAAGTTGCTTGTATCCTACTCCACTTAAAGAACAGTCAGATTTCAATATGGTCTCAGTCTAATCTCATTCCAATGTTAATTTTGACGTTTTTTTAATGACAATTTTAATACCTGTGACAGTTCAAAATGTAAGCAGAATACCGTTCGGGCTCCGATCAACTTTCGATCAGTTTTCGATCTCATCACAGTATATGTTCACGTTTGACTTTTTAAGTTTAGGAGAATACCATTTTTGTGACATTTACGACATTGAAACTAGATCGGAACCATATTTTGAACATTTTTAAATTGAGAAGTTGCCGTCTGTTTGCAGATGCTTTTCAATATGTGAAATTTTAATGTTCGGCTTTATTTTTGGCTCAAAGTTACATTTTCTACCGCCGACTGTGCACCGATTATCTAACATTTTTCCCCACTAGGATTTATTTCATTCGTTTACAGACATGGACAAACACCCAGACCTGAAAGAACTAGCTGTAGATCATACAAATATCTGTTCCGTGCGCGGATCGAACCCGCGACACGTAGCGCAGCAAGCCAATTGTTTAGCCACTGCGCCAACCGCGCCGTCATCACGCTGCAAAACAGCAACAACAAAGAAAAGTGAAATTCTTCTGACAGTGGCTTAGTGTCACACGCACTATCATTTCAACGTGTTTTTTTTATTATCCCGGAGGAAATTCTCCATGAACTTTTTAACCCCGGGGAAGGGCGAAGGGGTATGCCGGACTCCTACCGGCTAAAACCACCGGAGCGATCATCTTCGGCACCGAAGGGAGGCTCCAGGTCGAGGACGATAACACTAGAGCTGCCCATTGGTGCCACGCCTCTCTCTCTCTCGGAGGGGATGACTGTAAGGCGGAAACCCCCTCTAGCACAGGGGAGCGACTGTAAGAAGGCCACTCCCCAGGCACAGAGTCGTGTCCCACGTGAGCACTGCCGCTTCCCGGAGGTCGCTCGGTATGAGCACGTAGACTCCCAAATTGAGCATCTAGACCGCGCCTCAACCAACCCAAGCATTACCCCGACACGATAAACAAACATGTTAGTACAAGAGAGTCCACAAAACATCGCCGCCTGAATGATTATCGATTACGTCGCTTGTCCCCACTGCCTATGATAATGGCTTCAGCAGTCTTGTGAGTGACAATGTAATACATTACATTTAAAGAATTTAAGTTTCGGATGTGATTCTGTTGGCTTTTGAACTTATCATGTAATTATATTTGACTTATGACGCGTTACAAGGTCTTCGTTATCAGTTGGGTTAATTATAAATATCGATCTTAAAAACATTTGGGTTACGGACGCGTCGCTTCGTCCGATGAAAATGTATAATATAGACATCAATCACACCAGCACACCCAGATCCGGAACCACTATCTGTGGGCCAAACAAATATTTGTACCGTGCGGGGATCGAACCCGCGACACTTAACGCAGAAGCTAAGCGAGTAGCCTCCGGGGGCGGATCTAGGATTTTAATCAGGGGGATAGAGGGGCGTATCTTGTCTGTTTGTCAAGATTTGCTACTAGATTTAAGGTCACTGCGCCAAACGACCGTGTGTTCTTTATTTCGTGTATCGTATTTTTTTACGACTTTGGTAATCTTGGTAATTCTGAAGCTGTATAAACACAATCAGTGCTGCCGAAAGACATTCCACCTTTTGGGAGTTAAGCATAATTAGATTCAATGGTAAGAACATGCGCTTCGACCAGCAGGCGAGGACCGGTTCAGAGCTGTATAGTTTTTATGAAATTTTACTGCACTAAACCTGATTTGGCAGTGATCACTTCGGCCTCGGCTTGCCTATAATTTTTTGAACTCGTTCGGAAACTTGATTTGTTTTAACGAATTTTTTGTAAAGTTTTTTTTTTTTTTGTTGGGCTTCTCGCATACATTTCTGGGAAATGTGGTTGCTTAACCGGTCATTTGCTGGCGAAGCCAAAAGAGGCCTCCAGCCAGGCTTAAATTAAATATTAAAAACTAAGCAACTTTCGCTAAGGGCGCCCCCTGCGGGACACGGATCTCGGCTTAGGGCGTTGCTGGGTATATCAAGCTATTGTTTTGGGGACAGCTGGATCGATATTAAATTTACGTAAGCAAAAATTGCCATTATTTGTACGTGAATATTAAAAATAACGTATTCCGAGTGGTCGCCGGATTAAGAATATTGCACCACTCTTCCCGTGGATGTCACAAAATGCGGCTAAGAGACACTAAACCACAGGCACAGTGAAAATATGTCTACAGTGGTTTGAATCGAATCACTATATAGATATTTCCTCTGTGCCAGAGGGATGGGCAGCAGCGTCACTTCTGTGGGACAGCCACCAGTCAGCGCTCACTAACCCGCCTGCTAAGCGTACTAATTTTATTATGCTTTATTCTACTGTAGCTTTTATTTTTACGTTGGAAATGATTCCTATAAATCCATTATAGGCAGAATACTTTAATTAATATTAATATGAATAATTATTCTACACAAAATTTGATGAATGCTATATATATATATATATATTATTATTATTGCAAACGGATAATTATTATTATTGCAAACGGATAATTATTATTTATTATGAAGAGAAGGTTATCGTTTTACCAATCTACCTACCTAATGTTTTGAAATTTATTTTTGTAAAACTTTTTGTGCAATGTCTGTATGTATGATTGTAGTTATTTTATTATTATTATTTGTCTAACGTCCATCAGCCATCTGAGGCTTCAGCTGAAAATCAGCGCTGCAGTTACATGCAGCACTTGCTGAGCTGGGGCCTTTTAGACACGCAATACCACATCGAACCCTCCTACGACACGTAGATATAAATGTACAAAGGACGCCTTGTTTGTGTCCCATGTATCATGTTTTTGTTTTCGGTGTGTACTTCTTGTTTTTATTTTTAATGGTTTTTTTTTGTAATTATATCTACTTTTATGTTTTTACTTGGTTGGTGTGGTATTTTGTATGGTCTAATAAATTATTCCTTTCTTTCTTTTCTTAATACTGGGGGTGACTATCGGTGGTAAATGACGTCACACGGCATCAGCAGTGGAGGTTCTTTGGCTGATATGCTGAGTGATGATAAAGAGAACGTTACAATACTATTTTTAGTATAATTTGTGTAGTCACGATTACCAACATCTCGGTACCAAAAAATAGCATCATAAATCATACTAAACAAGTTTACAGAAAATTTATAATTTTTATTTAATTTAATATCTTAATCGTTGTTTGTCCGCTATGGACTCCTAAAGTACTGAACCGATTTAAATAAAATTTTACACACTGTGTGCAGTTTTATCCAACTTAAAAGATAGGGTAGTTTTATCTCAATTTATAATCGCAATATTATTTTATTGCGAATGATTTGTTTATAATCTGTTAAAGAGTCATAATTATCTGCTAGGTCGATAAGATTCTAACAGATGGCGGTATAAGGTAATTAATTGACTGGATTAAGTATCCAATAGAAGACACTATGTTAAAAGTACAAACGTTTTATATAAGCTACAATTTATTAGTACGACCGGCCACGTATTGCTGAGGCCAAGGTGTAAGTTAAAGACAGGATAGTTTATATCTCCATTTATATAATATTTTCTGAAGTTTACGCGAATAGCATCCATCGAATAATCTCCATTTATAATCGCAATATTATTTTATTGCGAATGATTTGTTTATTATCTGACACAGTCATAATTATCTGTTAGTTCGATAAGATTCTAACAGATGGTGGTATAATGTAATTAGTTGATTGGGTTTATTGGACCCGGTAGGTCACCTCAATCGGGTTTGCATGTACCTGCCCGTACGAAGCCGGGGCGGGTAGCTAGTATATATTGTATATGCACGCCCAGATACTTCCCCTTCCTTCTCTAATACATAAAATTATCACATCATTTATGGAATATGTACTGATTGACTGAATATGCACTCAGCTTAACAAACAGATCGAGTAAATACAATATTATAAATTATTGACTTGACAAGTCCATTTAATAATATTTACCGAATAGGAGATAATCTCGTAACAGTGGTACATCGACGGAGAGTAGTACCGTCTCACTCTGTCGTTCTATGTTGGACAGAGATAGAGCGTATGTTGCGCAGGTTAGTTCGTGTTGTATGTGACGTAATAATTATAGGTTGTTAGAACGAGTTATGTAGGTAAATATAAAAACAGTGTTATTATAATAATTGAATTTTTGGTTCAAATTTCGAATCTATAGATGGCAGCTAATTTTACTTCAGTGCTGACAATCCAGGGCTGCTAAAATATTTAAAAAAAGCAGTACGTCAGTACTCAAAGACATAAAATAACAGTTCTAGGTATATTCAGAAAAGCCCTAACACTAATGCCTTTCGGTGTTTCTTGCCCTCCGTTGTTTCAATATGAAGTGTAAAGTGTCAGTTAGGACCTAATTACTGAATAAAAGATTAATTTGATTCGACCAGCATTACCCTTAAGTTAACAAATTTTGAAAAAGTACGTAGTTCTTGAATATTAAATCGCTCCGAGTATATTCCTATTCTAGTAATTTAAACACGTTTTAAAGAGGTGTAATATTTAATTAATTGTTTGATACATGTGTAAGCTAGAGTACTCTCTTGAACCGATAAAATAGTGATAAGTTGGTACCTATTATATTTGTAATGTTTGCACGTTCGTGCGGTACGCAACTGTGTAAACAAAATGAGTACTGTGTTTATCAAGAGCGTATTAAATGAACTGTTCATATATATTATCACGCCTGTATTCCCAAAAGGGTTTGGTAGAGACCGCATGGTACCCAGAAATAAATGGACTACCCCTCTCCACCAATGAGTGTCAATTGAGGCGTCTCAAGGTTGATATCAAGAGGATAGACAAGCAAGTGCCTACCTTGTTATAATAATGACATACTGCGATCACCAACCCGAATGCCAAAAGTGGTGATTATGGCAATATCCCAATGACCAGTCATTGGGAGGTTCGTGTATAGCATTGGTTAAGTGGCTGTATGTGTGTATTTGTATGTGTGGGTGTGTTTGTATGCGTGAAGGTGTGTTCGCGTGCGTGTTTGAGTTTGTTATGGTGTGTGTCTGTGTTTGAGAGAGAGAGTGTTTGTATGGAGGTGAGTGTGGGTGTGGGCGTGCGTGGGTGTGTGGGTGTGGGCGTGCGTGGGTGTGGGCGTGCGTGGGTGTGTTTGTGTTGATATAGCTTTTGACCGCTTCATTAACCCGCGCTCACATTGAGGCTCGTGTGACAGGGAACCAGCCTATTGTTATTTTTAGCTAATCTGGGTGCGGCTAGCTGAATCCTTCAGGCCGAAATAATGGAACAGCAATTCAGCGTTATGATCGAAATGGCGTCATTTCTATCTATATATAAAAACCGATGTGTGTATGTACGTTCCCTATGTGTACACCAAAAATGCTGGACCGATTTTGATAAAATTTTCAGGCAATCTTCAGATTAGCCCAGCGGGTGATCCTGTTAAGTTTGGCAGCGATCGGATCAACGGTTTATTTATATTTTTTTGGCAGTTTAGTGTCATAAGTAATCTGGCTATAGATAATTAGTGCTGCCCGTGCGAAGCAGGGGCAGGTCGCTAGTGAGTAATCATCGTTATTGGCAGGCGTATGGCCAACAAGACGGCGAGTTGGCGAGGATTCCTGTCAGCACTGACCTGGTAAGCGTTCCACTGCTGCAGCAGGTGGTGGTGGCAGGCGGCGCAGGCGCGCACGGTGCCCTGCGCGTCCTTGGGCCGCGAGCGCGGCGGCCGAGGGTGCTGCTCGCCGAAGATCGGGAAGTACGCCTGCTTGGTCTGGAAATAATTGTATCAATTTAATTATAAATAACGCAGTGTAGTGTCGGCGAAGAATACCAACCCCATCTCATACCGTGGGTGTCGTAAAAGGTGACTACGGGATTAGCCGGAGGATGGGCAGCAGCGTCCTTCGAGTACATTTATAACTCAACTGCGATCGCCAATCCGTCTGCCAAGCGTGGTGATTATGGCCAAACTCGCCTAATGGGCCCACATCACAAAACCATACCAATCGTTGTGGCAATTTTTTCGGGAGGCTTCTATCCAGCAGTGGATGTTTTTCGGCTGAAATGATGAATTATAAATATGGATGTTTGTATGTTTGAACGTTTGAGGCTCTATCACGCACAAAGGGCAGAACAGATTCTAGCGAAATTTGGTATAAAGGTAGACAACGTCATGAAATAGGAATATAGAATCCTTTTTGTTTGAATGATAAAAACAAATATCTGTCGGAAAACGGCCAGAAATAGTATTAATACGTTTAAATATAGGGTCTTACATTAATAATGGAAAATATTTTAAGGCTAGGCTCTATGAATGGTATAGAATTCATTTCAAATATCAAGTATCGGTTTTACTGATAATAAATAAATCAATATTCAAACATTCGACTAGTGAAAGATTTACTTACTCTGTACTATTTGATAAAATAAAGGTTGATGTTACGTTTATTTATTATAAAACGCATCATTGCTACCTATAGATTTACCTCCTAAAATATTTTCCATTATTAAAGTAAGACCCTATATATGACTCCATTAACAATATATAAGGTCTTATTTGCATAATATTTTGCACGGCGCCTTAGGACTTAGCATTTATAAACATTACGAAGACATAACAAAAAAAAAACTTATAGTATCAATCCGTAACTTTTCTGTGCGACGCTGACTCTCGCAAATAATGATAACAATAAAAATATATGCAACTACACTTTTAGTGATACCTACATAATCTTCAGCATTCACTAAGGCGCCATGCGAAATATCGTGGACTAAACTAAGTCAACGTCTTTTATATCAAGTAAACCAAATATTGTCACTTATGAAACGTCAGAATTTAAGTTGCGCGGTTCCAAATAGTTGATCTCGTGGAAAAGAGCCGGCAGGAAACTCTATGGAGTATCTTCTAAAATAATTGAGATTACAATGTTGATAGTTACAAATTATTGTAAAACATACACCGAGACAAATGTAGGTCAATGTATAAAGATGGGACATACCACAATAATCTATACAAATAAATAAAATTGAAGTGTCTGTTTGTACTGTCAAAATAACAGTATTTTACTAAATGCATATGAAAGTATGTACGTTACATATAACAAAAACACTATTTTTAAATTTTTTGTGTGTCTGTCTGTCTGTCTGTTTGTTCCGGGTAAAATCTCCGAAACGGCTGGACCGATTTTGACGGGACCTTCACTGGCAGATAGCTGATGTTATAAGGAATAACTTAGGCTACTTTTATTTTAGAGAAATAGGGTTTAGGTTTCCGCGTAAAAAATAAAACGCTTGAAATCCAATATTTTATAATATTTCTATGTCAAGTGTCTATGTCTAAGTACTCTAAATTTCTTTTAAATTAAAGCTCAGCTAGTATAATAATAATGTACCTGTCGTGGCAGTGAGCAAAGTCAAAGCGTTTTTATTCATGTAAACCATTTGCTGGCACTTACGAATAGTCAGAATTTAAATAGTTGCACGGTTCCAAGTCGTGGATCCTATGGAGAAGAACCGGCAAGAAACTCCATGGATATACTCTTTTGAAATAATATATGAAAGTATTACAGTCTTCAATATAGTTGTAAAAACTGTGTGAGGATAATGCATGCCAATGTGTGGGATAAATACACACATATTTATGCACAATGATAATCAAATGCGTTACAATTAGATTGCTATAGCAGTCAAGAGCTAACCAGTCCCGACAGAGGGCACCCGTTCACGGGCATAACGCATGCATCAGCATAGCTCAGCTCAACTGCGACTGACCAGTCCCAACAGTTACTATTAAGGTTAGACCTTATATATGCCTCTTAACCGAGAAGATGAGATAACCCGAGATGTGCCTTGGCTTGGCTTGCCTCGTCTCCCCTCCGCTAGAGATGATGATGATGTTATTGTAGCCGGTATGAGTCCAACATGCCCTCCGCCCTTCCCCAGAGCGAATTTCCACCGAGTAACACTATTAAAAAGGGCCAATACGAAATAAGGACTTTGGGAGTTTTAGGCATGCAATGCGCTACACACGGATGAGAAAGACAGCAAAGTGAAGAAGAAACGGAAACCTGAGAGCCAGCACCTCAATATCCGCAGTCCTAATTGCGACCAATGAAGGCCTATCAGTAATATAATATTTGCAGTACTTATTATGGTCTCGGAACTGAACCGGTGACTCCTGACCCCGATAAGAGCTCTCGAATGACCGCAAGAGCTATAAAGACCTCCAGCCGATTACAACTAGCGAATAGGGCTCGGTTATAAACATTATAAGCAATATTCTGTAGAGTTAACATCATAAGTGATTTGTACCAAGTTACAAACGTGTTTTATGAATGAACAGTTGCTAATTATTAATTATTTCTTTTCAAAGAGTATTTTAAAATTACAGTTAGTCCGAATAAAGAATATAGCGCCACTCCATCTCCTCCCGTGTTTGTCGTAAAATACGACTAAGGGACTCGAAACCAGATATGGATGGGCAGCAGCGTCCTTTCTGTAGAACAGTAGCCATTTTGCGGCCACCAACCCGCCAACCAAGCGAGGTGAGTACTGGCAAATTCCCCCCAAAAGCAAGCGACATAATCGTGGAATTCTATGGGGCAGGCCTTCGTTCAGCAGTGGACGTCCTTTGGCTGATATGATGATGAATATTTACGTCTAGTTCATTTTAAATTACCAAATACTCGTCGAGTAAAAAAGCTTTTTGTAGCAAATATACATAGTAAAACACTTTTAAACGGATTATATCGCGTATATTATAGATTTTTGTTTTTCCTGACGTTTCGAACACTTTGCAGGGTTTGTGGTCGCAGGATGACTAAGGTGACAGGCGTCGCTACAGATTTTAAAAAGCTATTTTATTAACTATATATCTACCGTACAATATTAATTATAATAAAAAATCTATAATATACGCGATATAATCCGTTTAAAAGTGTTTTATTATGAGTAATAACCGCGAAAACCTAAGACATTACTAAATATACATAGACCATCCAATAGGTGCAGTGGCTAAGTGCTTGGTATGCTGCACTATCGGTCACGCACGGATTCTATCCCGAAACGAACTAATTTGTGTATGGTCTACAGATATAAGTTTATACGATGTAGGTTTTGTCGGGGATGTTTTTTATTTACTTTACAACCTTTTTTATTTTATTTTTTATTGGTGTCCAGTGGACATTCTATATGAACTTCCTTCACTCTTACACTAAAGACCTTGGTGTAATTATAAAAGCTGAAATGGGGTCAACGTTTTTATACCGAAAAAATGATTATCACCATCATTTTTTATCTGATTGATAATTTAATTTAGTGTAGACGCCAAATTATATCAATTCCGTTGATTTATTCTTTAGTTTGTCAAAATCGCGTCGGTCACATCCAAATTTGTTTGGGTGTGGTAAGAGGCAACCGGTGGTGGGTCTCAGTTCAGAAGAGGCCGGCAGTTGGGCGCGCCGATTGGGGAGTCGGCGTGTGCGCGGCACAGCGCACAGCGAGGCGTGGGGGTATCCTTTACAATCCTCCCCGAGAAGTGCCTGGGGGGCGACCTTTTTACAGTTGCCTTCCCTCCGCTATCCGAGATGTGTCTAAAGAGGCGTGGCACCAATGGGCGGCTCTAGTGTGATCTTACGAGGACCTGGAGCCCCCCGTCGGTGCCGAAGATGACCGCTGCGGTGGTTTTAGCCGGTAAGAATCAGGAATACCCCTTCGCTCTTCCCCGGGGCGAAGGAAGTTCATGTAGAATTTCCACTGGAGCCCAATAAATAAAAGTACCACCACAGTGGCAGATATTAGCTGCCAAGCAACAGTGTTGAAACTTTAGACATTACCGTGTTCTTGTTAGGAGGGCACTGTAGCTAGTGACATTACTGGGCGTAAGAGACTAAATAACTAATGAAACAAAGTGGGCAGCTCAGTGTGGTGCCGCGCAGGACTAGTCCTGGGAAAGCATTCATTTGTTCTGGGCATGTCGCTTACCACCAGACGAATTACTCGATAGTCTCGTGATAAGGGTTGTACAAAAAAAAACTAAAAAATATATTTATTTACTTGTGTACAAGTACCGTGTGGTGCCGGCTAAGAATACCACCACCCCATTTCATCCCACGAGTGTCGTAAAAGGCGACTATGGGATTAGCTGAAGAATGGGCAGCAGCGTCCTTCGAGTACAATTATAACACAACTGCGCGTGGCGATTATCGCAAAACCCCCTAATGAGCACCCAACACAAACCCATACCGGTCGTTGTGGCAAACTTTGGGGGAGGCTTCTGTCCAGCAGTGGACGTTTTTCGGCTGAAATGATGTACAAGCGCTCATAGCCAGTTCGACAGACTGATCAGCAAAGGATCGGTGAGGTTAAGCAACGGTTTTTAACGCAATGCATGAGCGACATTGCCGATTTTACGTTCCAAATTATCACCTTTATTTAAAAACCATAAATAACACAACCCTATCAACACTATAGGTATGAGCAGCTAATAATATAATAATATTAATTCGTTTGTCTGTTTGTTGTGAACATCGACACACAGTTCACGGGTCAAAGAAAACACGCCGATAAAGGCGATAGGTACTGTACGTAGCGCGCACTACTCCACCTTCACTGAGAAATGGTTATTGAGACCGAGTAGCCTTGATTAACACAAAGCGACGTTGTCATTCAACGACAACTGTCAAGAATATATTCGAATCATTGTGTGGTGCCGGCTACGAATAGCACCAACCCATCTCATCCCTTGGGTGTCGTAAAAGGCGACTATGGGATTAGCCGGAGGATGGGCAGCTGCGTCCTTCGAGTACATTACCAACTCAACTGCGATCGCCAACCCGCCTGCCAAGCGTGGCTATTATGGCAAAACCCCCCAATGAGCACACAACACACCCATATCGGTCGTTGTAGTGATCTTTGGGGGAGGCCTGTGTCCAGCAGTGGACTTTATTTGGCCGAAATGATCTTCATCATATTAGCCAAACAGTTCCTCTGATGATCTGGACCACAGATGACCAGTTACATGCCGTGTCGTTATTTTGGGGAGAATTTGTGAATCTAATCACCACGCTTGGTAGGCGGGTTGGTCAACGCCGAATGGCTTCTGTTCCACAGAAAGGACGCTGCTGCACATCGGGGTAAAAGTCCTACAGTCATAATTTTACGACATCCACGGGAGGACATAGAGTGGTGCTATATTCTAGATCTGGACACCACAGTCAATACACGGTACATATACAGGTTGTCCAGTAAATAGCAAGACATACTGCAGGGGGTGAGAGCTTGGGTCAATACCTACCAAAAAAACACAATATATGTTCAGCAAAATCTTACGGATTTACAGTAGTACAAAATTTTCCGAAATATCGAAATATCTTGACACAGATTTTTAAGCATCTCGTAATGAAAAATTCCTTTTCTAGTTTTTTCTCACTCTCACTCATTGATAAGTCTTTATTCTATTAAAAACTGAAATGTTTTCAAGAAATACAATTTTTATTTAAATATTCACAGTACATTTTCTTATCGCTTAACTTTAACCCACAGTGGTGAAAATATTGTGTTTTTTTGGTAGGCATTGACCCAAGCTCTCACCCCCTGCCGTATGTCGTGCTATATACTGGACATCCTGTATATAGTTTATATTACTAGCTGACCAATGTCAAAGTGACGCGCAACTTCATGTCAGTGTACGACGGTCAAATTATTTGTATATTGTTCATAAAAAAATACTAGAAAAAAACCGTACGACGTTCCCCACATATTGCATAGAATTTTTTCATTTTTGAGAAATATTTTATGAAAATGTAAAGATTCATTATTCTAAACACCGTATGACGTTGCTTTATACTTGACATTGGCGAAATTGTGTAAGATATTCTACAGAAGCCATAATCTAAGAGAAGAATAAGAAGAAAAAATTACTAAAATCGTGATAAAAAAATGGGGGGTGGAAGGAGGGTGAAAAATACTTTACGACCTATTCTCATAACTACCAAATATACAAAGAAACAAAAAAACGATTGAGTCGTTACGGAGGATTGCGACCACAAACACCGTGACACGAGATATGGTGTAAAATTCATGCCTAACTCATCATCATCGTTTCAGCCGAAAAACGTCCACTGCTGGACACAGGCCTCCCCCAAAGATCACCACAACGACCGATATGGATGTGTTGTGGGCTCATTGAGGGGTTTTGCCATAATCGCCAGGCTTGGCAGACGGGTTGGCGACCGCAGTTGAGTTGTTGACGTACTCGAAGGACGCTGCTGCCCATCCTCCGGCTAATCCCTTAATCGATTTTTACGACACCCACGGGAGGAGATGGGGAGATGGAGATGGGGGAGATCATACCGTGCCTAACTATTCAGCCGTAATAGACAGAAAATTCAATTTAGGTTTTAAACTGCCTATTAACTTTATTTTTTCAACATTTGAGCTAATCTATACAAATAAATAAAATTGAAGTGTCTGTTTGTAATGTCAAAATAACAGCTTTTTACTTAATGCATATGAAAGTATATACGGTAACTATATAAAAAAAAAACATTTTTAGTCTGTCTGTCTGCCTGTTTGTTAGGGTAATCTCCGAAACGGCTGGACCGATTTTGACGGGACTTTCACTGGCAGATAGCTGATGTTATAAGGAATAACTTAGGCTACTTTTATTTCAGAAAAATAATTAGGGTTCCACGCAAAAAAAATAAAACCCTTGAAATCCAATATATATATATTATTCTATGGCAAGTGTTTATGTCGAAGTACTCTAAATTTCTTTTAAATTAAACGCGGGTGAAACCGCGGGTCCCAGCTAGTTTATTTATAATTTTAAAGAATGCAAATTTTCTGTGATGACCTTAAGTGTAATATATTTCTTACATAGCCAGTGCACACAAGGATTCGTCAACAAAATCCTTTAAACTTACATTTGTGGCGATTTGAGCGATTTAAGCCCTTAATGAAGAGGCTTTCTATTACGTTCCGAGACATTCACTGTTTTGCTCTTATTCGTGAATTTTCTCCCTTCATTTTAATTCTACAAGCCAATGTTGGTAGTCTCCTGGGGTGCAATTCCCTTAGCTCAAACATCCATACATCCTTCAATACAGAATTGAAATTACGGTGATAACTCCGTTTAAGATTCGCTAAGACTGGTCCTCATGGCTTTACCTTCTGCAACATGTCCTTGAATGGGTTCAATCATGTCTTAGCGAATACTGCATTGGTTTTATAACGTTATTTCGATTCTGTATTCAAGGATGTATGGATGTTTGAGCTTAAGGAATTGCACCCCTGATCAACAGTCTATTCGACGCAGAAAACTAAAGCGATTCCGACGATAATCCAATGTTAAAAGCTTGTCACTTATCCCCATTTTCTTATATGCTTTACGTAAACAGGAAATTTATGAGAAAAAGGTACATATCAAAGAAGCGAGTAAAATTCCGTGTGGTGTCCGGATTAAGAATATAGCACCACTCCATCTCCTCTCGTGCATGTCGTAAAAGGCGACTAAGGGAATCTAAACCAGAGGGATGGGCAGCAGCGTCCCTTCTGTAAAACGGTAGCTATACTGCGCTCACCAACCCGCTTGCCAAGCGTGGTGAGTATTGGCAAATACCCCCCAAAATGATGACACAGTTGTGAAAGTCTATGGGGGAGGCCTTTGTTCAGCAGTGGACGTATAAATGGCCGATAGGATGATATGAGTAAAACCTTCAACCAAACTCCATTGCGTAGTGTTTGTTTCATTAAAACCAAAATCAGCCGTAATCAGTTCCTCGCGACCTAATGATGACCCAATAAACTTATTTATTAAAGGTCGATTAAACAAAAATATTTTTAACACAATAACTATGTCAACAATGTATGTTCGAACAAGTATTTTCGTGTGAGTGTATGCTAAATATACCAAATAGTCGTGTGGTGCTGGCTACGAGTAGCACCAACCCATCTCACCCTACGAGTGTCGTAAAAGGCGACTATGCTATGGGATTGAACGGGAATATAGGATGACTCAACTGCGATCGCCAACCAACATGCCAAGCTTGGCGATTATGGCAAAACACCCCTTCTTTTTATTCTTTTTTTATTTGTCCCAGTGGAAATTCTTGATGACCTTCCTCCGCCCCGGGGAAGGGCGCAGAGGTATGCCAGATTCCTACTGGCTAGATCCACTAGAGCGATCATCATCAGCACTGAAGGGGGGCTCCAGGTCCTCGTTAGACCACACTAGAAACAAGCTGATATCTGCCGGGGGCGCGGTTTAATGCAGACAAAGCGTACACCTCACCCCCGGCTAGAGGTAAGAGGCAGGAGACCGTGGGGTTTTAGCCGGTAAGAGTCCCCAAGGCGGAGGGAGTCCATGAGGATTCCCCCTTGACAAAAAAGGCCATTATATTGAACGGACGTACAATACCGATTGTTCGTATACAAGTACCATACGACGGCGCTCCAAGGAGACCATTTTTTTGTATACAGTTTGTGTAAAGATAAAGTCAATCTTTCAGTTTTTATCATAGTGTTTAGAATCCCAAATCAGTTAGTTTTTTTTATTTTTTATTATTTCGGCCTGATAAAGACTACTGCTGGACACAGGCCTCCCTCAAAGATCACCACAACGACCGATATCGGTGTGTTGTGTGCTCATTGGGGGGTTTTCTATAATCGCCACGCTTGGCAGGCGGGTTGGCGGTCGCAGTTGAGTTGCCAATGTACTCGAAGGACGCTGCTGCCCATCCTCCGTCTAATCCCTTAGTCGGCTTTTACGACACCCACGGGGTGAGATGGGTTGGTGCTATTCGTAGCCGGCACCACACGGCAACGTACCCGGCACCAGTTAGTTTAGAGTGTTGTAAATATATTGTCTACGTGCTGCATCGCAGTTTTCCTGCATTATCCATGACACGATATTCTTAGTAACTAGATGTACTACGAAAACATATAATATGAAGATAACTGAGTAAACCGTATTTTCTATAAGAAATGTTATTAAAATGACTGACTATATAACATTGATACGGAACCGTAAATTAAAAATATAAATTATACATCTCATCATGAGGGTAACGACTGTTCTCAGTAATTGCTAGGAGCACGGTAGCGCACAGGCCAAGTTCCAACATTCGGAAAGGTTAGAATTGTAATTATTAATAATAATCATTCTAGTGGTGCACTTCTGTTTACGCCTGTTCTTCGACTATTTCATCTACTACTTTATTTGCAAACATGAGCCCATAACACACCGATATCGGTCATTGTGGTGATCTTTGGGGGAGGCCTGTGTCCAGCAGTGGACTTCATTCGGCCGAAATGATTGATTGATGAAAAAGATATTTTTGATTGTTCTTTAAATCATATTTGGTCTGAGGACGTCCGTGGGTCCTGCACAAACTGGTTCAGTTGAAAACCAGCGCTAGGCACCAAATGTCTGCTCTAGTGTGATCATATGAGGACCTGGAGCCTCCCTTACGTGCCGAAGATGACCGCTCCAGTGGTTTTAGCCGGTAGGAGTCCGGCATACCCCTTCGCCCTTCCCCGGGGCGAAGGAAGTTCATGAAGAATTTCCACTGGGCACCAATAAAAAAAAAAAAAAAAGGCACCAAATGTCTAGCATATTGCTGAACTGAACCTTTTTGGCGCAGATGTGAGACACACATAGGGTGGTTTTCTTTTGTTATAATAATTATTGGTATATGTTCTGTAATTGTGTTTTCTCATTTTTGTTGCCAAATAAATGTTTTTTCTTTCTTTCTTTCTTACTGTTCTTTGTTTGCATTCTACTGATATCGTATTTTTTACGGCCATCTTCACTATAATTTCTCCTGTATCCTGGGTATATTTACAGACGTAAATCTCTCACACACAGCCACCCAAACCTGGGGTGCAATTCTCTAAGCTCAAACATCCATACATACTCGAATAGACTGGAAATAACGGTGATAACCCAATTTGGTATTAGCTAAGACTGGTACTCATGGCTTAGCTTCTGCAACGTGTCCTTGAGTAGCTTCAATCATGTCGTAGAGAATACCGAATTGATTATTCACCGTTATTTCAATTCTGTATTCAAGGATGTATGGGTGTTTTGAGCTTAGGGAATTGCACCGCTGGAACAGCCATCTGTGGGCCGTACGAATAACTGGTTCGGTCGCACGAATTATAGGTCCGTACTGGGATTGAACTCGCGACTTGTAGCGCAGTAACCTAACCGTTTAGCTACCGCTCCAACCATGCCGTCTAAGTTGGTACCACATTTATTAATATGAACATAGGTACATAATATTTTAAAGTCATTCATATATACGTATTATCATTGCATATTATCTTATCGATGATTTTAATAGCCGCGTGATAATAGAAATAATTTGTATAATATTTGATGGCAAACTAACACGTGGGTTGTTTTATTGACGTGGTAGTTGTCTGGCAGTTTAGGTATGTCATGCTCACTCAGTGTTCTGCTGATGGTGGCGTCGTATATCGGGTCGCTTAGTTTCCCTACCATATATGGTTGAGCTGAGCGACGCTGATGCATGTGTCATGCTCGTGAACGAGTGCCGTCTGTTGGGACTGGTCAGCTAAATGCTGCTATGACAACTGAATCAAAACTTTTAAAAAATACATTCAGGCTTGTTTAGTAGACTTTTTAAGTAGTTTAGACTCGTTTCTCCTACATTGTTTTCACATAACCTTGATTTTTACAACAATGTGCTCATAAAATATTGTAACATTTAATATGATTTAAAAAGAGCAACTATGGAGTTTCTTGCCCGTTCTTCTCCATAGGAAACCTACTTCTTGGAACGCGGCAATTAAAGTCGCGACGGTTCATCATGCATAAGTGCCTGTATATAGTTTACATGAATAAAACGAATTGACGGCACGGTTGGTGCAGTGGCAGATACAGTCGGCTGCTGTGCTCCGGGTCTCGGGTTCGATTCCCGCGCGGAACAAATATTTGTATGATCTGCAGGTAGTTTTGTTCTGGGTATGGGTGTATTGTGTGTGGAATTTGTGTCTCTGAATACATCCACGACACATAAGAAATTCTAATGCGGGGCAACATAAAAAAAAGTTAAATCGTTAACAATTAAAATGAACTTGGCGCTCCCACAGCCGGCAGCGTATACGCCGTCATTCGATAACCTTTAAACCTAGATCGCAAGGTCTGCGACAAGACAACACTAAGATATTTTCCACTGCGCGATAGCCTCCCACCTCTAGCCCGGCCCTCTGACCGCGATAGCCTTTCCGGAGATATTTCAATTTATTGGCTATCCACTGACCGATGCGTTGATTGGTGACGTCACAAGTATGAATAGGTACGACTGTCACCGTGAAAAATGGAATTCGACACTTCAACAAATATAATCAAACAAAAACACATGGAGGCTAAGTTATATTATCTAAAATAAATATTTGTTTAATTTTTTATGATAAGCCCGACGATCAATAGCTTATTTAAACGAAGCATGCACTATTGAGGTATAATGTACTACGTATTAGAGTAACTATTACAAACAAATAGTAGCGCGCAACAACAAACACTGATAAAAACTGAAAAATTTACTATATCTTTACGCAAACTGTATACTAAAAAATTGCCGTGTCGTGCCGGCTCAGAATACCACCACCCCATCTCCTCTCGTGGGTGTCGTAAAAATCGACTAACAGATTAGCCGGAGAATGGGCAGCAGCATCCTTCGAGTACATTAACAACTCAACTGCGGTCGCCAACCCGTCTGCCAAGCGTGGCGATTATGGCAAAACCCCCCAATGAGCCCACAACACACCCATATTGGTCGTCGTGGTGATTTTTGGGGGAGGCCTGTGTCCAGCAGTGGACTTCATTAGGCCGAAACGATGATACTAAAAAACTTTTTAACAAAATAAATACCGACTTCAAAATACTATACGATATTAAAACCAGTGAAAAGAAATGAAAAACATTATTTATGAAGTCGGGTGGGGCCAGGTATAAAATATAACTCGTTGGTCTGCATGAACCATGGTTGGGGCAAACAATAGCTTATTTAAACGCAGCATGCACTATTGAGGTATAATATACTACGTGCTAGAGTAACTATTACAAACAAATAATAGCGGGCAACTAGACCGCGGGGACGCGCGGGGCGAGCGGGGGCGTTATGTTGTCATAGATACATGTAAACGAAATATGTCCATCACCATGGTAACGCGTCGCCACGCGTCATATACTGATAATATTTTTATTTAATTAAGTGATGAAAAGTCGCTCCTTGACTTTTACATGAGTCTCGAGTTAATAAAACAATATTTCACAACACATGAATTCATATCTAAGTAATAAAACTTAGCACTCAGACACGTCTCATTGCGGCAAGCGGCCAGGCAGAGACTAAGTGAGTTAGAGTGTATGCACTCTAACACTTGTGACAAAGAATCAAGTTGACGCGTCTTCTCTAGTATGTAGCACATTATACCTCAATGCAGAAAGAAGATAAGCAGAACGACGCAGACTAGATACTGAAGGACGACCAGGAGAATAAGAACAACTTTTGAAGTTTGAGAGATATACACTTGAGGATGATGCACATCCAGCCGTAGGCTCCCAACGCACTGATTGATGAATAACTTATCATCTATCAATTCATAGCTTCAGCCGAAACAAGTTCATTATTGGACATAGACCTCCCCAAATATCAGTGGCATAACAACCGGTTCTGGATTTGTGTTGTGTGCTCATTTCATTATTTAAAACCCCCCGCGTTGCCATAATCGGCACGCTTGGCAGACGGGTTGGCGATCGCAGTTGAGTTGTTAATGTACTCGCAGGACGCTGCTGCCTATGCTCCGACTTATCCTATAATCGCTAAATATAGGCCTAAGTCCCGACTTAGTGTGATCTTACGAGGACCTGGAGCCTCCCTTTAGCCGGTATGAGTCCGGCGTACCCCTTCGCCCTTCCCCGGGGCGAAGGATGTTAATGCAGAATTTCCACTGGATACCAATAAAAAAAAAACTGTAAGTAAGTAATTTATTTCTCACCACAATAATGAAAAAGTTGCAACAAAATTGTATGTGGAATTTGTGTCTGTTAAACGCACCCACGACACAGGAGAAATTCTAGAGTGGGACAAAGTTTAAAAAAAGTCTATATTGCTTAGTAACAGTATTTTTTAAATTTACTGTGTGAGACTGGTGCCTAAGCTAGGCTGAAGCCTGTGTTTCAGGTCACCAGGCCTCCACCCCAAAACTCCAATTATGCCCCTTCATAAAATGTGTCAAGCGATTTCCATTTTCTTCTTCTTCGTGTATCTGATTCTATCAAATTGTTTCCTATTGTTAAAGTTCTTTTGATGAATACTCTCCAATACGTTGCTATAACTTTATCAGGCCCCGATGCTGGTTGATTTTTTCCTGTATAACCCAGTTATCATCTTGCACCCCATGAATGCGCACTTTCGCTGCAGACAACATCTTGATATAACAATAAACTCGCTAGTCTAATAAAATGTGTATTTTATGACTTTGGTACACCCAATATTGACCTTTTTTTTTACTGTCTTCCCAAAGTATTCGGTACATCGTCACTTAAACCCTGTATATTTCTTATTTCATAGCAATGCCCGACACAAGCTTTCTCCTGTACGCAGGGTACAGTTTACAGACATAAATCACATGAACGAACATCCAGATCCGAAACAACTATCTGCGGGATCGAACCCGCGACAATAGCCAATCGCGGAGCTACTGCACCAACTATACCGTCACTGATATTAGGTAAACATTATACTCGTATAAATAACTAATTAAGGTTAATTATTGTTATCATAAGACGCACAAAGCCGCTCCGGTTAAAACTGGCTTTATAACTCCATTTTGAGAACACGACGTACACGTATTAAAGTTTCTAGGTTATTGTTTCGGATTGTTTGAATACCTACGAATACACTAACAAAACGTGTGATGTCTGGATTAAGATTATAGCACCACTCCATCTCCTCCCATTGCATGTCGTAAAAGGCGACTAATGCTAAGGCAGACACTAATCTAGAGGGATGGGCAGCAGCGTCCTTTCTGTGGAACAGAAGCCATACTGCATTCAGCAATCCGCCTGCCAAGCGTTGCGAGTACTGGCAAATACCCCCCCAAAATGATGAAAAAATTGTGTTTGTAAATCTATGAGGGAGGCCTTTGTTCAGCAGTGGATGTATAAATGGCTGAAATGATGACCACTCCATCTCCTCCCGTGGATGTTGTAAAAGGCGACTAAGGGCCTCTAAACCAGAGGAATAGGCAGCCATGTCCGTTCTGTGGAATTGCAGCCGTTCTGCACTCACCAACCCGCCTGTCAAGCTTGGTGAGTACTGGCAAATTCTCTCCATTGACGACACTAATCAGCCCCTAGAGTAACCGCTCGTTGTGGAAATCTATGGAGGAGGCTTTGGTTCAGCAGTGGACTTCCTTCAGCTGATATGCTCAGGTCAAACCGGATTATTGTCATTTCAGAATGTACCGTTGTCAGGCCACATCTCGTTGGCAGTTCACACCACATTGTGATGTAGTGGTTCACTTCTTGTCAGTTCACAAAACGTTGTAGTCGGTTCACGTCTCGGTGTCAGTTCACTGTGGTATCCCGATTAAGAATATAGCACCACTCCATCTACTCCCGTGGATGTCGTGAAAGGCGACTAAGGGAATCTAAACCAGAGGGATGGGCAGCAGCGTCCCTTCTGTGAAACGGTAGCCATACTGCGCTCACCAACCCGCCTGCCAAGCGTGGTGAGTATTGGCAAATACCCCCCACAATGATGACACAGTTGTGAAAATCTATGGGGGAGGCCTTTGTTCAGCAGTGGACGTGTAAATGGCCGATATGATGTGAGTTCACAATTGTGGTTGGTCCACGTCGTGTCAGTTTATAAAACATTGTGGTCGGTTCACATTCCGCTGTCGATTCATCGCGTATTGTAGTTAGTCCCCGTCTTGTTTTCAGTTCATAGAACATTGTGGCCGGTTGACATCACGTTGTTAGTTCGCATCACATCATGATTGGTCACCGTCTCGTCGTCAGTTCACAACACATTGTGGCCGGATCATATCGCTCAACGCAGTATGGTCGGTCTAGCCACATCACATCACACTACTGCTGAACATACATACATATAATAATACATATATGTGGGTGTGAAATAAGTTTAATATTTTCATTTGTTATTTTAATTCAATGTTTATATTAGTCTCTCAAACGACTACTTTCCCCTCCTAACGAGCAAACCAATGTATAAAAGGGGCAAGCCACCTTCCGACAGATCATGCCCATTCCGCTCAAGTAGAAATTGCTTCTCAAATCCAATCTCCAATAAATTCGACCCTTGCTCTCGCCGGCCCGTGGCGAGCTTGTAGATTTAAACGTCCCATAGTACAAATGAAATAATACCGATCCAGCTGTCCCCAAAACAATAGCTTGTTATCCCCAGCAACGCTCTAAGCCGAGGTCCGTGTCCCGCAGGGGGAGCCTTTAGCGCAAGTTGCTTAGCATATAAAATTAAGTTAAAACCTGGCTGGAAGTCGCTTTTGGTTGCGCCAGAAATGTCCGGTTGAGCAGCCATATTTCCTAGGAAAAGTCTGCGAGAAGCCCAACAAAATAAAAAAATCCGACAGATTAGAAGTTGTTCGAGTGCGGACACGGCATCATATTGTTCTGAACTGTCCTCTGCAATAATCAGGTGATAAATATAATGTGCTTAGTTATTATGCTAGATTTTGTATTATTTATGTCTTAATTCTATGTGTATAAAATATAAGCGTTAATGATTTAATTTCTATGTTTAATTCTACCACCTCTCCCACATATTATATTTTTTTACGTACTGATTACAGGAAAACCCATTAGAAGATCTTAAAATAACATGGTAAACCTTTCAATATTACTTGCAAACTCACATTTGCAGTTGGAATTTATCAGAGAACATGTTTTTCAGTCGTTACAGTGGTCGTTCATCGTACGGAACCCTCTCCACGCGAGTTCACCCAACTCAAGGTTTTATGTCACGACAGTGATACTACAAATTCCCATTAATGTAATCCCGTTATCCCTCAATCAGTGCTATCTACAAACATCTAGATCACAGATAGTTCTAATTGACAGCCTTGTAGCGGAAACATTCACTCAAGTCCAAAGATAAACGTAGATTAAAGTAACCTGTGGTTTAATGACAAATACATTGTTGCTAAATGAGAACTTTCAACTGTACTACGATAACCGATGAAGTTTAATGTATGTCAACATTATGCATATTATCGTCGAATCCGACACTGCTTTCGGGAAACTTCGCAATACAGCACTGCCTCAGACGAACTCTTGAACCACTAGGTGTTACTAACGATGACATTATGGAACAGAGACGTGGTCACTCACTGAGACTGGTCATCATCTTCATTTCGGCCGAATGAACTCCACTGCTGGACACAAGCCTCCCCCAAAGACCACCACAACGACCGATATGTGTGTGTTGTGTGCTCATTGGGGGGTTTTGCCATAATCGCCACGCTTGGCAGGCGGGTTGGCGATCGCAGTTGAGTTGTTAATGTACTCGAAGGACGCTGCTGTCCATCCTCCGGCTAATCTCTTAGTCGACTTTTACGACACCCACGGGAGGAAATGGGATGTTGGTATTCTGAGCCTTAATCGTTACATCAATAAGATAGACGCAGAATTTCCTTTTTTTTTGTATGTTTTAAACCACACGATGTATACAGCTTCTGTGTTCCTTTACTTTGCGGTACACACTTCCGTCAAAATAATATACAGTGTACAGCAGACTTTGGTAAGCTAATATTTGCGCAGACTTTGCTCGGCACAGTTTGCACAGGTGTGAGTGCAGACAGGATATGACGCATACGGTTTTAGAGACAAAGTTCTTGTGTCGTCGGTAAGGTAAATGCACTGTGGGGTGGACGGGTATATTAGCTATTATGTGATAAAATACGTTGTGGATCAAGATTAAAACATTTTTTACTAGAGGTAAAGAATGAGTTAATATATATTTTAATTTATTGTTTATACTAACGAATGCGAGTAGTTTGAACACGAACAAATGATAAGAAACGTGCAATTCCAAGAGAAATCTGCTTATTCAACAAGGCCAAGAGCAATATGTTTGTTTGTATGTTTTTGTATCGTGGGTGCGTTTACGGACACAAATTTTACACACAATACGCTCAGACCCTGAACAACTACCTGCAGATCATACAAATATTTGTTCCGTGCGGGGATCGAACCCACGACCCGGGGCGCGGCAATCGATTGTATCAGCCACTGCACCAACCGTGCCGTCGTTAAATGTTAGATAGCTGAATAAAAGAGGATGCATTACATGTCTGAGTCACCAAGGTGAGAAATCGCCGCGTGCGATGTGGCTGCCACCGCCCAGTGTACTCTATATACTGAGCGCTACTGTTTATTTATTTATTTAAACTTTATGCAGCATTACAGTACATTGTTAGTTTTAATTTAACAAACTATATTTTCTGTTTTAAGTTTTACAATAAAGTATAAGAACAGGCGGACTTAAAACCGTAGGTATTCTCTACCAGCCAACCATAGGGCGATGGAGACAACATGGCAGGTGCAATATATTCAAAACAACAATAAATCTAACAATATATATCTGTTTTGTTTCTGTTAAGCACCACCCCATCTCATCCCGTAGGTGTTTTTAAAAGGCGACTGTGGAATTTAGCGGACAATGGGCAGCATCGTCCTTCGAGTATGTTTGCAATTCAATTGCAATCACCAACCCGCCTACCTATCGTGGCGATTAAGGTAAAACCCCCAATGAGCACACAACAAGTATTTTGTATCAATAGGAAAAAACACTAGAGATTGAGGTTGGATTTGTAAAATAATTTGGCTATGGGGTCTGAGGGCCAATTCTCGTCATTTAAAAATGTTCAAAATATAGTTCCGATCTAGTCTCAATGTGGTAAATGTCACAAATAATATTCTCCTAAACTAACAAACAACGTCAAACGTGAACTTACACTGTGATGAGATCGAAAATGGATCGAAAGTTGATCGAAGTCAAAACGGTATTCTGCTAACATTTCGAACGGTCACATGTACTGAATTGTCATTGAATAAACGTCAAAACTGAGGTTGAAATGAGACTAGATCGAGATTATACAGAACTTAAAGAGTAGCAGAATACCATTTTTTCGGTCAATTTATAATTTAATCTCAGTTCGGTCAAGTTTCAGTTACAGTGTAAATAATTACGAGAATTGGCCCTCAGAGGTAACAATTCATTTTGGAAAAGGAGTCCCTGGCCAATAATAGTTTGGGTATCCCTGGACTAGATCGATTAGATTTCACACAATATTTTGTCGAGATGATAGTTCATAGAGATTAGATAGGTGGCGCCACCTACCGGAAAGGGCAGAAACAACTTCAGCCGAGTAAATAAAAATCCAATAATTACCGATTTGTCCTTCGGCTCCTTCGTGTGCAAGTTGTAGAGCGTGCCCCGCTTGTACTCGTCGCCGCACACGTAGCAGACCTCCGTCATGGAGTTCTTGTCGGGCATCGACAGGTCCAGGATGTCGCGGTCCGAGCTCGAGTTGGAGTTACCGGAGTATACTGACACCGTCGACCTGGAAAGCGGAGGGGTTGTTTGTGTTATTTCTATGGTTATGAACGCGAACAGTTGACGGTTTGTTAAAAGAGACAACAAGCGATAGAGAAGTCGTAGAAAAATAAAGGCATTCTTCAATCTGGATTAGTACTATTCTTATTAGGGTTCCGAACGTCCGAAGGAAAAATCGGCGGAACCCTTATAGGATCAGGATCAGGTCAACTGGCAATCTCGTTGGAGGCTTCTCAAGCTGTTTACCGATGCGTGGCATGTTATGTAACTGTTTTGATTGTCAAAAAATAAAAATCCATAAGAAAACGTTGCTTAGATAATAAAATTAATTTAAATATTTTCGACAGATTTTTTTTAATTGTATTTTTTTCCCCTCCTAATTTGTCGCTTTGGACTTTAAATATAGTGTAAGCATCATTACTTTTATTTTGCTGTGCCCTTACCGGGTTTCATGTTGAAACCTTATAACCACTTATAAATGTAACATCTATGTACACATGAATGCAATAAAAAGTTTGAGTTTGTATTCGAAGTCTGGTAATTAGGCTGACGATAGTCAAAATTTGTTTTCTAGGAAAGGACCTGTTACTCAGTTCTCAGATTTGGCAAATTATAGATACGCATCATAACAGTTTAGTACAAACAAATTCTGAAAAACTGGCTGCTTTTATCGGAAACTTCCAACTCTAGTGCAATCGCAAAGTATTTTATAACAGAGAAACCCAATGACACTGTCCGTTCTGAGAATCGCGCCCACACGTTCAGCCATAGAGTATTAAGTAATGGAGCGCCCATACGCATGTGTATTCGTCGAATCCCATTAATTAATACATTGGATTCGCGGTAAACGTAAAGAGCGCATAACATTTAAAGTTCAGCGTCGCTCATACGGCGATTTTAGCTTGACGACTGTCGCAACGACTATTGCGCTGATATTACTATTTCCGTATGGTACACGGATTTCGTGTGGTGTCCGAATTAAGAATATAGCACCACTCCACGTTCTCCCCGTGGATGTTGTAAAAGGCGACTGAGGGACTCTAAACCAGAGAGATGGGCAGCGGCGTCCCTTCTGTGGAATAGCAGCCATTTTGCGGCCACCGACCCGCCTGACAAGCATGGTGAGTGAAATTAAATGAAATATGAAATTTATTCAAAATAGACTAAATTATTAGTTCTTTTTGAACGTCAACATTAGACAGCACCCATTAAGCCCACCCTTCACCGCTTGCTAGTGTTTAAGCTGGGGAGGAGAAAGGGCGAGACAAACTCCCCAGCAACACTTTAGTCTGTCATATACAATATTTCTACATACATGAACACGAAAAAAAATTCAAAAATTACAACAAATCTAAAATGTACTTATATGTCAAAAATGTATGTAAATTAAATGTCACAAATATAAATAATAATATAATATTCCGTGTGGTGTCCGGATTAAGAATATAGCACCACTCCATCTCCTCCCGTGGATGTCGTAAAAGGTGACTAAGGGAATCTAAACCAGAGGGATGGGCAGCAGCGTCCCTTCTGTGAAACGGTAGCCATACTGCGCTCACCAACCCGCCTGCCAAGCGTGGTGAGTATTGGCAAATACCCCCCAAAATGATGACACAGTTGTGAAAATCTATCGGGGAGGCCTTTGTTCAGCAGTGGACGTATAAATGGCCGTTATGAAATATAAATAAAACGTACAAATACTAACATAAATCGCGTGTCAAAGTACTGGCAAATTCCCCCCAAAATGACGACACAACTGTGGAAATCTATGGGCAGCCCTTTGTGATGCAGATAACATTCTTTGGTCGGCTATATCAGTATTGCAACTATACGCTGGGCGATTTAATAGAAAAAATAATTGAACAAATCGATAATCGAACCAACTGATTTAAACTATAGCTCACAGCATAATGTCATTTGGCATTATGCTATGTGAGCTGGGGAGCAGCAGCCGGTGTAGATTCAATTTAATATTACAAGAGAGCCATCCGCGCAATATAAACCTCGACCTCTTTAAATATATTAATGTACTAACAATAATTATGTTACATTTTTGAAAATACTATTATTAATCGTAAAAACCTGTTAATGTTTAATGTAAAAAACGACATTCATTACCTAAATTTAGATTGTCCAAAAACCAATAAATCATTCTTAGGTAACTTGTGTTTGGTTTTATAATAAGATACTTAAAGTGATTACTGATCTGACAGTGGTGAAGCTTAAATCGGACATGAAATCAATTCTCATAAAAAAAGCATATTACATGATTAAAGATAGGGACATGGCGTTAGTTATTGTCTGCACACGTGGCTGCCCAGGAAACCAAATACATCTGAAGTACTATTTGCATTGCATAGTTGCCATATTTTATTAGAAATGACGCATAATACGGCATTTGACCAGTCGTTTAAGGCCTTCCCTTTGTGGACGTCTTTTGGCTATGATGCTGATGATTAAACAATCGAATCCACCTTTTAGTCGACTGCAATCGAATAAACGGAATAACTGATTAGTTTGATTGTCTCTAGTAACTTCGCTACGGAGTCTATATGCTTTAACAGGAGATACAGTGTATATTTACCCACACGGGAAGAGTGGCAGAGAGGACTCAAGCCTATAAATGACACGGCTCATCTTATTTGGTATACTGATGGATCTAAAATGAAATCAGGTACGGGAGCGGGAATTTGGTCCAATGACTATGCAATATCAGTCAATCCATGAGGCAATATACATCGGTTTTCCAGTCGGAGTCCTATGCCATAATTGCCAGCATTAGAGGAATGTGAAGGACAAAACTGTATACATACTCAGCGACAATCAAGCAGCTCTAAAGGCACTATCTCCTTTAAACAAACTAGGAAAACACAATAACGTAAAGCTTATCTGGGTACCTGGACACGAAGGTGTTGAAGGTAACGAGAAGGCAGATCAACTAGCTAGGGCTAGCTCGAATAAGCAGCTCATTGGCCCTGAGCTCGTAGGAATACCTCATGGTACCAACCAACAGGCATTACATGCATTTGCTGATAAAGAACATGTCAGAGAATGGAGGCAAGCGAGAGGCCTAAACCATTCCAAGACTTAAGAGACTATTAAATCTTACCAAAACCCATTTAAGGCACTATGTAGGCGCAATGATAGGCCACTTCGGCACCAAGGAGCACATCCATAGGATAAAAGCTTAGCACAACGGATACATGCAGATTCTGTATGGACAATCAAGAGTCTATGCAGCACATTTTGTGCAGCTGTGACGCTCTGGGAAGACGTAGGGCAGAACAACTAGGAATAGCCTATCCATTGCCTGATGATTTTGCGTGGCTCCAGGCAGGTATGATTGCGAAGTACCTACAGGGACTTCTTGATTTGCCAGCGGAGGAGTAGTGCAGGGCTTCGGGCAGCACAATGGACCCAATAGGGTCGAAGTGCGTTCGGCTGATGCTGAGCCCGTGGGAGCCACAATAGAATAGAATAGAACTTCGCTACGAGTACACATGAGGTATATTTTTCCGCATAGGGCTACCTGAGCGTAGTATTGCCTGATCAAAAAATAACGATGCACTGACCTCACAGCGTCCAAGTAGCCCGCGGTCTCGGAGGCGCCGGAGTGCTGCGAGCCCACGGAGATCACGGACGGCTCGCGCGCGCGCAGGTCCAACACTCCCTCGTCTTCCACACCGCCGTTACCGCCGTACCGTTGCTGAAACACATGTGGACACTGAGTGATTGTGTAAGAATGCAGGTATCTGTTTTTGTGGTTATATGGGAAAAAACGACCGCCTCTCTCCACTCATGGGTATCGTGGAAATTCTACATGAACTTCTCTCGCCCCGGGGCAGGGCGAAGGGGTATGCCTCCTACCGGCTAGAACCACTGGAGCGGTCATCTTCGGCACCGAAAGGGGGACTCCAGGTCCTCGTAAGATCACACTAGAGCCGCTCATTGGTGCCACGCCTTTAGGCACATCGGTTACCCTAGCGAAGGGCACGCAGCTTTATAAAGGCCAAGCACTTCTCGGGGAGGATTGTAAAGGATTCCGCCCAAGATTCGCTTCGCACTGTGCTGCGCACACGGCGGCACGTGACCACGTGCGCGCCACCGTCTTCCCGGGGGTCAAATGTAGACTCTTACAGTCAGTTTGGCAGGTCACTAGATATGATACGTTCGCGTGGTGTCTGGATTAAGAATATAGCACCACTTCATCTCCTTCCGTGGATATCGTATAAGACTAAGAGAATCTAAACCAGAGGGATGGCCAGCAGCGTCACTTCAGTGGAACAGTTAGCCATTCTGTGCTTACCAAGCCGCCTACCAAGCGTGGTGGGAATGGACGAGCTTGGTCGTCTTATGGTGGAAGGTTTGGTTAAACAGTGGATGTTTTGGCTGACGTAATGATGATGAGATATGATGCTGTTTCATTATTTCGGTGTCTGTTATTTTAGCTTTAGCCAAAAACTGTTCCTGATCGTGTCCTGTTCAGAATGAACAGATCTCTTTAGTCCTGTATTTTTGTATCGTGTGATAGTGTGATCATACGAGGACCTGGAGCCTCCCTTAGGTGCCGAAGATGACCGCTCCAGTGGTTTTAGCCGGTAGGAGTCCGGCATACCCCTTCGTCCTTCCCCGGGGCGAAGGAAGTTCTGATGAATTTCCACTGGGCACCAATAAAAAAAAAAAAAATGGTAGTATCCTCACATTCGGGTGCGTAGATTGAGGATCTGCGAGCCCACTCCGAGCGACCCACGAGAAGACGGTGGCGCGCATGTAGACAGGCGCCGCCGTTTGCACAGCACAGCGCACAGGGACGCTTTCGGGGATCCTTTACAATCCCACCGGGGAGGCTGGTGACCGCTTTACAGTCACCCTATGCCCTAGATGTGCCTATAGGCGTGAGCATCAGTGGGCGGCTCTAGTGTGATCATACGAGGACCTGGACCCCTTAGATGCAGAAGATGACCGCTCCAGTGGTTTTAGCCGGTAGGAGTCCGGCATACTCCTTCGCCCTTCCCCGGGGCGAAGGAAGTTCATGTAGAATTTCCACAAATACCAATAAAAAAGGTATACTCACGTTATTGAACTTGTTAACATGATTCTGGTCCTTTTCCTCCTTCCGGAAGGGCGAGGTGGGCGGTGCGTGGGGGGCGCCGGGCCCGAGGGGCGCGGGCGGGGCGTGCGGCGCGTGGGGGGCGAGCGGCGCGGCCGAGTCGTGCGCGAGGTGCGCGCGCGAGGCGGGGCGCGGGGAGGGCGAGGGGGCGGCGTCGTCGCGCACGCCGTCGCCCGCCAGCCCCAGCACCTGCGCCGCGTACTCGCCCTGGAACGACATGTCCGCGCCTGGGGACGTTCAAACAAAACGATTTATTGACAAATATACAGCCATTTCCTGGCACAGACAAGCAGATGTTCAATGCACTGCTAGTAATCTGGATTGTTCTCCTATATATAATGCCCACATTACGCGTATCTAAAGGTTCCTATGGCATTTGGCGTACTATTTATTACATTGGAAAAAACTCAAATCATACCGTGCAAGAATAAAATACTTCAAAATGGCATTATTAGAAACTCGTAGAGAAATAGTAGATGTGATTTTTCTTAAAAATCTTGTTGCAATTTGTATTAATTGTCGTGAACTACTTAGTTTTGGGAACCTTTCTATACGCCACGAAACTGTGAGAAATTTCAGCAAAAATCTTTTTGGATTACCTAAAAGGCGTACAAATTTAAAACAAAACTGTATAATGTAAATACGTTGTACAAAGAGCATAAAGTAGATATTAATTTGAATGAGTCACCTCGATACCACATAAAATGGTCCATATTGGCGCTCTAATTAAAATAATAGTTTAAGTAGAAAAATACGAAAGTGGTATTAGACGAAATACTTTACATTTTAGCATAATGCTTAGTTAAAATCTATTTTAGTGCACGCTGTGACCTCCTTTAAACGTGTCTAAAACTTTGTAGTCGAGATAATGGGATTTCTTGTGTAAATCCTTTGTTGGAGGTCCAATAAATAAATAAACAACGTAATGGTGGTAAGGTCGACCGCCGACCGCTAGTCTAAGGCGGGATCAAATTGGGTTTTCCCACAATGAAATTCTCAGTTAAAGCCTCGGTTAAAATTTCGCCCACTAAGCATCGACTTAATCTTTAGAGTTAAGATTTTGGACTTCATCCATTTTAGTGTTAGGGTCACATTTAATACAGCAAAGAGAAAAGTCCCTAATTCCAAATCCAAAGATTTTGAATTAGATTGATTATTAATTTCGGCCGTTAAACGACCTCCGTTATTAATATAGTTTACAAGCCTGCTTCTGTATACGCTATCGAACAGTCGAAAGTCCATCAAGGAAAATGAAATGGCTTGTTTACACACACACACACACACACACACGCCACATTACCATGTACGGCCATGCTTACGGTATATGATTGCGTTTAATAACATTGGGTAAGAGTCACACGAAAGAATACATTTAAAAATACTTAGCAATATTTATTAATAAGCTTTAACTTATTCAGACACGAAAATAGTTTAAAATAATATTTAATACCAACCACGTTATACCAATCTTGTCATTAAACAATTGATACCAGTAAATTACTCAACGTACATTATGGATCGGCTGCGCACGCGACCTCAATATGGCAGCAGTAAAAGTGCCACTTTAATCAGCTGATCGACGCCTAGCAAAATACGTGCAGACCCCCCCAGACATACTTTTTAACCACTAAAAGTCAATTACTCAATGATTACTTCCCACATATTAACATCTACAGTGATTCATGGATCAGCTGCGCGCGCGACCTCGACACGGTCGCGGTGAAAGTGCCACCGTAATCAGCTGCTGCTGACCGACTGCCGGCCGGGCGATGCAGAATACGTGCAGTAGTCCAATAGATAGACTTTTGCTTTCATTGAAGTAGTTCTAAGCTATCAAGTTATAATAAGTTGCCAAAGCAAATTACAGACCTTAATGATGGGAAGTTTAAAACATGCATTAAAGCAAATCTAATAAAAAAGGCCTATTATAAAATCAAAGACTACGTTGACGATGGGGACGTGTGGCGTTAATTCTTATCTGCATAAGCGGCTTCCCTGGGGACTAGTTTTATCTCCACTGTTTGTATTGTATAGCTGCAAAATGTTTTTAATGTATAACTTTTGTCAACACATATGTTTCTATAGCGCATGTGTATACACATATTTGTAAAACGTAGTATAAAAAAAAATTGATCAAAAAGCTAGGTCTAGCCCTAAAGTTTCTTTTGGCATTTCTTCTCAGAGGTTCCTACCTCTACTACATAACTTCCTACCTCCTGATAGGAGGATAAGTAGTGAAATTGTCCTCCGTTGTTTCAATATGACGTATAAGTCGCTGTTAGGAACTAATTATTGTATTTATTTTTTAATAATGCATTTCCTATTCCTTATATTTGATCCAGACGACTAGGGTTTTTATGCTGATTGCATATGAGACAATTTCGGTTTTAGTTACTTTCGATTTCGATAGTGATACATAGAACAAAGTTCAATTCTAAGAAAAATGTGTACAAAACATCTAATAGATGCACCATAAGGGGTAAGAACGACTCCCATGGCCCGTCATGGCGACTTGCCATTCGGCCAGTCTCGTGACTCGTCGGCTCTCTCCGCCTCGCTTCGGCGCTCCACGCTCGCTACTTTACTTACCGGTGGATCAGCGTCGTTTCCCCTATACTAATATAATAGCGCGCTATTTTACACGCTAAAATTATAACGAACTGGGGGAACGCAAAATTTTAAGATAAGAAAATATAACTGTGAAAATTTAAATAAAAATTGTATTTCTTGAAAACATTTTAGTTTTAATAGAATAAAGACTTATCAATGAGTAACGTAACTAGTTACAAATAATTTGATGTAAAAAGAAACTAGAAAAGGAATTTCTCATTTCGAGATGCTTAAAAATCTGTGTCAACGTAGAGATTTTTCGATATTTCGGAAAATTTTGTACTACTGTAAATCCGTAATGAAAATTGAATGAATTGAATTGAAAGAATGCCACCACCCCATCTCCTCCCATGGGTGTCGTAAAAGTCGACTAAGGGATTAGCCGGAGGATGGGCAGCAGCGTCCTTCGAGTACATTAACAACTCAACTGCGATCGCCAACCCGCCTGCCAAGCGTGGCGATTATGGCAAAACCCCCCAATGAACCCACAACACATCCATATCTGTGGTTGTGGTGATCTTTTGGGGAGGCCTGTGTCCAGCAGTGGACTTCATTCGGCCGAAATGATGATATTGCGTTTTTTTGGTAGGTATTGACCCAAGCTCTCACCCTCTGCAGTATGTCTTGCTATTTACTGGACAACCTGTATAAGCGCCACCGGACGCTGAGCAGGTCTATGTGAACGGACACTAAGCGGGCAGACTTCCTAAACATAAATTATTAGCATAATGAGTCACGAAATGTCTCCTTTACATAGAATATTATTTGGAACAGATTTATTTAGAAGACAAAACTCAATTATCTTTCTGTCTATCACCTGTACAAGACTCAAATAGCGGGTTTTTGGGTGTGACATTTCTGGTCAGGGCCATTAAGAAAGACCTCATTGGTCACTCGAGGGTTCGAAATACTCTTAAAGGCAAACAACTATATTAATTACGTCAATTATTTTTATGGTCGGTGATTTCAAATAATTTTTAATAGCTGCGAGCGTTAAGATAACCTATTAAGGTCAAGTAGGCCGCATGCCTACGGCTATTAAAAGGACACCGAAATTTTTTCCTCGAATGTAACAGGCCATCTGTGGCCTTTCTTTCCCGTTCTAGATTTTAGGACCTCCATTCATACATTCAATTGTCGTGTGGTGCCGGCTCAGAATACCACCACCCCATCTCCTCCCGTGGGTGTCGTAAAAGTCGACTAAGGGATTAGCCGGAGGATGGACAGCAGCGTCCTTCGAATACAATAACAACTCAACTGCGATCGCCAACCCGTCTGCCAAGCGTGGCGATTATGGCAAAACCCCCCAATGAACACACAACACACCCATATCGGTCGCTGTGGTGTTCTTTGGGGGAGGCCTGTGTCCAGCAGTGGACTTCATTCGGCCGAAATGATAATTCATACAATAACACCATTGCAAAACAAAGGCATCCCATAGATTTCCAAAATTGGGTCGTCATTTTGAGGTGAATTAGCCAGTACTCACCACGCTTGGCAGGCGGGTTGGTGAGCTCAGTACGGCGACTGTTCTCTGCTGACCATCTCTCGGAATTGGAGTCTCTTAGTCGCCTTTTACGAGATCCACGGGGGTGATGGAATGGTGCTATATTCTTAAAACGGACACCACACGGAATAGATCCAAGGGGAGCAATAACACGATACGAACCTCATTAATTCTCGCCAGCCAGTATACGTCTCTTGGTGAATACAGGCCAGCACATACAGAGAATTCTGCGGTCGTGAGAAAATATAAAGTATGTCCTATTCTATTCTACGACCACTCGCTAACAATACGAAATGCCCTATTCAGTATAGGCAAACGATTGTAAAGCGCTGTTATAATAAGGCATTGTTAATGCGCATTCGCATGTCTATTACGAAATGCTGACCTAATTTGGTTTTATTATTGTTCGACGGCTGGAAAAATTCGCGTTGTCTCTTGAATTATGCAAATACTCGCTGTGCAAATAAAATATATGGCCGTGTAATTGCCGCCACGTGCTGTGGCGGTCTATGAGGAATATATGTGTCCAGCAGACTAGGGTACTAGTTTCGCTACATATGCTCCCATGTTATATAATTTCATATGAGCCTGTATGTATTTTTTTGATAAAATAAAGATATTGCAGCTGACCTGCTTCAGGTTACCTTTTTTTTAAACGGTGCCCCACACTTGTATTTCTTTTGTCGTGGGTGCGTTTACAAAACCCAGGGCCGGAAGAACTACTTTCAGATCATACGAATATTTGTTCCGTGCGGGAAACAAACCCGCAACCCGGAGCGCGGTAGCCGACTGTATCAGTCACTGCACCAACCGTGCCGTCAAACTATTTTGCAAAGACAATTTTAATATAGTCTTTATTTTTGAAATTGATACTAGTGCAAAGCTGTCAAAACGGTGCTATTTTACAGCTTTTAATAAGCTTATAATAACAAAATTATAATAAATCCACTTTATTGCACACTATAAGTCATAATACTGAATACAAGTACAATTGGTGGTCTTATCACATTATCAGCTTTTGACTGACATTAGATGTCTTTTGAAATTTGGAGAACTATATCTGTCTTAAGTTTCAACTTAGCCTTCAGGGATTCACTGAACAAACGCACTAAAAGCGTAATCTAGTTCGTCAAGTACTCGAACTAAATTCGCAGTTGGGTGTAGTCGCACAATACTATCGCATTGGTCATGTCGTGTGAACAATACAAAGTTCAGTATGCAACAACTGCTAGAACCGGTTGGGGCCGCTTAGTGCAACTTCACTTTTATTTACAGAGTCTAATTCGAAGCAATCAGGGCTGTGCCGAACGCTAGTGTGGCGAATTTAGTTTTTGTTTGGCTAACATTGTAACATTTTTGTGGTGGGAAATTTTTTATAGGTTCGTCTAACTTTTTACTATGGAGGCTACATTACTCCAATATGTTCAATTATTTAAGAAAATATCGACTTAAAACGTCGATTTAGACCTTAAACAGGAATGCTCTTCATCTATACAAATAAATAAAATTGAAGTGTATGTTTGTAATGTCAAAATAACAGCTTTTTATTAAATGCATATGAAATTATATACGGTACCTACAACAAAAAAAAACTATTTTCAATTATTTTGTCTGTCTTCTGTTTGTTCCCGAAATCTCCGAAAGGGCTGGACCGATTTCTACGGGACTTTCACTGGCAGATAGCTGGTGTTATAAGGAATAATTTAAGCCACTTTTATTTCAGAAAAATAATATGGGTTCCGCACAAAAAAATTAAAACCCATGAAATCCAATACATATACATACTTTACGTCAAATGTCTATGCCGAAGTACTCTAAATTATTATATATAATCAGATTTCTTTTAAATTAAACGGCGGGTGAAACCGCGGTTCCCAGCTAGTCCTAATTGAAACGGCACCGAGTGCCCTCGTGCCAGCGCGAGGCATCCCTAGTCCGCGAGCGGCGGCCAGTCGTATTTATATAACTTCAAAGAGATACCCCCGGTCGTCTGGCCGGCCAGTGACTCATATTTCATCAACGTTTGACGTATGACATGCTTGCCCTACCACCAATAGCGCGTCACACGGCTGTTGGTCGCACGAAATTTCTCTATTAAAACTATGACTGGAAATTAAATGTTGACTTTCAATGAATAAGTCGTTTCCAATGTGTAACCGAAATGTTTATATACACACGCAACACATAAGCCTGTAAACATACATAGCTGAAAATGGCCCCCCAATAATCATTACACAGTGGATATTGGCATAATAATCAGGCTTGGCGGGAGGATTTGTGATCACAGTACGTTATTAGTACCAGTAGAACAAGAAAGGGTGTCGCTGCCATCCTCTTGATATAAACTCTCAGTCACCTTAGTGGGGATCGGTTTGCACAGTTACTTATACTAGGAGGGATAAATAAGTAGTGATCACGACATACTCCTTGGTAAGAAAAAAAAATCTGGCAGGCATAGCTCAGATACATATTTGTAATATTAATAAAGAAAAAATCTTAGATTCTCTTTTGTTATTTTCTGAATGTAGTCATTTGTTTGCTTCATGTCGGAACGTGTTCTCGAAAATGGAGAAAAACTAAGTGCGAGCCGTTATTAAATACCTCAGTTTAAAAAAGTTAACGGCGCAAGAGATTCATTGCGATTTGGAGGCAAAATTAGGAGTCTGCTTCGCCGTATTCCACTGTCGCAAGGTGGGCTTCTCAATTTCGAGGAGGGAGAACGAGAACGGAGACGAACATCGTTGCGGCCGTCCATCGACATCAGTCACCCAAAAAAATGTTGCGAAAGTCGAGAAAATTGTATTGAGCGATCGAAGAGTTACCATCCGATACTTAATTCAAGAAACGAGCATTTCATATGGAAGTTTTCAATCCATATTGAAACAATCTTTGAATATGAGAAAAGTCTCCGCAAGATGGGTGCCGAGAATGTTAACCGACAGTCAGAAACAAAATCGACTTGACATTTCGAAAATATTGTTGGACAAGTTTCAAGAAGATTCTGAAATCTTATTGTCTCGTTTCGTAACAATGGACGAAACATACAAAAAAGCAATCTTCGCAATGGAAACGGCCATCATCACCGACCCCGAAGAAGTTTCGTGTCGTGGCAAGGCTGGCAAGGCTATGGCCTCAATATTTGGGACTCAGAAGGGATATTGTTAATCTATTATTACCTGGAGCGTGGAACGACTATTGCAGGCCAATATTATGCAGCTTTAATTCCCAAGTTGAGGAATGCCATCAAAGAGAAAAGAAGAGGGAAACTTCGAAGGGGCGTGCTGTTTCATCACGACAACGCACCCGCGCACAGGTCGGCAGTTGCGATGGCTGCCATTCAGCAAGCTGGCTTCGAATTGGTTGACCACCCCCCTTATTCAACAGATCTGGCAGCTAGCGATTTTTATCTGTTCCCCAAATTGAAAAAATACTTAAGGGGAAACAGGTACTAAGACGATAATGAGGTGGTGGATGCCGTGGAGAGCTTTTTGCAGGACCAAGACAAAACTTTTTTTGTGAAAGGGATTGAAACCTTGGAAAAACGCTGGACTCGGGTAGAGAGACTCGGAAACGATGTAGAAAAATAAATTATTAAGTTATCAATAGTCATTATCTTTATTATGTTCTTATTCTTCTCACTACTTTTTGATCCCTCCCCGTATTGCGCAGCATACTGACAAACAGAATAAAAAATCACAGGTCACCCCGCTCAAAATTAGTGCTCAAATCTACTATACAAAGTTAATATATAAGGTGCTCACAGCCAGTTGCACTCACTGATCGGTAAACGATTGGCGAGGTTAAGCAACGCTTGGCGCGGTCAGTCTATGGATGGGTGACCGCATAGTGGTATTTGAGCTGAGGGTCTCCTTGCTTCGGTGGGTACGTAAAATCGTCGGTCCCGGGTGTTGTCATTAGACGGCAGTCGTTAAGCCAAGTCGGGAGGCCTTTAGGCGGATTGAAGAACTCTGACACAATGTTAACCGATAAATGATAATAACTATACATGTGTTGTTACAATATTTAAAACATGTTTGTTATGAAGAGACATATTGTTAAATATGTATATCAAAATAATATATTAATATCTACTAGCGACATCTAGTATAATGTATGCAAGATTGTTCTTTTATCTACTCTATGATTTGCTTGAATAAATCTATTAGTCTGTGCAAAACCACAATAGTTTTAATAGGTTATGGCCCAGTCCCGCGTTTAAAAATATAAAAGTTATAATTTTACGGTGTAAAAATGGCTGGAAGTTATATTATAAACGTTCCAAAACTCAAGGGTCGTGAAAACTACGACGAGTGGGCATTCGCGGCGGAAAACTTCTTAATTTTGGAAGGCGTCGATATCAACAAGCAAGATGGCGTAGCAGATAGCGTTGACGACAAAAAGGCAAAAGCTAAATTAGTGATGACAATAGATTCGTCGTTATATGTACATATCAAGAATGAAAATACTGTTTTGGGTGTTTGGAAAAAACTCAAATCACTGTTCGACGACTCAGGTTTTACACGTAAGATAAGCTTGTTGAGAAATTTGATTTCTATTCGCCTGGAACATAGTGGGTCAATGACGGCATACGTTACGCAGGTCATCGATACGGCGCAAAAATTAAGGGGTACCGGTTTCGACATAAACGAAGAATGGATCGCATCATTATTGTTGGCGGGTTTACCCGACAAATTTTCGCCTATGATAATGGCGACCGAACATTCAGGGTTAGATATTTCCGCTGACGTCATTAAAACGAAACTATTAGACATGAGTGATAATGTTGGCAGCAGTGAGTCGGAAAGCGCATTCTTATCTAAAGGTTGGCAGCGTCATAAAGGGAATAAAGTTAGCAAATCTGGAGAAACGTCATCTCGACCTGTCAAAGTCATCAAATGTTATAAATGCAAACAGACCGGCCATTATAAAAACCAATGTCCACAAACTAAGGAGAAAAAAGTAACTGCATTCAGTGCAGTGTTTCTAAATGGCAGTTTTGATAAACATGAGTGGTATATCGACTCAGGTGCGAGTAGTCACATAATAATTAGCCAAGAAAACATGACGAACGTGTCCAGTAACCTCACTACAAAGGAGATTATAGTTGCAAACAAAACAACTATGCCAGTATTGTGCTTAGGCGATACACAGATCACGACTGTTGTAAACAACAAGGAATATGATGTTGTCGTCAAGGAGGTGTTGTGTATTCCCAATGTCACCACTAACTTATTATCTGTCAGTCAGCTGATAAAGCATGGTAACAAAGTAAGCTTTCAACGTGAGTGTTGTTACATAAGGAATTACCAGAATGAACTGATTGGTATAGCAAAGTTAGTTAACGGGGTCTACAAGTTGAACACAAGGTCCGCATGTTTGTTCGCAGCCGCAGAAACAACAACCTCAGACATAATATGGCACAGAAGACTTGGCCATATTAATAGCAAAGACATGAATGACATGAGAAAGGGTGCTGTTGAAGGTTTGGAGTTTGACAAAAAATCTGAGATCAGCAAGATAAATTGCACAATATGCTGTGAAGGAAAACAAACTAGATTACCATTCCCACATAGTAATCACAGGAGTGAGCATGTCCTTGAGAAGATACATGCAGATGTGTGTGGACCAATGGAAAACCAATCAATCGGTAAATCTAAGTATTTTTTGCTTTTCGTAGACGATTACAGCCGCATGTCGTTTGTCTAATTTTTGCGGAACAAAAGTGAAGTTTACACCTATTTTAAAGAGTTCAAAGCAATGGTTGAAAAGCAGTTGAATCGTAGTATAAACTATTACGAACAGATAATGGCACAGAATTTTGTTCAAATGAAATGAGAAATCATTTGAAACAATGTGGCATAATTCACCAGAGAACAAACCCATATACACCCGAACAAAATGGGATGTGTGAAAGGTTCAATCGCACAATTGTGGAACGAGCCAGATGCTTGCTCTATGATGCAAAGTTCCATAAGAAGTTTTGGGCTGAAGCTGTTCACACAGCAGTGTATCTAAAAAATAGAACAATAGCTTCAGGGTTGAACAAAAAAACTCCCTATGAACTTTGGACTGGCTGTAAACCAAATGTCAGTCATATAAGAGTGTTCGGAAGCACAGTTATGGCCCACATTCCTAAAGAAAAAAGGTTTAAATGGGATAAAAAAGCCGAGAAACATTATTTAGTTGGATACGATGAAAATGTAAAGGGATACAGGCTATATAACCCAGAAACCAATAAGGTTATAACAAGCAGGGATGTCACTATTATTGAGCAGTACAATTCAGAAATAATGCAAGCTGAGGTACATGAAAACAACAATTCACCATCTGAGAGTGTTGACCAGCTAAGAGATGATAGCTCAGACTCTGAATTATCATCTAGTACAGTGAAGAGTGGAAATGACAGTACCTATATTGAAGATGAATCCGACTCAAATTATAGTTCTGTTGATGAATTTCATGATGTTGTACCAGTACGGGAGTTAAAGAATTTGCAGAATGAACAATTAGATAAAGAAGTAAGAGAAAGAAAAAGGCCTGACAGGTTTGGTTACAGTAATGTGTGTGTTGAGACAGATACAGAACCATGTGGAGACCACTTTATAACATATGAAGAGGCTTTAAATGGACAAGAATCAAAGGAATGGTGTATAGCTGTGCAAGAGGAATTGAAATCATTTAAAGAAAATGAAGCTTGGGTAATAGTGGATAAACCAAAGAAAGCTACAGTGGTTAAGTGTAAGTGGGTATTCAAGAAGAAAATTGATAGTGATGATAATATAAGGTATCGTGCTCGGCTAGTTGCCAAAGGTTTTACACAGAAAGCAGGTATTGACTATAAAGAAACCTTTTCTCCTGTTGTTCGTCATTCAACAATAAGACTGTTGTTTGCTTTAAGTGTTAAACATAATCTAGATATAACTCACCTAGATGTAACCACAGCATTTTTAAATGGGCATTTAAATGAAGATGTGTACATGTGCTTACCTGAGAATTTTGAATGTCATGATAGGGAGAACAAAGTGTTGAAACTTAAGAGAGCAATCTATGGATTGAAACAATCAGCTAGGGCATGGTATAAGCGTGTAGATGATTGTTTACAATCTTTAGGATATAAGAAGTCGGTATATGAACCTTGTCTATTTTTAAAACAAACTAATACTACTAGAACATACATAGCTTTGTTTGTAGATGATTTCTTTATTTTTTCTAATTGTAAGGAAGAAACTGAATATCTTAAGACAGAATTAAAATCTAAATTTAAATTGAAAGACTTGGGAGATATTAGACAATGCTTAGGTATGAGGGTCAGAAGGCAAAAAGGTGAGATTTTTGTAGACCAGGAACAATTTGTTGATCATTTGTTGAACAAGTTTAAAATGAAAAATTGTAAACCAGTCAGTACACCAATGGAGGTAAATTTAAAACTTAAAGAAAGAAAGAAAGAAAGAAAGATCACTTTATTTGTCAAAATATAGTACAATTGGTGTTATAAATATATTTATGTCTCTTATATTCTACCATTTCTGGTGTACAAATATTTATTTTTATTTCTATTAACGCCAGTTTACTCACGCAGCAAAAAACTATTTTAGCTACGTTTTTATTACTTACAAAGTTTTATCATTTAGGAAATCGTTTGTTGTGTAATAGCATTTGTTAATTAATATATTATATAATCTACACTTAAACAAATTTAAATCAAGGCTTTTTAGAAAATTCGGTAATTTATTAAACACACGAATAGCCATACAGTATGAATTCCTACTATACATTGTGGTACGTTGATTAGGGACGTATAATTTATTAGGAAACCTACTATTTCTGTTGGTGTTTACAATTTTTGTTTCAAAAAGTGTTCGGTGTTTGTAGACAAATATACATATTTCATATATATAAATACAAGGTAGAGGCAGAATACGGTGTTTTTTAAATAAAGGAATACAACTATCCAAGTATTCTGCTCCACTTATTTCCCTCACACACTTTTTCTGTGCCCTAAAAGCTCTGATTAGATCCACTGAATTGCCCCATATGACTATTCCATAGCGCAAAACTGATGAAACATATCCGTGATATGCGTAAAGGGTCGCACTGAATGTGGCGACTTGTCTTAATCTCTTCAGCACATATACATAGCTGTCTAGCTTGGAGCATATTTTATCAATGTGTTGCTTCCAATTACAGCGTTTGTCAATAATTATACCTAGAAAACTGGTTGATTCTACTTTTTCCACGGTTTTATCCTTTTGGATCATATTTGTAGCTACAGGTTTACTATTGTGGGTCTGAAATTGTACAAGTTTAGTTTTATTTATATTTATATTTAAATTATTATTATCTAACCATTTGGTTACGCTATTTAACGTTTTGTTTATATCCTCTTCATATGTATTTTTATTTTTGCAGTGTACTAGCAGAGTGGTATCATCCGCATATAAAACACACTTGTAATTGGTAGAATCCGGCAGGTCGTTGATATATAGCAGGAATAATAGCGGGCCGAGAATACTGCCCTGCGGTACACCGCATTCCTTCCTTACGTACCGAGATTGTTGCAAATCTTTGTAAAATCCTCTCATACTTGTTATCTCAACACATTGATATTGGGATAAGAGATAGGATTCTATCCAATTTCGCGCATTTCCTCTCACACCATACTTCTCAAGCTTCTGCAAAAGCAGACTGTGTGATACGAAATCAAAAGCTTTGGACATATCCAAAAATATTGATACAGTCGGGATCTTTTTGTCTAAAAATTCTGTTATTGCTTTTACCAGTGTAAAGCAAGCTAATGTAGTTGAATGGTTTTTTCTGAAGCCAAATTGTTCTGATCTTAATATATTATGCTTTAACAGGAACATATTTAGTTTATTGTAAAATGCTTTCTCAAATACTTTTGATATTATTGGAATTAATGTTATTGGGCGATAGTTATTCATATCAGTTTTATCGCCTTTTTTATGAAGAGGTTTTACTAAGGAGTATTTTAGACGTGTTGGAAAGGTACCTTGACAGAATGATAGATTAATTATATGGGACATCGGGCCTGCTAGATAAATGGCAGACTTTTTTAAAACATTTGTTGTAATGTCATCATAGCCAGTAGAGTTAGTATTATTAAGTGAAGTTATTATCTTATAAATGTTTCCATTATCTACCGGTTCTAAAAATATAGTATTAGGATTATTAGGAATGTTTTTAATATTTTGGTTGTCATTTACGAATGGTTTGACTCTTCTGGTTAAATTTATAAAATAATTATTAAAGATATCAGCTATCTCCTTTGGATCAGAATACTCTATATTATCCTTTTTTATTATTTTTATATCTGTATCTCTTATCTCAGATTTGGAGTTAGTTTTTATTATTTTCCATGCTGCTTTGCATGTGTTTTTAGATTTAGTAATAAATCTTGAATTATTTATTTTATGAGCCTGAACTGTACATTTTTTAAATATTGTTTTATAGACATTATACTGTTTAAGATATATAGCTTTGTTCATGGGAGATTGAATGTACCTTAGGTACATTTTCCTCTTATTTAAACTCGATATTTTTAAGCCTGTAGTTATCCATTTCGACCGCGTGGGTTTATTTGCTATCTTAACGTTTATTTTTGGGAAACAAAGATTATAAAATAGAGTTAATGTATCATGAAAGAGATCGAATGCCTCTTCGACCTCAGTACATTCGTAAATATTATTGAATGAAAGAGCGGTCATACAAGATATAAACTTATTTGTGTTTTCACTGCTATAATCCCTTCTTTTTTCGAACCGAAATGGACTATTTACTATTCCGTTAGTACGTTGAATGGTCTCAAAAGAAATGCTCTGGCCAGTTTCGTGATCAGATAACGCTAAGTAATGTATTTTCGGAGTGACATTCGACAAATTGCTAGTTATTAAATCTAAGCAAGCCTCCTTTCTTGTGGGTGTAATGATATGATTTTTAATGTTATAATTTTGGAGTATAGAATATAATTCTTTAGTCGTACTATTCGTTCTTATCAAATCGATATTCCAGTCCCCGCATAGTATAATATTTTTATTATTTATTTTCCTTGAAAGTTTTTTTAACAATTCATCTAGATGTTGTAAGAACATTGTTGCATTTGAGTTTGGTATTCTATAGATGCATACAATATATAGTTTGAGAGATACTATTTCTGTACTACAGTATTCGAAGTGAAATGGTTTAGGTTCTATAAGATTATTAATGGGTTTGCTATCTAAGTTATTTCTAACAAGAATACAAGAGCCGCCCCTGCGTTGGTCGGCCCTGGAAAACGAAGACGCCAGTTTGTAATTGGCTATCTTGAGGTTAGACTCTGTTCCTTTTTTCATAAACGTCTCTGTGAGACATATAATGTCTAGTTGACAGTGTTTTTTTTCTAGGTCTTGTATAGTTATTTCAAACAAATCCTTTTTATTCAGAATGCCGGCTATATTTTGGTGAAACAGTGTAAATGGTAACATTTTATGCTCGAAAAAGTCTATACTCCTTTCCCTCAATATCTGATTTATTATTTAGAGCGGTTTCAGATATGCCCTTTTCTTTTAATAGTAGATTTAAATTTTGGAATATATTGTTTACACCGTTATTATTTAGTAGTCCTTCGTACTTTGAAAACATACTATAGTCGCAAGATAACTTTAAATTTGAATCTAGTATTTTAGCATATTTATAGGTATAATTATCTGCGCAAAGTAAGTTATTGAACGCTTCAACCCTCGAGTTGTACATTACAGAATAGTCATGTAATCGGTAAGTGGGTAGACATAGAATAATATTTGTGTGAGTATGTGTTTTTAAAATTTCTCTCATTTGAACCACCAGGGCGTGATAATTCTCACTTCTTATGAAGTCGTCTTTGCCTATCATAATCACGCAGTAGTCGTTTTGTGTGAAGTTGATATTTTTTTTTTCTAAGCTATCCATTAGTTTTATAACACCACAATTCGGAGTAAGATAGTGGCATATTTGGAAGTTCTGAAAGGTATTTTCGGCTATCTGTAGTATTTTATTAGTTTTATTGCTGCTTATAATATTTATTTTACATAACTTTTGTTTCGGTCTGTTTTGTTTTATTTGTGTTGTAGGTGAGTTGATTGACCGTGGTGGCCCAAGTGGTTTATTTTGTGTTGGGGAAGATCTAGCATCAGCTTGCATTGTTTGACACTTGCCGATGGTATCTTTTGACAAAGCAGAAACTTTTGATTTTTTTTTTTTTGGTGTACTGCTTATTTTATTACCTAGTTTAATTGTTACTCTGGGGACTATTTCTTGTTTTGTGTTAATTTCTTTAATCCTATTCTTTAACTGCGTATTTTCTATTGATAGGTTATTAATTTCTTCGTTAGCCGCTGTAAGCTCTTGTTTGAGTTTCTCGATTTCATTGTTGAGTTCTTGCAGTTGTATCTCGCTTGAGTCATCTGATAAGTAAGGAAGACTAGTAGTGGTGCCATCTAGTATTGAGTTATTGGACAAATCCGTTGTGCAATCTCCTTTACTTAAGCTTTCGGTTGACAATGACTTTGTTCGAGGTTTCCTTCGAAGCGTTATATTATTGAAGAAATCCATAACTTTAGAAAAAGTGCTCCCAGTGGTGTATGAGACGGCGGTTTATAAAGCGGACGCCAAATCCTCTCGGATATCAATTATGTAGTAAGATTCCGAAAGGACACCTCTTCATTCAAATGCACGCAATACTTGGTGTCTTTTTGTTATCTGAGCAGGCCGGTGGTAGTAGTAAATATAACTGCTATCTCCTTAGCTGTTATTATAGTAATTTGTTAATAGTTAATATTTTTGTACTTTAAATCATTAAACATTATAAAAAAGTCCTACGAATCTTGAGGCTAGTTACGAACCCATATCACACATCGTAACGTTCCACTGTCATTGCCACTAGACCAAATCGTATGTTAATATGGTAGTGAAAAATGGTAACTACTTTGAGCAGTTTACGTACTAATTGACGAGTTTGATTTGATTGGCCGAAAGTTTTAGCCCGAGAACGTCACACACAATTCGAATAAAATTAACGGCCCGGTTTTTTCACACTTAAAGGTTCACTTGTTTTACTGTTATTACACTCTTTTTTCACTGTTTATTTGCTGAACTGTTGTAGATAGTAAAACTGTTGTGGTTTCCAAGTTGTTTTTTGGGTTTGTATGCACTATTTGCTAGTAAACACTGTCCGTTAATTTGATAATATTTCCCTTGTATATTTTATCTTGTACAATAGATATGTTGGTACAAACGATAGATGATGATCATTAGATGTAGAGTAACTCATAAATAGCACATTTAGACTTTAAAGTTTGATTTAACAATTTTTTAATAATTTATTAGCACGGAGTCGATGTTGACACGGCAGCTAGTGTAAGGGAAGAGGAAAAAGGGGATACTTGTTGTACTCAGTTTCCTTACCAGCAGTTAATTGGTAGTTTGCTTTATTTATCAATGTTAACCCGGCCAGATATATTTTATTCTGTTTGTTACTTAAGTAAGTTTAATAACAACTATAATGAATCACACTGGATACACGTAAAACGCATTTTAAAGTATTTACAAAAAACTAAACATTTTGGTTTAAAATATGTCAAAGATGATTTAGATGTAATAGGCTATGCCGATGCTGATTGGGCGTCAGATTGTGTAGACCGTAAGTCTTATACAGGATTTATGTTTAAAATGTCAGGGAGTGTCATCTCATTTGAATGTAAAAAACAAATAACAATAGCCTTATCTAGTACAGAAGCCGAATATATGGCTATGTGTGAGGCAAGTAAAGAAGCTATTTATTTAAGAAACCTGTTATTGGAAATGAAATGCAGAGATGAGTCACCTATTCTGTTATATAATGACAATCAGAGTGCACAGTTGTTAACTAAACATAGTGTTTTCCACAAAAGAAGCAAGCATATTGATGTTAGATTCCATTTTGTTAGAGAAGCTGTTGAAAATAATTATATAACAATAGAATACTTAAACACAAATGATATGCCTGCGAATATATTAACAAAAAGTTTATGTTGTCAAAAACATTATCACTTTGTTAAACAGTTAGGTGTTAGTATTGTCTTAGGTTTTCGCGATTATTACACATTTATAATAAAACAATTTTAAACGGATTAAATCGCGTGTATTATTGATTTTTGTTTTTCCTGACGTTTCGAACACTTTCCAGGGTTCGTGGTCGCAGGATGACTAAGGTGACAAGCGTCGTTACAGATTTAAAAAGTTATTTTATCTACCGTACAAAACTAATCAAAAATTGTTTCGATGCACGCAGTAATCACTCAGTGTCTTGATGTTTTTTAGTTTGGTGTGTTGTTTGGGATTTTATTAATTTAATAACCGGATTCCAAACAGTTAGGTGTTAGTCTTATAAATTCAAACTTGTTTACTTGTATTTCTAAGAATTAGTCTTTTATATTTTTGATGATGTATCAATTATTTTGATAAGGGAGTGTGTTAAATATGTATATCAAAATAATATATTAATATCTACTAGCGACATCTAGTATAATGTATGCAAGATTGTTCTTTTATCTACTCTATGATTTGCTTGAATAAATCTATTAGTCTGTGCAAAACCACAATAGTTTTAATACATATGAGTTGCTAAATTCTTTGGACAAAAGCTCTTCATAATAAAAAAAAAAAGGTTTCCTCCATTCTAAACCCATATCTTTTTTGGCACAATAGAAATGACTTAATCCACTAACAATAGCTTAGCACTCAAATAAATACATGGCCCTCAAACAAATAGACCCTATAGGTATATATAGTATAGGATATAAACTTGTATATTTGGGCAAATGAGTTTAAAATTTTTGTTTTATTTCGAAACCAAGAAGTTTGAAGTAACACACTATCCTCTAAACTTAATATACGTAATCAGCCCATTACTGTCCCACTACTGGGCACGTGACTTTTCTCACGATGAGAAAGGCCTTAGTCCACTTTGCTGGCCTAGTGCGGGTTGGCGGACCACACACACCATTGAGAACAATTTGGAGCCCTGTCAGGGGTGATTAACTTGTTAATTCATAAAATTTGTTTAATTCAGTCAGTCAGAGTCAAATTCTATGTGGTGTCCGGAATTTAGCACCATTCCATCTCCTAGCGTGGATATCGTAAAAGGCGACTAAGGGACATCCGTGTGGTCTCCGGATTAAGAATATATCACCACTCCATCTCCTCCCGTGGGTGTCGTAAAAGGCGACTAAGGGAATCTAATCCAGAGGGATGAGCAGCAGTGTCCCTTCTGTGAAACGGTAGCCATACTGCGCTCACCAACCCGCCTGCCAAGCGTGGTGAGTAATGGCAAATTCCTCCCAATATGATGACACAGTTGTGGAAATCTATGGGGGAGGCTTTTGTTCAGCAGTGGACTTATAAATGCCCGATAGGATAGGACTAGGGGACTCTAAACCGGATGGGCAGCATTCTGTCGAACAATGCTCACCAAGTCGTCTGTTAATTGTGGCATATTCTCCCCAAAATGGTGCCACACGGTATGTAACTACTTTGTGGAAATCTACGGCGAAGGTCTTTGTTGACATGATGATGAAATCAAACGTGCCTGAATGAAAGATCGAAAACAATTTATTTCTGTCTCAAATTAAATATGTATTTCATTGGTTTCACTTTTATGCTCAATGAATCTACGAACATCCATTGGAAAAATAAAATGGAATATTTAAATACCTTTATAATGTATATATGTACGTATATTATTAAAGTTGGTTTTGCACTTTTTCGTTGTGATGGCAATATAGAATTATCGCTTGGATCTTTGCTACGTGTATCTCCGCCGTGTACGGATACGGATGCGACAGGCGACTGGTGTGTTTACTCTAATGCGACATCAAAGCAGGCTCGCGTCTGGGCTACAGTGGTTAAAATCTGCAAGCTTTTGAACGTTTCCTGTCACAGACTTCAGCTAAAGAGTTACGTATTGAGCATAAGATACGATAATCTGTGAATATTTTGGGAATTATAAAGAGAAAATAAGCCAAGGCGTTTTAACTTTCATATATCAATAAAATTCACGCACATAAATGCACTTGTAGACCAAATCTGTATCTTTAACTGACGTGGACTGTGTGGTGCCGAGATGGGTTGGTGCTATTCTTAATAGTACCAACCCATCTCATCGCGTGGGTGTCGTAAAAATCGTCCTTAGAGTACATTAACAACTCAACTGCGATAGCCAGCCCGACTGCCAAGCGTGGCGATTATGGCGAAACCCCCCAATGAGCACACAACACACCCATATCAGTCGTTGTGGTTATCTTTGCGGGAGGCCTGTGTCCAGCAGTGAACTTAATTCGGCCGATGATGATGATGATGACATCTATTCCATATGGTTCCCGGCTATAAATAGACCACCCCACTCCAACCATGGGTACCGTAAACGGTGAGAAAGGGGTGATATCAAGAGAATGAGCAGCAGTATCCTTCAGTTTGCTAAACAACAGTTATTATGGCAATATCCCCCCCCTTAGAGCGTTTTTTTTTTCGTTGCCCCACACGGATTTCTGCCATGTCGTGTGTACAGTTTACAGACATACAGTTCACATGCACAAACACCCAGATCCGAAACAACTACGTGTAGACGATTCAAATATTTGTTGCGTGCGGGGATCAAACTCGCGACCTGCTGTACAATAAGCCAATTGCTTAGGTACTGCGCCAACCGTGCAGTCAGATGTAGTAATAGTAACCGTTGGAAGGCCCGTGTTCAGTTGTGGATGATTACAGGCTGATGTGTGTGTGTGTAACGGATGCCAGCAATCCTTCCTCAATTCCTTACAAACACATCCACAATAACGTTATTTTTTTCATCGGTGTCCAATGGAAATTCTTTATGAACTTCCTTCGCTCCGGGGAAGGGCGAAAGAGTATGCCGGTCTCCTACCGGCTAAAACCACTGGAAAGGTCATCTTCGGCACCGAAGAAGGGCTCCAGGTCCTCGTAAGATTATACTAGAGCCGCCCATTGGTGCCACGCCTTTAGGCACATCACGGAGGGGATGACTGTAAAGCGGTCACCCCCTCTAGCGGAGGGAAGGCGACGGTAAAAAGGTCGCCCCCCAGGCACTTCTCGGGGAGGATTGTAAGGGATCCCCCCAAGCTTCGCTTTGCGCTGTGCTGCGCACACGGCAGTACGTGAACAAGCGCGCGCCGCCGTCTTCCCGGGGTTCGCTCGGTGTGAGCACACAGATTCCCCAAAGTCAAAGTCAAATATTTTTATTTCAAACTAGCTGGGACCCGCGGTTTTACCCGCGTTTAATTTAAAAGAAATTTAGAGTACTTCGACATAGACACTTGATATATATAATATATATATGCTATATATTGGATTTTAAGGGTTTTAATTTTTTGCGCGGAACCCTAATTATTTTTCTAAAATAAAAGTAGCCTAAGTTATTCCTTATAACATCAGCTATCTGCCAGTGAAAGTCCCGTCAAAATCCATCCAGCCGTTTCGGAGATTACCCGGAACAAACAGACAGACAGACAAAAAATTTAAAAATTGCTATTTTGTTATAGGTAACGTATATACTTTCATATGCATTTAGTAAAAAGCTGTTATTTTGACATTACAAACAGACACTTCAATTTTATTTATTTGTATAGATAAACCAAATATTGGCATTTATGAAACGTCAGAATCTAAGTTGCACGGTTCCAAATAGTTGATCTCGTCAATCTGCGCACCCGACCTACAAGTTACCTAACAATCTGCCACGTTCACACTACTAATACTCGCAAGTAGTAAGTCCGTGGCAGGTGACAAGTAACAAAACAAGCCATTGTTACGATGGAGTGGCCACCGTGAGCGACAATGGTGTTCTAAGAATTGCTAAGTAAACATAAGGTGTTATGTCACTCCCATATCATTTGACCGAGATTTTTTTGTCATATCATACATTATTACCCAGTAGCAATTTTAACCAGAGAATTTTGCCTACTTGCAGGGTGATTTCCTACAACATACGCCCACTTCTCTGGCCTTTTGTATTTTTTTACCCCACACTAGGTTCTCAAGTAACGTGGGTGCGTTTACAGACACAAATTCCACACACAATACGCCCAGACCCGAAACAGCTATCTGTAGATCATACAAATATTTGTTCCGTGCGGGGATGGAACCGGCGACACACAGCGCAGGGCGCCAATTACTTAGCCACTGCGCCAACCGTGCTGTCAAACATGATTTTAACCCGATATTCCACTCCACCTATATGCACGAAGCAGTTTGCTAACACATTGAATATGCGTACTGTAAGGAGTAGAATTCCTTGCCGATGTCTGTATATAACGAGTTACATTCTGGTAATATCCAAGTAAAGAGTGAACAGGTTTCACCGACGCAACCGTGCACTATTGTCGACAGCATCATCGCTTGATATCAGGTGAGATAGAGAACAACATTTTCTCCCGTAATATTGTATCTAAATATGTCTGGACTTGAAAACAGAACCCTTTGAGTTTGTTTGGGCGTTTCATCTCAGAGGCAGTCAGTAGGAAATGGCGGTTTCATACAAATTTATTGACGAGTGAAAGTATTTCTTGAAACCTACTTGTTATATAAAGATCATTGCATTTCATTTCAAAGGCAAGCTTATTCAATACACCTATACATATATTATTACTTTGTATAAATCGCGTGTATTATTGATTTTTGTTTTTCCTGAAGTTTCGAACACTTTGCAGGGTTCGTGGACGCAGGATGGCTAAGGTGACAAGCGTCGTTACAGATTTAGAAAGTCATTTTATCTAGAATAGAATAGAATCATTTATTCAGTAAATAGGTCCTAACAGACACTTTTACACGTCATATTGAAACAACGGAGGGCATTTCGCTACATGACAACCTCTGAGAAGAAATGCTGAAAGAAACTCAGGGTTAGGTCTTTTTTGTCATTTTTTTTTTACGTCTTTTACAAATCTGTTCGTTACAAAGTATTTAAATTAGTCATCTATATATAAAAGATAAATATGGCAGTTATACAATGCAAATATCACTTCAGATATATTAGGTTTCCAGGGAAGCCACATGTGCAGAAAAGGGCTAACGCCATATGTCCCTATCGTCAACATAGTCTTTAATCCTATAATATGCTTTTTTTATAAGAATTGATTTGACGTGCGATTTAAACTTCCCGATTGTCAGGTCAGTAATTTCTTTTGGTATCTTATTATAAAACCGAACGCAGTTACCTAAGAACGATTTGTTGGTTTTGGACAATCTAAATTTAGGTACTACTATTTTATGTCTATTTCTGGTATTTATACAATGAATGTCACTTTTTACTTTAAACATTAGCAAGTTTTTACGGACAAACATAATATTTTCAAAAATGTAAAGAGAAGGCATTGTTAGTACATTGATATCTTTAAAGAGGTCTCTAAGTGATTCGCGAGGGCTCATATTATATATTGCGCGGATGGCTCTCTTCTGTAATATAAATATTGAATCTACACCAGCTGCTGCTCCCCACAGCATAATGCCATATGACATTATACTGTGGAAATACGCAAAATATACAAGTCTGGCCGTAGCTACGTCAGTTAGATGCCTAATTTTCCTAACTGCAAATGCAGCAGAACTTAACTTACTTGATAAAGCCTTTATATGAGCACCCCATTGTAGTTTATAATCAATGGTTATACCTAGAAATACGGTTTCATGTACAATCTCAAGATTGTTGCCTTCGAAAATTATTTCCAATCCGACTTGAGGTACATTTGGCAACGAAAATTTTAAACATTTTGTTTTATTTGCATTTAATAAGAGATTATTTGCAGTAAACCATTTAGACAGAGAGATTAAACTCTCATTGACATGAACAACTTCATTGTCTTTCCTGTTTATGTTAAAAATAAGCGAAGTGTCATCAGCAAATAAAATTGTATTACATAATGCTGACATCATATAAGGCAGATCATTAATATAGGCTAAGAACAGAAAGGGGCCCAAAATTGAGCCCTGTGGCACGCCCATTTTTATTAGAGACCCTGATGATGTTATACCATTTATACCTACTTTTAGCTGTCGTTTGGAAAGGTATGATAATACAAGGTCGAGAGCTGGTCCACGAATTCCGTAGTGACCCAATTTACAAACGAGCGTATTGTGATCAACGCAATCAATCTAAATCTAATCTAAATCTACCGTACAAAACTAATCAAAAATTGTTTCGACGCACGCATCACACTCACAGTGTCTTGATGTTTTTTAGTGTGGTGTGTTGTTTGGGGTTGCAACTTTGCAACCCTGCAAAGTGTTCGAAACGTCAGGAAAAACAAAAATCTAAAATACACGCGATTTAATCCGTTTAAAATTGTTTTATTATAATGTGTAATAATCGCGAAAACCTAAGACATTACTATTGACTATCAATTTCGGTCATTAGTCGACTCGATCGTACTAATACACGTGACGTAAGTAACTAATGATTATCTAGGGCTATTCAGGCGCTGACATTTCGAGTCCTTTCGGAAAAAACAGCGTAAGCAACCATTTACTTATCTTTTGTACTCGTATACATTGGTCATATCGCCATACCGCGATTTAAAGAGGTGTACTCGGGGACTAAAATAAAACTCGCATCACGCAAGATAATAACGAAGCTACTTTAATATTTGGAGCCCTAACCTGAAATTTGTGTCATAAGCAATATGTGCTTACGATAAAAAAAAAGCAAGTAAGCACATATTGGCGTGTGGTGCCGGCTCAGAATACCACCACCCTATCTCCTCCTGTGGGTGTGTGGGTGTGGATTTGGTATCGCTTACGATGCTCGATTTATTTATACCTAAAATATATTTATTTTATGTACGAGTATAGGATTTGTGTTTTTTGTTGTTAGTTGTTTGTGTTTTTACGAAACTATGAAACTGAGTTTGGTAAAAATTCTTGTAGTAGTATGAACGAAGGACTACGAAACTCCATATACAGCGAGAAACACTTGGTTTCTTTTTCATTATCAACCCAAATCCGTAAAAAGTATACATTGAAAATTATTGAATGAAAATAATTTGTATTCATTTTGAAAACATCCTGATGTACTTACTAACAAAAAGATCTTGCTCGACGAGTACCAAAACCTCAAACTTTGTATATACAGCATGTCCCAAAAGGACAAAAAAAATAGGCCGCTATCCGTCCGTCTATCATTGCGTGGCTCGGTTGAGACAAAAGAGTGCCGTGGGAGGGCTCATCCTCCCGGATAATCCGCCAGGGGGCGCTTTGTGACACGGCCCGTTTTGACAGTTAAAATAATGTCTGATAACATTTTTTCTAGAATGCTTTTTTTACTGAGCAGAAATGTCGGGCTGCATAATTTTATCTCGGCTCGTGGATCAGGTTTGTTAGAGATGAGACCGCATCTATTGAAATAAATGTACGTTTTAAAGATTTTGTTAACAAAATTTAATAATATCCGCGTTCCATATATACATGCGAATAAAAGAAAAATAAAGAAAGTTAATCATTTTTATCTATAGCGATATAATCAAATTTAAATGTATGTCTGCGACTTCAAAATAAATGCAAAGATTTAAATGAAAACTGTTATTAAATACGATGCATAATCATAAATGTGTATCTAAAGTTGGTCTCAAATAGGCTCCGAAACAGCCGAAACGGATTCACAAGAAATTTTAAGGGAAAAAAGAATTTTAACATAAATTTGTGTGTACTCCGTTTTGAAATCTAGCAAGGTTCAGAAGATACGAATATAAATATAATTTACGCCTAGCGAAGCAGGCAGATAACGGTCATAAATAAGCTATAATCGAGGACTTGAACCGATTCCGCTCACTTTATCACCCATCATATTATCAGCCCGCAAACGTGGTAAAACATGGCCTCCATTAAGCCAGGCAGAAAAAGAAAACACATTAAGGAACTGCAGTAGTAATTACATATTTAAAAAAAAATACTACTACATTATTTATATCAACATCATCATATCGGCCATACAACGTCCACTACTAAACAATGGCCTTCCCCATAGATTTCCACAACTGTCATCATATTGAGGGGAATTTGCCAATACTCAACAGAATGTTCCACAGAAAGGACGCTGCTGCCCATCCCTCTGGTTTAGAGTCCCTTAGTCGCCTCTTACGACATCCACGGGAGGAGATGGAGTGGTGTGCTATATTCTTACATAATAATGTATATACAAATAAATAAAATTGAACTGTCTGTGTGTAATGCCAAAGTAACAGCGTTTTACTAAATGCATATGAAAGTATATACGGTACCTAAAACAAAAAACAATATTTTTTGTTTGTCTGGCTGTCTGTCTGTATGTTTCCGCTAATCTCCGAAACGGCTGGACCGGTTTCTACGGGACTTTCACTGGCAGATAGCTGATGTTATAAGGAATAACTTAGGCTAATTTTACTTTAGAAAAATAATTAGGGTTCCGCACTCAATAATTAAAACCCATGAAATCATATATACATACTCTACGTAAAGTGTCTGTGCCGAAGTACTCTATCTATAAATAACCGCATTTCTTTTAAATTGAACGGCGGATTAAACCGCGTGTCCCAGTTAGTTACTATATACGACTTTACGCTAGTAGATGCCGCTAGCGATCTCTGCTGCAGCAATGCCGGATGTACGGGCAGACTACCTTGGTGGCGATTATTACCAGGACGGAGCTGCTCCGCACCCTGCGGAACAGGGACGTGCACCGCTTGCATACGACGCATACAAGCACTGCGTGCAAACATGCCCGAGGCGCACAGTAGTGCGGCAGCGCTAACACCGCCCTGAGGGTATTCTCGTAATTTAAAAATGTTCAAAACAAAGTTCCGGTCTAGTCTCAGTGTCATAAATGTCACAAACGGTATTCTCGTAAACTGACAAACAACGTCAAACGTGAACTTACACTGTGATGAGATCGGAAATGGATCGAAAGTTGATCGAAGTCAAAACGGTATTCTGCTAACATTTCGAACTGTCACATGTACTGAATTGTCATTAAATATACGTCAAAATTTAGATTGAAATGAGACTAGTTCGAGATTATACTGAAATCCGACTGAACTTGAGGAGCAGAATACCATTTTTTCGGTCAATTCATAATTTAATCTCAGTTCGGTCAAGCTTCAGTCATAGTGTAAATTAATTACGAGAATTGGCCCTCTGAACGCGGTGAGTTGGGGTGCAATTCTCTAAGCTCAAACATCCATACATCCTTGAATACAGAATTGAAATAATCGTGATAACCCAGTTTGGTGTTCGCTAAGACTGGTCTTCACGGCTTACTTTCTGCAACGTGTACTTGAATAGCTTCAATCATGTCTTAGCGAATACCGAATTGGTTTTACGACGTTATTTCGATTCTGTATTATGATACAGTCGACTGCTGCGCTCCGGGTCGTGGGTTCGATTCCCACACGGAACAAATATTTGTATGATCTGCAGATAGTTGTTCCGGGTCTGGGTGTATTGTATGTGGAATTCATGTCTGTAAACGCACCCACGACACAGGAGAAATCCTAGTGTGGGGCAACGTTTTTTAAAGACATAAAAAAAAAGGATGTATGTATGTTTGGGCTTATGGAATTGCACCCCTGGACGCGGAGGGCGTTGTACGGAGCACATAGGCATCATAACATGGATGTACCTCAATCTGAATGTATCTGATCCATCACCCGAGTAACGCGCGAATCTGCTTACTCTCACCAACAAAGCTTTCGACTCTTAATGACTGCTACAAATAGCGGTCGTAGGATTACTGCCAAAATCACCACGCTTGGCAGACAGATTTTTGATCACTACACGTTATTCTTGATACTTAAGAGGACTTTGATGTTGCCGGGCCATCCCAGGGTAGAGAACCCTACAAACAATGAACAAAACAAAAAACATTTAACTCTACAAACTGTTGTACTGTTCAGGAGTACAGTACTGCAATGTATGTCACACATATTATTTGACAGATTTTTTAAAATAACTGACCACGCTTTATACTGCCAATCAACATCCAACATTAAATATCGCTCAACCCACGTTACGAACTGTCACAAAAAAAAGCAACTTTTATTTTATGTCCCAGTACGGAACGCCAGTCCCGTCTACAACCCTAGTCTCCTTTGTTTTAATATTATTTATCTGGCGAGGCGAGCCGAGGCGGAAAGGCGTCGGATTTACGACGTCCATTCGGAGTAAATCGGAATGCAATGTTGTTGTTCAAGTACAATCATAGTGACGCCGACTGATCGAGTGTGTTTAGTGAAGTAAGTAAAATAAGAGGACATGTAAGAGAGTATATTTAAAGCGAATAATATTCGAATGGAAGATTACAAGGCAGGCAAAAGACAAGTCATACAGCCTGTTTCAATAACAAGGAAAATTGTGTGACGTATTAAAAAATTGACAGTGTTGCCAGCTTGTGTATTGTAAATGTACGCATTTAGATGTAAACGTTTACTTATTAAGTATATTAATAGTTTTAGTGTGTAGATTTTAAGTATCTAGTAAGACAAGCATTATGTTGATTTGACGCGAAAATAAATTGTTTTTCTTTCTTCCTATTTAATCAGAGAGGCAATTCTCGTAATTAAAAATGGTTAAAATATAATTCAGATCCAGTCTCAACGTAGTAAATGTCACAAACTGTATTCTCCTAAACTTACAAAGTCAAACGTGAACATATACTGCGAGTTGATCGGAGCCCAAAGGTATTCTGCTTACATTTTGAACTGACACTCAACTGGTACTCAAATTGTCATTACATAAACATCAACGTTGACGATGAAATGAGACTATATTGAGATCATACCGAAATCGGACTGTACTTTAAAAGGAGCAGAAAATGAATTTTATGTGAATTTATTCTTTCAGTCACAGTGTCAATTACTTACGATAATTGACCCTCTGAGTATTATTTTATGCTTGTGTAGAATTAAACAATATCTTTTCAATAAGTTGATCTTTAGTTTTTATATCAATGATGCAGCTAATACGAATTCACCGAATAACATGCAATAACGGAATTCTCATATTCCACCGATATCATTGTGAAATTATTGTAAAACTCAAATAGAGTAAAACGGAATGCACTCGTAAATAGTTGGATTTTATTGTATCCGAACATATGTTATTGAGGTTTTAGTTTGATTATTCGGGGATTATCCTCAAATCAAATAACAAGCATTCCACTGTAGCTTTAGAAACGCTATTTTATACACCTGGCAATATACAAACAGAGAAGAGAAATCGTCCATCACCGTGCAATTGGTAAGCTTTTTAAATAAAAAAATACCAGTAGTTTCATCATCATATCAGCCAAAGTACGTCCACTGCAGAACAAAGGCCTCCCCATATATTTCCACAACTAGCTGGGACCCGCGGTTTCACCCGCGTTTAATCTATACAAATAAATAAAATTGAAGTGTCTGTTTGTAATGACAAAATAACAGCTTTTTACTAAATGCATATGAAACTATATACGGTACACATAACAAAAAAACAATTTTTAAATTTTTTGTCTGTCTGTCGGTCTGTCTGTCTGTTTGTTCGGGTAATCTCCGGAACGGCTGGACCGATTTTGACGGGACTTTCACTAGCAGATAGCTGATATTATAAGGAATAACTTAGGCTACTTTTACTTGAGAAAAGTAATTAGAGAGCCGCGCAAAAAAATAAAACCCTTGAAATCCAACATATATATTCTATGTCAAGTGTCTATGTCGAAGTACTCCAAATTTGTTTTAAATTAAACGCGGGTGAAACCGCGGGTCCCAGCTAGTTTAAAATAAATTTAGAGTACTTCGACATAGAATATATATGTTGGATTTCAAGGGTTTAATTTTTTTGCGCGGTACCCTAATTATTTTTCTAAAATAAAAATCCCGTCAAAATCGGTCCAGCCGTTTCGGAGATTACCCGGAACAAACAGACAGACAGACAGACAGACAAAAAAAATATTGTTTTTTTGTTATAGGTACCGTATATACTTTCATATGCATTTAGTAAAAATCTGTTATTTCGACATTACAAACAGACACTTCAATTTTATTTATTTGTATAGAGTATAGATTGTGTCATCATTTTGGGGGGAATTTGCAGTACTCTCCAGGCTTGGCAGGCGGGTTGGTGAGCGCAGAATGGCTGCTGTTCCACGGAAGGGACGCTGCTGCCCATCCCTCTGGTATAGTTCCTTAGTTGCCTTTTACGACATCCACGGGAAGAGATGGAGTGGTGCTGTATTCTTAATCCGTACACCAGACGAAATAACAGAAGTTTATTTTGATCATATTCGAAATACATTAATATATTAACGTGTTTTATTGCCTTTAGACTTTTTACGTTCAGCATATTCGTAGTGGCCAATAGGAAAATCTGTATTAATATTTGTAAAAATAGTATTAGTTACATCACTACTTTATATCCCGTCTAGGTTCAAAGTACACACGAAAATATTATTATTAGTGATGAAACAGACCTCCGGTTCCGTAACTGCGGAAGTTCCGCGCGCGTTTTCACATCCGTTTCTGCTTCTGTTTCCGCGACATTTATAATGAATATTTGATCGGAAGTTTAGGTTTTATCGCGGTAAACAATTTACTTTTAGAGATAGAGTCACACCTTCAGGAGTGAAGGTACATAAAAAGAAAAGCGATTACCTCTATATGAGGATTCCCTTATGTGGTGGCTATTAAATTCACACAAATACCGCAATATTTTACTATTAGTGCGCCAATATTTATCAGCTCCTCCCAGCAGCGTCGCCAGGGTGCAATTTTTTAGCGGAGCTGCTCTGTGAAAAAGCGGCCGAACTGCTTTTCATAAAATATAACTTACCGCTACTTGATTTTGAATATAAATACAATAAAGAAATGTTTCATCGTTCATTCGGTTCATTTCTGCTAAATTAAACTTTTGACATTTGTCTTCGTTTCTGCTTCCGTTACGACACATCCGTTGCATCACTAATTATTATAGATTATTGATCGTAAACTTTAAATTGTTACAGTATTTGCATTCATTTAATATGTTAATTGCAACGCGTTTTGGCACATAACTATTTTGCATAACAATCGTTCATTAACACGCTTTTCTTAGCTTGGTATGTATCTATGTAACGGAATATTTCAACTCGATTTTCATACCATTGAAAACGTTGAATTGAATTGAAACTTTGCACACTCATCTAGGACCAATGACAATGCAACTTCGTTCCAAAAAAATATAAAAAAATAACACTTTATTTTCGTAGTTAGTCGCACAAATTTTTTTTATACATTTAAATTAAATTTTTCTGTGCGGCTAACTACGAAAAAACGTGTTATTTTTGTTTTTATTTTTGGAACGAATTACGAATTTAATATATTTATATTAAATTTATAAAAAACACGTTTTTGTAGATAACAGACCATGCAGGAGTAGGCCTGGGTAGCATTATAATTCCTATAGGCAGGCGTGGTGACCACCAGGCAAACGACTCGCAAGTCTCGTCACCAGACTATAAAAAAAACTGCATCTACGTTTTTCATAACATTTTGATGGTACTCAGCGATTAATATATGGAGGTAAGCGCGTATTCGGTATACTACGCTTTCCAATACTTATGCAAAGTTTGAACGATCTATCGCAACAATACCTAATATCGCATGAGATGCAAAACACAACAACTAAAAGCATAGTATAACATAACTACCATATCATACATAGACCGCACGGTTTGTGCAGTGGCTGACACAGTCGGCTGCTGCGCTCCGGTTCGTGGGTTCGATTCCCGCACGGAACAAATATTTGTATTATCTGCAGGTAGTTGTTCCGGGTCTGGGTGTATGTGGAATTCATGTCTGCAAACGCACCCACGACACAGGAGAAATACTAGCGTGGGGCAATGTAAAAAAAAGATACATGAAGCTTTTTGAAGTGAAAACTTCTTTTAGCGCGGTACGCATATTTTTAGATGAGATAACATCTCTGGGCTCGCGACACCGTTACGAGACGCTTCAAGTGAAAACGTCTTTTAGGGCGGTACGCATATTTTTAGATGAGATAAAATCTCCTAACGCACCGAAATCATTTTTTTTTTTGTGAAGGGCCAATCGCCCTCGTCCCCCGAGGGATCTAGATGCTTAACCAGACAAAAGATACATGAAGAGCTCATCGCCATTTATATGTATTAACAAGATGTACGTTAACCCAGGGTTGTCACATTACGCAGAACTATAAATCAAAACGATCTCTGTCAAACAGTTGACTGCAACTTATCAGCCTATTCGCCAGCCAACCCTATTGTATGTCCCGAGCTGCAATAAGACGTCTGACTGTTCCGACATTAGAATCATTTTACAGGAACTAAAGACCGAATTCGCCCTCATCTACACTGTAAACGTAAATTTACTCAGCAAACTCCACCTATTTACTCTTAAAGTCGATCCCGTGCTCGACTATAATGATTTAGACTGGTATCCAATAGGGTCGAGGTGCGTTCGGCTGATGCTGAGCCCGTGAGAGCCACAGAATAGACTGGTATGATGTATTTTACTGACCTATGAACGGCTTTCCGTCGAGCCGCTTCATCCAGTAGAACCTCTGGCTGTGCGGCTTATTCTCGCGGTCGTACTGCTCCCACTGCTGCCTCAGGAAGGTGTAGCAGACGCAGCAACATCGCACGGTGCCGTCTTCGTCGCCTTCCGCTCGGTAGCCGGTTGGGGGAGCATGCGCGCCCAGGAACGGGAAGTAGGGCTCCGTGCACTGGTGAAAGAAATATACTGGTAGACAAATGCAAATTTGATAGGTATGGCGAAATGTTTATGTCATCATCATCATCATATCAGCCACAGGGCGTCCACTGCTGAACAAAGGCCTCCCCCTTAGATTTCCACAATGAGCGGTTACATGCCGCCCTCATCCAACGACTCCCAGCGACCTTCACCAGGTCGTCTGTCCACCTCGTTGGAGGTCGTCCCACGCTGCGTTTTCCGGTGCGCGGTCTCCATTCGAGAACCTTTGTGCCCCAACGGCCATCAGTTCTCCGAGCAATGTGCCCCGCCCATTGCCACTTCAGTTTACTAATCCTTTCAGCTATGTCGACAACTTTAGTTCTTCTACGGATCTCCTCATTTCTGATTCGATCACTTTTGAATTTCTGATGAAATGTTTATGTGCCTCAATGCAATTTGCATAGAATTGCTCTCTGTCTGTGTGGGTATAACTCTCATTTAGTAAGTCTTTCCCTTCACACTACAAAGAAGAACAGCATCTAATCTTAGACCATTTAAACAAAGGACTCGGCACGTATGATCATTCCCCTCTGCCAAAGTACAAGATCAAATAATCTACCACGTTTATAAAAACTACTTACGGAATCGATTTTTATCATAGTTAGAATCGTTTTCACTGTGTAAGGTGCTCCATAAAAAACACAGACCTGTGCAGTTAGCCCGTGCAAAAAAGGTCAAACACCTCTAATTTACAGAAAGATAGAATTAGATTTCATATGAAAGTGTTTTTGATATAATTAAAACCTTCTTTCTATTAAAATCATTACAAAATACTATCGTCAATAAGGATCGAGAACATTTTCAATTCAGCAATCGAGTACGAAATAATCGGATCAGTGCTCCCAGCACTGATCCGATTATTTTATATTATTATTGGTTCAATGGTCTAAGCATCTAAAGAACTTATACATAACGAGATCGGTTCACACAGCATGGAAAAAATACCGTAAACACAGATTATAAACTCACGAGAAACTAGAAACAAAACAGTACAAATATCAACCGATTATCTGGTAGGTACATAGATGCATATAATGTTGTATCTTGAACAATGCACACGTTCCGCTGAATTATAACCATTATCTATTCACTTACCGATTGCATACGCGCGTCAAGCGAAGCATTTACTAGGGACAGGGCATAGTGAGGCTTCGGGGGAATCTTTCATAATCCCCTCGAGAGATGCCTGGGGGGGGCGGCTTCTTTACAGTCGCCTTTCCTCCGCTGGGGATGACCGCTTTACAGTCATCCCCTCCAAGATGTTCCTAAAGGCGTGGCACCAATGGGTGGCTCTAGATGGAGATCTATCCGAGTTCCTGGAGCCTCCCTTCGGTGCCGACGATGATCACTCCGGTGGTTTTACCCGGTAGGAGTCCGGCATGTCCCTTCGCCCTATCCCGGGGCGAAGGAAGTACATGAGGTATTTCCACCGGATCAATAAAAAAAAAAAAAAAAAGGGACACGCGCTGGGCAACATGGAGGCATGGACCGGCTGTTCCTCGATGCCGTCCAACATCGCAGCGACACAGTTGCAAAACATTATAGTTCAATGCAAACAAAGCACTATTTTGACTGCGAATTTGGGATACTGAATCTCTCGAGTATTTGCGACATAAGAATTGAGTTTCAGCCAGCATTTCTCGCTTGGCAGCATCGGAACCGCGCATCGTTAAGGCGGGAAAAAGTAGCATCACTTTTAAATGGAAGTCAAGCGAGTGCACTTTTAAATATTGGAGTTGTGTTTGATCGCCACGCCTAAGTACTGATAAGCAAAACGAACGCAGCTGCTAAAGCGCAGATGGCTAAACTGTAACGTCATCGCGGTTTGAATGGGTCTCGACATCCATTTTACGTCCCGCGACATCTAGCTGGCGATATGGCGATGTTTGTTGTTGTTGGCAATGGCATGGCGATGTTTTGACGGCACGGTTGCTGCAGTGGCTGATACAGTCGGCTACTGCGTACCGGATCGTGGGTTCGATTCCCGCACGGAACAAATATTGAATGATTTGCAAGTAGTTGTTCCGGGTCTGGGTGTATTGTGTGTGGAATTTGTGTCTGTAAACGCACCCACGACACAGAAGAAATCCTAGTGGGGCAACGTTTTATTAAGAAAGAAAGAAAGAAGAAAAAAAAGATGTTTGTGACTCGTAATGCCCACCATTCGTCGCCTAGTGCATTCAAAGCTTTATCCGCCAGCCGTAGTTTTGTGGGAACGGTTTGTGGGAAAACGCTGCGAGTTATAGCTACGCCTTACTCTGCTGATGCGTCGATTATCTCATGGGAACATCGTATAATGGTGTTTATAGATGAGCTATTCGACAGCGTTCAGTGTATTCTATAGGTATTGCTCAAGTAGTAGCAAGATGATGCTATATCAATCATGCAACACCTTATGGGACTGACATAAAGGCTTACTGTAGCAAAGGTTTACTGTAGTAGTCGCCTTCCTTGAAAAGCAGGGAATATTTCCATGCAATGCCATTTTTTGCTTTAATGGCATTCGCTATTCTAGTAATTATCCTCCTCCAAGTAAGGTTTAGGTTATTCAACTTTTCATATAAGATTTCTCCAACTTGTAAGTTTTATTCACGTCTAAACAGGAACATGAACGAAAAACTGATATCGGCTCGGCTGAAACATATACAGCAAGCAACCACAGAGAGACACCTCATAAATAAATTGATCTATTAGCGTATAAGAATTAGGTCACATTATGCGTCTTCTAATATTATCATGAGCATAGCTCACATTAAAATGCATGTATTCCACTAAGTAGTTGATATTCAGATATATTACAATATTACATCTGGTTCCATCCTTTTTTATATGTATCGAGGAATTATTACCATATTTCACTTCGAATCAGGTTATTTGGAGATGTTCGGAAGCCTACCCGATTCCGAGTGATGCCAGTCGAGTGGAAAGTATGTCAAAGACTACAGAATAAAACGAATTATTCTGTGTTGGTATGTCTCTTAAAAATAACTAAGGTGATAACTCACCTAAAAACTCATTCATAAGACCTTTCAAGAGTATCGAGTTTTGCTACCGATAAGACAGAGGTCTCCCTTGTCCAACCGAATGACTTTGAATACCCTCTACCACCATATTAATATAATGAAATTCAATGGATTGGATATATTTCTTCAGGTACTGTTTATAATGGATATATTTCCGTCTGTCTGAACTAAGAATGTAGCGAAGTCCGTGTGGTGTCCCGGATTAATAATGTAGCACCAGTCCATCTCCCGTGGATGTAGTAGAAGGTGACTAAGGGATTCTAAACCACAGGCATTGCACTAGTGCCTGCCAAGCATGGTGACTACTGGTAAAGGGCACATTCCCCCCGAAATAAGGACACAATTGTTGTGAAAATATATGGGGACCCTATATTCAGCAGTGGACATCGTTTGGCTGATATGATGATGAATTGATGATATTTCTTCAAATAATGTTTAAAATAATAGTAAAACGCTATGTATTAAATTACACAATCATTGTTACACTGTGAACTGCAGTGCTATTCTGTAAGAACTCACTACAGAATCCGCAGTGAAATCTTTAATATCGTCTTGTTTTTGCTACGTTTTACTTCGGATTCTTATAGGAGTTTGCTTCACTAGCAAGCTCACTTTAAAATCCGAAGTAAAATCTCTAACTTCATATTGTTTTTACTACTTTTCACTGCGGATTCACGAGTGAGTTTGCTAGTGAGTTCTTACGGAATAACACTGCTGGTCTCTCTTATTTTCTACTTTTTATTAGCTTCATCATATCAGCCAAACGATGCCCACTGCTGAACATAAGCCTCCCCCATAGAATTCCACAATTGTGTCAACATTTTGAGATGGATTTGTCAATACTCGCCACGCTTGGCAGGCGGGTTGGTGAGCGCAACATGATGCTGTTCCACAGAAGGGACGCTACTGCCCATCCTATTGGTTTAGAGACTCATAGTCTTCTACGACATCCACGGGAGGCGATGGAGTGGTGCTATATTCTTAATCCGACCACCACACGGCTTAGCTTCACTTGTAACTGTGTAAACTTTTGGACGTTGATTTTAACCTACTTCTAATTGTCGTATCGATTTGAAACTTTGACAGTGTATGTAATCAAGATGAAATGTAATAATTCGGTACCACCGAACTGATCTGATGATCGAGCCAGGAGGTGGATATTGGAAATCTTCAATGGCTTCTCACAAGACAGAGGGACGTCATTTCCCCGAAACTGTTCACGTCTGCAATGGAGGATACCTTTAAGCTACTGGAGGTCCAACTTCGAGAAAGAGGTCGGAGTACGAAAAATTATCAGAGAGACGGTTTCCTTCCGCATTTCTCATGAGAGGTTGTCATGTAGCGAAATACCCTTCGGTGTTGTCAATATGACTTGTAAAAAGATCTGTAGAGACCCTAATTACTGAATAAATAAGTGTATTATTATATTCCATGCTCTTCTAAGAAATGAATTCAATTCCAATGCCAAACATTTACTCGGTGGTGGCTCTTCGACATTGAATCAGAAATGACAAGATCCGTAGAACTAAAGTTGCCAACATAGCATAGAGAGGTGTGCCTCTCTGCAATGGAATTGCCCCCGTGCTCTGTTCATGTACTCGGACCGACATGGTGGCGTTTCTGTATAAGCACTTCAACACTTCAATGTACCGATAGTCAATCTGGCACCGCTGCAGAGATTGCAGCACTGCCTAGGTTACGATCAAATCGAAGGCTTTCTCATAGTCCACAAACGCCAAGCATAGTGGCAGATTAAACTCCTCGGTCTTCTGTATAACCTGCCGCAGCGTATGAATGTGGTCTATGGTACTGAAACCTTTTCGGAAACCGGCTTGTTCGGGAGGCTGGAAGTCATCAAAACTGCGCTCGAGACGATTCGTGATGACCCTTGAAAACAGCTTATAAACATAGTTCAGAAGCGATATGGGTCAGTAATTCTTCAATAGGAAAAAGAGCATCACCTCGCGTATGTTCCGTGCTTTCGTCATTGTGCCCTCGAGTAGGACGGACTTGAATAGCTGCTGAAGGACTTTAAGTATCGGTGTTCCACCCGCTTCCAGAAGCTCTGTCGTAATTCCGTAACTACCGGCGCCTTGTTATTTTTAAGCTGTTTTTAAAGGTCATCCTAATCTCTTGCAGGCTGATGTCCGGGATATCTTCGGTATAGTGTCGGGTTATTTTGGCTCGCAGGTCTTTCCCGTTCTTGAGAGCCAGTTGTGGGTAATGTTACCGAAGTGTATAGCTGCCGATAGAAGTTCTCAATCTCTCTCAAAACCTCTGCCTTAGTCGACGCTATACTGCCGTCTGCAATTTTTTGCGCGGAACCCTAATTCTACTTCTAAAATAAAAGCAGCCTTAGTTACTCCTTATAACATCAGCTATCAGCCAGTGAAAGTCCCGTCAAAATCGGTCGAGCCGTTTCGGAGATAGCCGGAACAAACAGACTGACAGATAGATAGGCAGACAGACCGACAAAAAAACTTAAGTTGTTATTTATATACTTTTATTTATATGCATTTAGTAAAAAGCTGTTATTTTGACATTACAAGCAGACACTTCAATTTTATTTATTTGTATAGATGTATAGAAAACATAAAATAATTTCGTCATAAAAACGCCTTGCATAATAAACGACACATCCGTGTTGGGAGGTATAAACAATTAATTTAAAAATTTTACTAAACCAGCTTTTGCCCGTTGATTTGTTGTGCGCAAATCTATATGTTAATACGCGAACATAAAACTTTGTACCCCTTTTTAAGCATAATTGCGCGCACGGACGAGTGCGAGAGCGAGGAGCGATTGAGATTAAACATCATCATTTCGGCAGAATGAAGTCCACTGCTGGACACAGGCCTCCCCTAAAGATCACCACAACGACCGATATGGGTGTGTTGTGGGCACATTGGGGGGTTTTCCATAATCGCCACGCTTGGCAGACGGGTTGGCGATCGCAGTTGAGTTGTTAATATACTCGAAGGACGCTGTTGCCCATCCTCCGGCTAATCCCTTAGTCGACTTCTACGACACCCACGGGAGAAGACGGGGTGGTGGTATTCTGAGCCGGCACCACACGGCAATTACACAGATTGCATAGACACGGATTTAGCATGGTTAAAGTTTATATGGAGAAAGAGTGCAGAAAGCTAAAATAAACATAAAAATAACGAAATACGGTCGAATTTCTACCAATGGGTGACCACTAGTTAAAATTAAGTGATAATTGTTTAATAATGTTTTAGATTATCGCGATTATCCCTCATTGTAATAAACCACTTGTAAACAAACGGATTACATCCGAAATACAAAGATTTTGGATTAGATCGATTATTATTTTCGCCCGTTAGTGGCGAGTTACAACAAAGTGGATAGCATAAAACCCTTCTCCGTGAAACAATACATATTTGTGCCAACTTTCATGGTGAGCGGTCACTGTGGAAGTCATATTAATCTCAAACAGATACAGATATACCTATCGACAACCATTTCTATTTATAGGCATAGAAGAAGACAATCCTTATCACTGACTCACTAACTCATCATTTCGGCCGAATAAAGTCCACTGCTGGACACAGGCCTCCCTCAAAGATCACCACAACGACCGATATCGGTGTGTTGTGTGCTCATTGGGGGGTTTTGCCATAATCGCCACGCTTGGCAGGGTTGGCGATCGCAGTTGAGTTGTTAATGTATTTGAAGGACGCTGCTGCTCACCCTCCGTCTAATGCCTTAGTCGGCTTTTATGAACCCCACGGGATGGGTTGGTGCTATTCGTAACCGGCACCACACGGTTCACTCACTGACATCATTATGTTACATTTTTAACGGACATTTATCCGGATTAAGAATTTAGCACCACTCCATATCCTCCCGTGGATGTCGTAAAAGGCGACTAAGGGACTCTAAACCAGAGGGATGGGCAGCAGCGTCCCTTCTGTGAAACAACAGCTTTTCTATGCTCACCAACCCTGCGAGACGTGGTAAGTACTGGCAAATTCCCCGCAAAATTACGACACAACATGTTTACCGGTCGTTTGTGGGAGAGGCGTTTGTTCAGCAGTGGACGTCCTTTGGCTGATATGATGATGATATTCAAAGCTACAAACAAAACAGATTCGACCATCAATACAAACGCAACAACGATACGCCTGGCCATCATTACGTGTGTGTCAAATGTCAATCGCTTTAGGCGCTCCATCAATTGGCATCCGGTTTCGAGCGGTATACCTAAACACATGACTCCGCGTAATAAGACGCGTATTGGGTGACGATGTCGTTCCACACGTCAAGACATCGTAGCGAAATGATGGATGTGTTATGATTTGTTGCTGTACTGATGGGGGGGTGACAGGACGTCATTTGAACTTTATTTCAAGCGGACAATCAGTATAGGAACCGTGTTTAATAAAAAACAACTTTAATTTTATTTTTTTATTTTTGCCGGCTTAGAATACCACCACCCCATTTCCTCCCGTGGGTGTTGTAAAAGTCGACTAAGGGATTAGCCGGAGGATGGGCAGCAGCGTCCTTCGAGTACATTAACAATTCAACTGCGATCGCCAACCCGTCTGCCAAGCGTGGCGCTTATGGCAAAACACCCCATTGAGCCCACAACACACCCATATCGGTCGTTGTGGTGATCTTTCTTCATTCGGCCGAAATGATGAATGATGAATTTTATTTTTGTATAGACCAACAACTATCATATCATCATCACATCAGCCAAAATCACCACGTCCACTGCTGAATGCCTCTCCCACAGAAGACTGGAGAATTTGCCAGTACTCACCACGCTTGGCAGGCGGGCTGGTGAGTGCAGAATAGCTGCTGTTTCTCAGGTTAGTCCCTTAGTCGCCTTTTAGAACATCCACACGAGGAGATGAAGTGGTGCTATATTGTTAATCTGGACCCCACACGGATGCACAACTAGCATATAAAAGAGAGAAAATATTAAAAGCTCATTAGTTATTCATAAATATGGACATCAGAGAGCCAGTCCTCGTCAATTATTTACACCGACTGAAAGTTGTTCGAACTGAGATTAAATTATGACTTGACAATCAATTGTTACTCTGCTCCACTTAAAGTTCAGGCCGGTTTCAGTATGATCTCAATCTTGTCTCATTTCAATCTCAATGTTGACACTTATTTAAGGACAATTTTATTACTTGTGTCAGTTAATAGAATACTATTTTTGGCTACGATAAACTTGCGTTCCATTTTCGATTCCATCATGATTTAAGTTCACGTTTGACGTTGTTTGTCAGTTTAGGAGAATACCATTTGAGACAATTACGACGTTGACACTAGTTCGGAACTATATTTTGAACAGTTTTTACAAGAATAGGCCCTCTGACTTTTTTACGCAACCTGATGGCGAGACCAGCATGTCATTCGTCTGGTGGTACTGGTAAGCGTCAGTAGTCCTGCGTGGTTAGGTAGAAGACCTCACGCCTGAGCCCCCTGTCGTATTTATATGACGCGGGGCCATGGGGGTCGCGAGCGCGCCTATTGGGTATCTGCTCATATCGAGCGACCCCCGATAAGGCGGCGGCGCGCACGAGGTTACGTGTCGCCGCCGTGTGTGTGTCTTTACAATCCCCCGCGGAAGGTGCCTGGGGGGAATGGCCTCTTTACAGTCATCCCCTCCGAGATGTGCATAAAGGCGTAGCACCAATGGGTGGCTCTACATGGACATTATTCGAGTTCCTGAAGCCTCCCTTCGGTGCCGAAGATGACCACTGCGGTGGTTTTAGCCGGTAGGAGTTCGGCATGCCCCTCCACCCGTTCCGGGGCGCAGGAAGTAAATGAATAAAAAAAGCCGGCCTCGCCGTGCGATTGCGAAAACCGTTATGGACTACTGTAATACTGAGCGCTCGTCTGCTCGAGACATTAGTTATTTAGCCTCTTAAGCCCAATAATTTCATTAGCTACTCTCATGTTTGATGTCATTAATATCGACTCTTGGTTCGGTCCGTGTCACCACTTTCCCATGTCTAAGTCGGTGATGTGTTACCTGCGTGTCAGGCTTGACTCTCACGGTGTAGTGGTCGCTGAACCCGGCGCCGCCGCACACGAAACACACGCGCACGTCATCCTGCTGCGCGGGCGCCGCTGCTTTGTCGCGCGACGCACACGGCGACGCCGGCTTTGACGCCAGCGAACTTTTTATATACGCCTTGGCCTTCTCCATGCCCACCAAGCTAGAGGACAAAAGAGAAGTGTGGTTAACATATGTTTTTAGATGATAAGAACATTTTTGTCGTAATAAACCAGCAAATCGATAGTGCAACTGCAAGGTAGCTCAGAATTGACGCACGAGTTATGTCGATGAAGAACTTTTAGCATGTGAGGGTAGCTATGCACTTTACAGCGAAGAGCCTGAACGCAAGTAGTCCAGAACCGTTCTATGGAAATATAAGAATTTTCTTTTTTAACTCGGTGACGGGCTGATGTTCTGCGCCACAGAAATAGGAAATAAGGAGAAGTAACCGTAACCGCGCCACCGCGACTGGATCAATTTGGGCCATCCGGAAAAAATGGCCGTTTTATAACATCAGTTGAGATTCGATCGCGTATGTGAAACTTTGTTAAATTGTCGTGTTGATCGGGGATAACATGCGAAAACCGAAGCGAAAATAATAACTTTATCAATGAAGGAATCATATACAATATGCATATAACGGCTATGCATATGGATGTAGCCTGTGTTGTCCAATTGAATTATATAAATTAAGCAAAAAATAAGCAGCGCGCAATGTTATTTTATCAACACCGTATAATAAAAACATAACATCGAAATTGATCAATTCATCAACAATAGTGTGGCACACAAACCATAGCGAAAGTATCATAAGACCTGGAAACACAAGCAATTTGGCGAAGGCTGTTATATGATTTGATTACATCCCTATACGTTCCTGGTATTTGAAACAGAGCGAGCCCGCCACGAGCGCGATCCACAGCTAAGAGCACATCGTTTAAGTCGCGGCTTTACTGTAGCTACGAACCGGTAGGACACAGCTTCGACCACTTCTTAGCGTTTCGTTCCAAAATTGCAATAAACGAAACAGTTATTTTCGTTAAATCCGTTTTCAAATTATCAGGAAAACCATAAATTGACATGCACTTAGCTTCGATCCGATCAACGATTCAAGACATCGATAGGTCGTGAAAATCTAATCGGAAAGTGAACCGTGGCGGACTGCCAACGCTTATGCGAACACTATTAAGGCGTCTAACACTCATGAATACCAAACAAGACAGTTTTAGAATAAACTATTTGCCGAGTACGCATATAATATAATAAAGTTATAACAGATGATTCAGAATGATGTTTTTACACCAGCCGATCCCGACGCCATGTTGGCATCGACGAAATTGTGTGAACGCATTTAGGGATAAGTGTATGAGACTCTATCCGTGTGGTGACCGAATTAAGAATGTAAGCACCACTTCATCTATCGTGGAGGTCGTAAAAAGCCAATAAGGGACTTTAAACCAGAGGGATGGGCAGCAGCGTCCTTTCCGTGGAACAGTAGCCATTCTAAGCTCACCAACCCGCCTGCCAAGTGTAGTGAGTACTGGCAAATTCCCATGATGACACAGTTGTGGAATTCTAGGCCTCCCGCCTTTATTCAGTAGTGGACTCCATAACCACGAACATCGGGGTCGTGTCGATATCGGCAAGTGTATAAATAAACAATCATTGAAATAAATAAAATGTTTCGCCACACCGACCGCCATTTTTCCATCCTACATACCAGTTGCCTACATTTGTGTGTGTGCATTATTTACGTGACGAAATCGTAAGTTTGTTTCAGGTTTTACATATCAGAAGGGATTGGATACAAAGAATAGGTAGAGTAAAATGGTGGTAAAATGCCATCCATCCATCTTCATGAACCCTGTAGAGGGTTCTAAATGTCTGATAAATAAATAACAATAGGTATTGTATGAAACCAATAGGTAGCCTAGTGGCTGAAAGCTTGCCTTCCATACAGGAGGGTCTGATTTCAAGCCCGGCCCGCAACTGTCAAGGTTTCGGATTCATGTGCGGTTCAAGAATTCTATCATCACTTACATCGACGGAAAACATCGAAACGCAACACAACACCCCTCAGGTGTCTCCAAAATGTTTTCATGGCAGTGTGCAATCCGCCAACCAGACCAGCGTGGTGGACTAAGGCCTAAATAAAAACCCTTGTCACCATGAGAAAAGGCCCGTGCCTAGCTGTGGGACATTAATGGGCTGATTTTGTTATTATTAATATGCACATTTGTAATTACTGCACATAATGTTGGATTTAATATCATTATCTTTATTCAGGCTTCACGTAGTCATTTCCGTTCTACCATCATTTAGTAACTTCACAATATAAAGTTAATAATCATTAGGTCAGTAGATAAAAGACGGTAGCACTCATGTGGCCACGCGCTGCCGTGGGACGTTTTGGAGGATCCTTTACAATCCCCCCAAGGGGGGTGACCGCTTTACAGTCACCCACCCTCTCCGAGATATGCCTATAGGCGTGGCACCAGTGGGCGGCTCTAGTGTGATGATACGAGGACCTGGAGCCTCCCTTAGGTGCCGAAGATGACCGCCCCAGTGGTTTTAGCCGGTAGGAGTCCGGCATACCCCTTCGCCCTTCCCTGGGATGAAGGAAGTTCATGAAGAACTTCCACTGGGCACCAATACCCAGAACCCAGAAATAATGATTTAAAAGATAAATATGTTATAACAAAGTTTGTGGAAGCATGCTTTGGTTACCCAGCACTTCTGTTGACATTACACCGCGATGGTGTCTGACTGACGTGGTGCTTTATGGACTATATAACTCTACCTTAGGACAGAACAGAGTAGAACTCTTATAGCTTATTCAGTAGTTAGGACCTTATATCGACGGCACGGTTGGTGCAGTGGCTGATCGTGATCGTGGCATATTCCCGCACGGAACAAATATTTGTATGATCTGCAGGTAGTTGTTCCGGGTCTGGGTGTATTGTATGTGAAATTCATGTCTGTAAATGCACACAGGAGAGATGCCATTGTGGGGCAATGCTTAAAAAACGCAGTACATGACAACCTCTCGGGTAGAGATCCCGAAACTCAAGAACCTAAAATACAAGGAACTATCCTTTTAGGATTTATAAGGAACCTTCCTTTTAGGATTCCTAAATAACCTTTTGTTTTCGATATAGACTTGCGTTTGAATACCATCTGTCCCTGATATTAAGACCTTGTTTAGATAGCGCGAAGTACACGCGCTGAGAGACAAGCACGACGGTGAGATACTTGATACATTCCGTCCACATGCACGGGCGAATAGAAACCTCACGCGCATTTCGCTTGCATTGCACGTCGAGCGCATATTTCGCTCCATCTAGAACAGGTTCTAGTCTTTCTTTTGTGTGGTTGGTGGCCATCCTGTGTCGGAGTTGTTCAACCAACCCAAAGGACTCCGACTTGGCTTAACGACTGTATTCTAATGATAACAACGGGCACTAAGTACACGCGCTGAGAGACAAGCACGATGGTGAGATACTTTTTTTTTTTTTGAAACGTAGCCCCACACGGATTTCTCCTGTGTCGTGGGTGCGTTTACAGACACGAATTCCACACACAATACACCCAGGCCCGGAACAACTACCTGCAGATCGTACAAATATTTGTTCCGTGCGGGAATCGAACCCACGACCCGGAGCGCAGCAGTCGACTGTATCAACCACTGCACCAACCGTGCCGTGATACATTCCGTCCACATGCACGGGCGTGTAGAAACCTCACGCGCATTTCGCTTGCATTGCACGTCGAGCGCGTATTTCGCTCCATCTAGAACAGGTTCTAGTCTTTCTTTTGTGTAGTTGGTGGCCAATCCTGTGTCGGAGTTATTCAAGCCACCCTAAGGACTCTCTGACTTGGCTTAACGACTGTATTCTAATGATAACAACGGGGACTGACTATTTTACGTGCCCTACGAAAGCATGGAGACGCTCAGTTCAAATACCACTTTGCGGTCACCATCTATAGACTGACCGGGCCAAGCCTTGCTTAACTGCGCCGATCGATTAGCAAGCAGTGAGTGCAACTGGCTATGAGTAAGTATGGTGTGGTGTGTGGTGGTAAGTATGGTGCCGGGTGGTGCCGGCTACGAATAGCACCAACCCATCTCATCCTGTGGGTGTCGTAAAAGGCGACTAACAGTACACTGAAAAAAGAATACAAACATTTTTGGATAATTATTACTATGAGAAATGTATTTGAAGTTTAAAATTGTTTCGCAAAAAAAAAGCGTTTTGTGCTTTTCTATAGTCGGGTTTTAGATTTTTAATCTATTTTTTTTTAATTATTTTGGGGCTAGCCATCATTGTTGGAAAAGCGTTTTAGGCATTTAGGCGATTCGACTTAAACATTAAAAAGTAAAGATGTAAAATTATGGGTAATCTATCTATTTTTATGTGACGTCATATAGCCTATATCCTGAGGAGTAGCACGACCCTTCCAATGACACCACATGTGTCAAAATGCGATGATTAGTTTAAGCGATCTGAGGGAATAGATGAATCATCATTTCGGCCGAATGAAGTCCACTGCTGAACACAGGGCTCCCGCAAAGATCACCACAACGACCGATATGGGTGTGTTGTGGGCTTATTGGGGGGTATTGCCATAATCGCCACGCTTGGCAGACGGGTTGGCGATCGCAGTTGAGTTGTTAATGTACTCGAAGGACGCTGCTGCCCATCCTCTGGCTAATCCCTTAGTCGACTTTTACGACACCCACGGGAGGTGATGGAGTGGTGGTATTCTGAGCCGGCACCACACGGCAAAACAGATGAATATACACACATAAATACCCAAATACATAAATACAACGGTCAAACTCATAAGCCTCCAATTTGTTTTGCCGTAGCCGGATAAAAATGAATATGACGATTTATGTGACGTATATAATATATAATGATAGGTATATACTCGCGACTTGAATACTCTCAGTTATTCACTGATTGTGATAACAGTTAACGCTTTGGTTTATTTCATACAGTCCAACGATGATTTAATATCTAATAATATATTAATGGCTATACCATAAACAAGTATAATACAAGGTTTACTTAAGCGAATATTGTTTGCAATTTATCGGTGATCAGCATTGAGCAATAGCGACCAAACACACGTATCTAACGTAGGGTCCGACGTAAACGTGATAAGCAATCTCAGATATCGAAGCGGGTGCCAATATTTGGAGGTAGAATACATTGCTATATAAATACAACGCTCTCCTGGACGCTTATCCTGCATGCGATTTGTTTGCAGATACATGTACTGTCATTTTTTCAATATGCTTGCAATATTGTGAGCGAAACGCATGACTATCTACTTTTTTTTTACCTATTTATTGTCGTCATTGTTTAATTAATGTCATTGGTGTAGCCGTTTTTATTCATTTAAATAAATAAATAAATTGCTCTTATTATCATCATTACAATATAACTGAGTCTCGAGTGTATTTGCGTACTAAGTAATACGCCACGGTACCGTACGGTACCTTTTTTTTTTTTTTTTTTTTTTTATTGATGTCCAGTGGAAATTCTACATGGAACTTCCTTCACCCCGGGGAAGGGCGAAGTGGTATGCCGGACTCCTACCGGCTAAAACCACTGGAGCGGTCATCTTCGGCACCGAAGAGGGGCTCCAGGTCCTCGTAAGATCACACTAGAGCCGCCCATTGGTGCCACGCCTTTAGGCACATCACGGAGGGGATGACTGTAGAGCGGTCACCCCCTCTAGCGGAGGGAAGGCGACTGTAAAATGGTCGCCCCCCAGGCACTTCTCGGGGAGGATTGTAAAGGATCCCTCCAAGCCTCGCTTTGCGCTGTGCTGCGCATACGGCGGCACGTGACCACGTGCGCGCCACCGTCTTCCCGGGGGTCGCTCGGTGTGAGAACGCAGACTCCCCAATCTGCGCGCCCGCGACCCCACCGTACGGTACCTACGGTCTTCTTTCTGTGTGGCACAAACATACTGGTTAAGGAGCGTTCGGCGACAGCTGAGCCCGACATATAAACGACAATAGATTACAACAACACAATTGTGGAAACTGGAGACGCCTTTGGGTAACAGTGGAGCCTTTGGCTGATGTAATGATGATGAGGAAGACCGGCTAACGACATTACCACCCAATGATGAAATGGGCAGTCCAGCCGTAGACTTAATAGTGAAGCTCGAAACCTCTCTAAGGATTCGCTATTAGCAATTTTTAAACTCCGCACGTCTACCCTGTACGTGACTTCAGGTGATTCCGCTTGGAATACTGCCCATAATAAATAATGAAGGATGACCTACAAATAACTTGGAAAAAGGGTAGGCCGTGGAAAGACGAGCGTCGAATAATAATAGCGAAATTAGTTTAACTTATGACACAAAAGGGTAAACAATTAAAACGTGGACGCGGCTTGATACGTCAAGTTGACGTTGTGGTTCGAATAAACAAGAGGCCATAGGGATCGAATCCCGCACCACTAGCATTAGGTAGCTCGAACGGACATCTTGGGGTTGTAGGCTCTACGCCCTACCGCTGGGCGGAGAGAGTCTATGTGGATTAACGGACGTACAAAAAAGGCCATGGAAAGGTGTCTAAAGCTCCATCAAGAGGTTCAACAGCAGCCGCGTGTGTGCCACTGAAAAAAACATACGTCTCTTACTAAACCATCTGGCAAGCATAGTGCTTATAGGAATAACTAGCTGGGACCCGCGGTTTCACCCGCATTTAATTTAAAAGAAATTTAGAGTACTTCGACATAGACATTTGACATAGAATATATATATTGGATTTCAAGGGTTTTATTTTTATACGCGTTTTATTATTATATAACCCTAATTATTTTTCTAAAATGAAAGTAGCCTAAGTTATTCCTTCTAACATCAGCTATCTGCCAGTGAAGGTCCCGTCAAAATCGGTCCAGCCGTTTTGGAGATTACCCGGAACAAACAGACAGACAGACGGACAGACAGACAGACAAAAAATTTAAAAATAGTGTTTTTGTTATATGTAACGTACATACTTTCATATGCACTTAGTAAAAAGCTGTTATTTTGACATTACAAACAGACACTTCAATTTTATTTATTTGCATAGATAAGCTTGTTATTATAGCTATGTAACTATGGAGTATGGATTACTCCGTGTGTTGGACTTATAAAAAATATATAGCACCACACCATCTCCCGTGGATGTCGTAAAAGGCGACTACGGGACTGCAAATCAGAAGGAATGGTCACCAGACCACCTGCCAAACGTGGTGAGTAGCTATTGGCAAATTCCGGCTAAAATGACGACACGCGGTATACGAGTATCACCGGATCAGGCCGGGAGGCCTATTTTCAGCGGTGGACGTCTTTTGGCTAATATGATGTCGATCTTGAATAACCACTCTTGATGAGCGGTTATTGTAGAAGTTATTCTGAGCCTTAGATCCGCAATGGACGTTTACGGACTGATGATTCATCAATCTTATCTATACAAATAAATAAAATTGAAGTGTCTGTTTGTAATGTCAATATAACTTATTTTTACTAAATGCATATGAAAGTATATACGGGACACATAACAAAAAAAACTATTTTTATTTTTTTTGTCTGTCTGTCTGTCTGTCTGTCTGTTTGTTCCGGGTAATCTCCGAAACGGCTGGACCGATTTTGACGGGACTTTCACTGGCAGATAGCTGATGTTATAAGGAATAACTTACGCTACTTTAATTTAAGAAAAATAATTAGGGTTCCGCGCAAAAAAATAAAAACCCTTGAAATCCAATATTTTTTTCTATGTCAAGTGTCTATATTGAAGTACTCTAAATCCCTTTTAAATTAAACGCGGGTGAAACCGCGGGTCCCAGCTAGTCGTTAATAAAGTCAAATTTCAAAATTATGTAGATGTCTCACAGCTGTCATATTTAGAATTTTCTATTTTTAATTTGAAATAACTAGAAGTGGTAAGTTCTTTCTATCTCATCTTGATATGAGCACGAATGCATGTTGCACGTATGATATTGCACGTAAATAGTATGTGCGAACTTAAGTATATTAGTTGGAACATATAATAGTGTATTCATTTACATTACATTACATTTATGCATACATTACATGCCGTGTGGTGCCGGCTCAGAATGCCACCACCCCATTTCCTCCCATGGGTGTCGTAAAAGTCGACTAAGGGATCAGCTGGAGGATGGGCAGCAGCATCCTTCGAGTACATTAACAACTCAACTGCGATCGCCAACCCGTCTGCCAAGCGTGGCGATTATGGCAAAACCCCCCAATGTGCTCACAACACATCCATATCGGTGGTTGTGGTGATCTTTGGGGGAGGCCTGTGTCCAGCAGTGGACTTCATTCGGCCGAAATGATGATGATGACATTTATGATGTAATAATTGTATTTGCACGGGTGCGCGCTGCACGTATACATACCACACGTACGGACGCTGTTTAATAAATAATCAAATACAAAACGCGACATATTTGCGTAAAGTTGTTTCGATTGAAGGGATGCCCTTCGCGTACATTTCAGAATTATTAGAATTTTTATCATGCAAAACAAGCTCAGACTGCTTTAAAATTGATATCGCCTCATTGACTTAATGGGTTACGCACGAGCATGTCTTTGGAATGCTAACAATCAATTAAAATCAGCTTGTCGTGGTACTTGAACCCGACCGAAGGACCAAGTTCAGTACTTGAGTACTTAGGTAATGGTCCTTTGGTCGCCCAAATTATGTTTTTTTTCTGTTTATGTAATTTAAGGGGTCTCCATCACAATTTTATCGTAAAAACAATATTTTTTAAGCAATGATTCTTTATCCACGTTTGGGGTGGGGATTTTACACAAAATGTGAAACGAGCAAATGCGAACGTGGCGATGCAACGCACCTCATTACCTAGGCAGCGCTATTGTTGCACATGTGAGTGAGCGAGATAGAGTACGAGAGAAAGTAAAGAGACAGAATACGGCACGGTTGGTGCAGTGGTTGATACAGTCTGTTGCTGTGCTCCGGGTCGCGGGTTCGATTCCCACACGGAACAAATGTTTGTATGATCAGCAGGTAGTTGTCCGGGTATATTGTGTGTGAAATTTTAGTCTGTAAAGGCACGCACGACACAGCAGAAATCGTAGTGTAGGGCAATGTTTTTTTTTAACAAAAAGAATAATATTGAAAAGAAAATGATTTTAAACGAAGCAAATTTGTAGAAAAACCCGCGACCGAACCCACAACCCGGGGCGCAGCAGTCGACTGTATCAGCCACTGCACCAACCGTGCCGTCAATTACTTATATTATTTATAACTTTGATAAAATGCGTAAAAAGCTTCGCCTGTCGAGTGTCCCACAATACCTCAAGCTTTTTATTATAATAAATAATAAACAAATTAAATCATTTTTATTTATTGTTATTTATTGCTGTTTTATTATTATACCATATGAGTATTAAAATTATTATTGACGATCGGTTTTTCCAACGACAGCTTGTCTTTCGACAAAGACCTCCTCCAAAGACTTCCTACCTATCCCTATCTCTTGCAATTCTGATCCATTCTGGACCGACAACTTTTTTTGAGGTCATCTTCCCAACGTTTCATTTGTCGACCTTTACTTCTCTTGCCATCCCTGGGGTACCTAGCTTTTTACTATATGGAAGGTGGATTAAATAGTTGTTTAGCTAAAATGTGAAACATAGTTGGTTTCCTAATGGCGTGTATGCGTGGAAACCCACCCTTCTACAGAACTTCCAACCAAATTATAGACCTCGACCCTCTCCCATTGAAATCGGCGTCAAGCCATGATAATCACTGTACATTAATGAATATTTAATTGCGTATTACGACGCGGGCGATCGTGTCGTGCGATTATACTAACGAGGCTCGCAGGGCTTAGGTATATGAATAGTATATGATGACTAGTCGGTTTATGAGATGGACGGACATGGTCTGTCTGAAGTGGCTGGGGGGCGGCCTTTTTACAGCCACCTGCCCTCCACTAGAGGAGGTGACCGCTTTACAGTCATCCCCTTCGAGATGTGCCTAAAGGCGTGGCAGCAATGGGCGGCTCTAGTGTGATCATATGAGGACCTGGAGCCCCCTTCGGTGGCAAAGATGACCACTCCAGTGGTTTTAGGCGGTAAGAGTCCCCTTCGCCCTTCCCCGGGGTGGAGGAAGTTCCATGTAGAATTTCCAAAGTCAGAGTCAAAGTTTTTATTTCATATAGGCCCTAATAGGCACTTAAGAAAAGTCGAAAGTTAAGGTGTTAATACAATTAGCCCTTAAATATAAACATCTCATCAGCCCGTAGGAGCGCTCATAGTATTGCACTCCCTATAATATCCGGTCCCTGTTGTTGTCATTAGACGGCAGTCCTTAAGCCAAGTCTAAGGCCTTTGGGCGGCTTGACAACTCTGACATAGGGTTCGCCACTAACAATACTACACGTTTACCGCGTTCGGCGCTCTGAAGGCCAATTCTCGTTATTTAAAAATGTTCAAAATATAGTTCCGATCTAGTCTCAGTGTCACAAATGGTATTCTCCTAAACTAATAAACAACGTCAAACGTGAACTTACACTGTGATGAGATCGAAAGTTGATCGAAGTCAAAACGGTATTCTGCTAACATTTCGAACTGTCACGTACTAAATTGTCATTAAACAAACTTCAAAATTGAGACTGAAATGAGACTAGATCGAGATTATACTGAGATCCAACCGAACTTTAAGAGTAGCAGAATACTTTAATCTCAGTTCGGTCAAGTTTCAGTTATAGTGTAAATTAATTACGAGAATTGGCCCTCTGATTGGTTGAACATTTTGGAGCGGGCCAATCGCAACGCCGAACGCGGTAAACGTGTAGTTTATTATGACGTTTAGACTGAAAAGAAATTCTTACTAGGGGTACGAACTCTTTCGTTTAGATACAATGGCTACTGCGCCAGTTTCAGTTTTTATAACGTAGGTAACGTTCGTCAGTGACAAGACTTGACAGTAAAATAAACTATTCGGTTTTACCGTACCTACGGTCAGAACACACGCATATGTATACGCGATTAAAACCGCACAAAAAAACCGTTTCAGTGTACCGCATCGTGTACACGCTCTGTAAGAAATGAATGATGAAGACTGTACCATGTCCGGTCTGCATAGCGTGTTATCTACCTAAGTTTAACCGCCATTTGTGTAGCTGTCTAAAACATGTCCTGAAATTAGATCTCAAGACTTCAAGTTGCAATAATTGTTTTTCATTCAATAAACCCTACACATAATAGCTGACGTTCTGTGTGTTGTCCGGATTAACAATATAGCACCACTGCATCTCCTCCCGTGGATGTCGTAAAAGGCGTCTAATTCTAAACGAGAAGGATGGGTAGCAGCGTCCCTTCTAAGGAACAGGAGCTGTATTGCGTACATACATCATTTCATTTCATTTCATCATTTTGAGGGGAATTTGCCAGTACTCACCACGCTTGACAAGCGGGTTAGTGCACGCAATACAGCTCCTGTTCCTTAGTAGGGACGCTGTTACCCATTCTTCTTCTGTTTGAACTTAGAAAATTGCACCCCAGGATTTCGGGAGTGATGTATGTCATGGAGTGACGCCCAAAACCGTAACATCCAAATATCTAGTTATATTCAACGCACTGACGCATAGTGACGTCACATCACGCCACGAAAGTGCGAAAACACTGGACGTGTACACAGCATCGCAAGTACCTAGTACATTGAACTTTGGATATACTGTCCCAGTTCACTGTGTCATGGAAAAAATGCGTACGGTATTAATGAACAGTTGAGTTGCTATGCTGATACTTATCCTGTGCTGGTTTGTGCTACGCATGCATCAAATTAGATACATATGCTCATTTGATGTGAAACACAAGTGACAAACGGGAATGATTTTAAAGCGCCTTAATGGATAGATTTCTTCCTCTAGCTTTCTCAACACCCCTTTGCGGCAAAGGAGGATCGAAAAAACGGTTGGCATGGGACCTTAGACCTTTTTTTTTTTTCTTTTTATTGATGTCCAGTGGGTATGCCGGACTCCTACCGGCTAAAACCACTGGAGCGGTCATCTTCGGCACCGAAGGGGGGCTCCAGGTCCTCGTAAGATCACACTAGAGGGGACCTTAGACCTAGTAGCAACAATGGTCCCTGAAAATCTTGACATCAGATCCGAGTAATACAAAGCCTAAATGAATTAATTAACAACATTCTGTATATAACCCGTGGAGTGCAATAAATGTATGTGTACAGATAAATAAAATTGAAGTGTCTGTTTATCATTATAACTTCAACATAGCAGCTTTTAACTAAATTTATATATGCACGGTACGTATGTAAAAAACATTTATTTTTATTTTTGTCTGTCTGTTTGTTCCAGCTAATCTCCAAAACGGCTGTACCGATTTTAACGTCACTGGCAGATAGCTGATGTTATAAGGAGTAACTTAGGCGACTATTATTTTAGAAAAAGAAATACAATGAGGGTACCACGCGAAAAAAATATACCCATGAAATCCAATATATATGCTCTATATCAGCTGTCTATGCCAAAGTACTCTAAAATATTTATAATAATCCAATCTAAAAAAAAATAAACGGCGGGTGAAACCGCAGTCACAGCTAGATGAATATAAGATGCGACGAATTATCGTGCAGGTCCGATAGCCCTAATATAGCTAACTCCACAGTTTCCAAACAAGAAACAGCTGTTCGTAAAGCATCGAGCCGCCTTTCAACGATAAACGAGAGACCGAACTCATTACAAGTACTACAAGGACGGACTTCAACTATACGACCCTACTCTCCCTACAAGAGTCCAAATTAGTAAGCATACGAAGTAAACCCAGAAAACGTATTTATGTATAACCCACGGGATTAGGGTAAGTAACTAAGTACTACAATTTAAATAGCGACCCTGATATTTTCAAGGCTTTGCCTAACGGTGGACTGCGACAGTCTCATGTCAATAGATACATTCCAATGATATTATACCATAGAAATGTTACGTCCATATTAAATGGCGCGCAAAACTCAGTCTCGCTGTATGTAGGTATAAAACTATAAAACTACACACCTATGCTATAAGAAAGAAGGTACAACAACTACGAGAGTAAACTATAATTTAACCATACAGATTGTGACAGTGTGTGCTCGTTGTCCCGTCTTGGGCGAACTGATTACGAGGTGCTACAATTGGGGGAGTTTTGGTTCTTACTTTTGGCGCGCATGTAACATATCTACTACTTTTAATATAAAATCTCATTGATACATTCGATATTCCTAAAGAAAAATTAGAAAAGTAAAAAATGCACTCCGGGAGTGCCGACAGAAGTGAAAACTTATTTTGGCGCGTTAGGAGATTTTTTCTATGAAATAAAACATGAAACAGGACTTTCATTCAACAAAATCTCATTAGGCACGCTAAAAACAATACAAACTTAAACTTTGATCAAACAATTATATTACACTATATTAAACAAGTGAATATTACAAGTTCTACGCAAACTTAATTATAATTCCACGCAATTGCTTTGAACCTCTCGTTTGTAGACTAATATAATCACTAAGCAAATATCAAATCTCATCAAAATAACTTTATTAGTTGTCTCAGATAAATTAGTTTGGTATGTCGCAAGTAACGTGCTACGGCAACGAGTTAACGCAATATCTTTGGTAAATTCACAAGACAATTTACTAGACTCCAACCTCTCTACAGAATAAAATATTGTAGAAAGTTTAAAAAGGTCTACGGCACGGTTGGTGCAGTGGCTGATAGAGTCGGCTGCTGCGCTCCGGGTCGCGGGTTCGATTCCCGCACGGAACAAATATTTGTATGACCTGTGGGTAGTTGTTCCGGGTCTGGGTGTATTGTATGTGCAATTTATGTCCGCAAACGCACCCACGACACAGGAAAAATACTATAGTGGGGCAATGCTTAAAAAATATATATACATCCTCTCAGCTATGTAACTAGTTCCACGGATCTCCTCATTTCCGATTCGATCTCGTGGACAAAACCAAACGAGTTACGCAAAGACCTATTTGCGTAACTCGCCGAGGAACTTTGAACATTCTTATGGGGTCCGTAGTAACTGTCTCTGTGCCATATGACATCACTAGTTACACCGGTTACAGACTTTCGATTTGAGGCACTGCGGTAAAATATATAAATCTGTTGGAAATATTGATCAAATCTTTCATAATTATTCTTGAAATATCACATCGCAAGCACAAGTAAAAATATTCTACAAATTGTATGCGCATTATACAATTTTTCTTTTGGGCGCGGTCTAATGCCTGGGGCGCGGTGTAACGCAGACAAAGCGTACACCTCACCCCCGGCTAGAGGTAAGAAGAAGGACACCGTGAGGTTTTAGCTGGTTTGAGTCCGGCATGCCCCTCCGCCCTTCCCAAGGCTGAGGAAATCCAACAACATATCTATACAAATAAATAAAATCGAAGTGTCTGTTGTAATGTAAAAGTAACTGCTTTTTACTAAATCCATATGAAAGTATTTACGGTATCTATAACAAAAAGCAATAAAAAATTTTTTTGTCTGTCTGACGGTCTGTCTGTTTGTTCCCGCTAATCTCCGAAATGGCTGGACCGATTTCTACGGGACTTTCACTGACAGATAGCTGATGTTATAAGAAATAACAAAGGTTACTTTTATTTGAAAATTTAGGGTTCCGCGCAAAAAAAATAAAACCCATGTCATGTCAAGTGTGTATACCGAAGTACTCAAAATTATTTAAAAATAATCTAATTTCTTTTAAATTAAACGGCGGGTGAAGCCGTGGGTCCCAGTTAGTATGCACATAAAACAGAATGGTCTTTTATTCCCAATATCACAATAACTACCAAAAGTAGATTGTTCAACGTTTAAAAAACAAACAAACTAAACGTTCAAATCAATTACCATGTTATTAATAACTCGTTCTGAATGCCCTGTACAATTACAGAGGGGCAATTATCAACAAAGTTGCTAACTGTGAGACGCCAACCGATCATCTACACCTGGCATAACTACTTGTATGGAAAGTATCATGTTTACCAAATAGATGTTGCTTCCAGAACGGTTAACTTTTATAAGAAAATGTAATCGTCTTATGCTTATACACGTAGTGACGCAAACTTTTTGGTCCTTTGAGACGGAATAAGATATTCAAGACAGAGTAAATATCTATGAAACAGACAAATTATCAGTGATAGATGTATTACGGCTGATATGATAGATATGAAGATACTAGTTCCAAATTCGATTGTCTGTGTGAGTAATGGCGCCCAACAAGGAATCCCTATCCATATCGGCCATTTATACGTCCACTGCTGAACAAAGGCCTCCCCCATAGATTCCACAGCTGAGTCATCATTTTAGGGGGTATTTGCCAATACTCACCACGCTTGGCAGGCGGGTTGGTGAGCGCATTATGGCTACCGCTTCACAGAAGGGACGCTGCTGCCCATCCCTCTGGTTTAGATTCACTTAGTCGCCTTTTACGACATCCACGGGAGTAGATGGAGTAGTGCTATATTCTTAATCCGGACACCACACGGATTATCCGGACACCACACGGACCATACGACGAATGGACGAATCCCTATTAAAAACATTTAATTTCACGCAAAAGTGTCGCCATCGCCAGACAGAGTCCCCTCCCCAAAAGCACCATACCCCCAACCTACCATTGCCTACCTGCATTTCAAACATGCATAGCTACCAGGCGCGCAGATATGCAAACACGTCGGATCACAATGACGGACGGACAATCCGATCGATACGAGTGACGTGCCGGCTCTAATTGCCGACCCTTTGTGATACCGGCGTGGTTATGTCGGCTCGTCTGGGCAGACTATGTGTACATAATATACATAGGATGTGCATATATTTAAATGTGCGTGTTTGATTTTGGCTGCCTCCCTCGGAAGGGACCGAATCCCTGAATACATATCAACATTTGTGGCAGATATTGACGCAGCGGTAAAACACGCATAGAAACGTTTTCAATGCAAGTATCATAGTCAATAGAAGTCAGTACTAGTCTGAAAGATAGATACAGTAAGATTCTTGCTAATAAACGTCGGAAAGAAAGAAATGACAAAGGCCTTAAACGTGTTGAGGCTGGGTCCAATGATACAGCTTCGAGTGTGAAGTTGTCTGCGTCGTCAACGCTACTGCATCTTAGTTCTTTCAATTCATAATGAATGTAGAAAACGCATACGTAGTAGCTTAAAATGCCTGTAGAAAGAACCATGCGGCGCTATGGTGACCTTACAGTACTTTCTTGTGTGATAGGGTGGTGATTTGGATGGTTAAGAAATAAAGGCTTGAGTTTGTGGGTAAATAAATCTAATAACACACTTTTGCACAAAAACTTTGTGTTTAAGGATACTTAAACTGGTAACTACTTAAACTATGGTTAGCTAATATATGGTAATACGCGGTGTCTCGGAAGAGAGCGGAACACGAACTGAAGTATAATCATATCGAATGAGCGAATGTGCATTATTGCGTACGACGCAATTATGTAGTGTTCGATTGAAACTCGAACTATGCCTACAAAGCATACACGGAGCCTCTGATCGTCACGTTCTTCATATCGACGTTTGGAGGACACCCAAGGGTCAAGTGTATCATACCACCAATGTCTACGGCAGGCATAGGCTTTCTTATCATTTCGGCCGAATGAAGTCCACTGCTGGACACAGGCCTCCCCCAAAGATTACCACAATCACCGATATGGGTGTGTTGTGTGCTCATTGGGGGGTTTTGCCATAATCGCCACGCTTGGCAGACGAGTTGTTAATGTACTCGAAGGACGCTGCTGCTCATCCTCCGGCTGATCCCTTAGTCGACTTTTACGACACAGACGGGAGGAAATGGGGTGGTGGTATTCTGAGCCGGCACCACACGACAAGGCTTTCTTATAGACCCCCATTATTAACAAACTGATTGGTGACAGCGGTATGTTGTTACGGGAATGTATACCCATTCTCTTGACTAGGGTACACCGTTATTATACCCAAGGCTTGAGCCAGATTTACTGAACAAAATTAGTTGTCTTCACAATCAAACAGCAACCAACACCACTTTCCAGCGGTCGTGCGTACACTAACTGATTGCTTTAGAAACTTGTTCTATACAATGATTGTGATTACATTACATGTCAGCTGATGCCGTAACTGGTTCCGTCTAGTTCGAAATCGGTGTTTATGACTTTTTAATGACACCTCCCAATTGGCGCGACAGCAAATAATCAAACGACATCAAGGACATTTTGCAGTCAATATTTACTACGTAGTTTATAAGGTTGAATCAGAGATGAATAAAGATGTGGTATTCATATTCATATCTGGCATAGTAGGGTCATTTATTTTCGATACCAGTAAACTGAGACGCAATAAGTATGCAAGAAATGACCATTGTTTAAAAAATAAAACTATTTATAGCTGTTAATAATTTAAGAATCAGAACGTTCTCGATGTCTGACTGATTTTAATTATATTTTTTCATAATCTCATTCTTTTAACTGAGGTTAAGAATCTTTTTATTTTTGGAAGCTATGCGTCTGAAACTATCTTCAACAAGATACCTTTGAAACCTTTGATAACAACAGAAGGTGTGGTAGAAACGCTTGTTAAGTTTGGTTCAATTGTGAAAAAAGAAAAGCACCCAGATACTTTACAAATAGTTTCAAAAGGACCACTCCATTTATAATACTATACTAGCGAACGTTTTTTAAGCTAGCATTACATGACGATTCTACATCTAGATAAACACGAATCTCGAATGTTCTATGAATCAAATATTCTATATAAATAGTAAACATTTACATGAATTACTAATGGCTATTAAAATGTTATCGTTTCTACAAACCCGACCACGTAAAATGGGTTATCGCATTCAAGATGTTTATTTTGTTAAGATAAGAGGAAACTTATTATTTTACCGTAACTCGTAATCGATATGTTCATATTGTCATGTCGTGTTCTCTCTAGATAAACATTGGCCATACTTCTTCTGGTGACTGGTGACAAGGAGATAACACGAGGTGCACCAATAGCACCATTTTCCTGTACACTAATAACCTTCTCCGAAAGTCTTGGTTTTATTAGAGAACATACTATCAATCCTTTTAGGCACTGCGGATCCAAGCAATAAGCCGGGACCATTACGACGCAGAAAAATAGACACAATGTATTCAATACGAAAGTAGATCCGAACGAGAAATGTCTTTTTGATAGCAAATATAGAGTCAATCAACTCTCCTTATGTACTCCCTCCTACAGCGATCGGAACTGCTGGACCTCTGAAGTAGCGCCAAAACACTCAGAACTTCACCTTTCACACCACCCTAGAGTATTTTCTTAGGGCCAAAGCACACACGATACTTTTAGCGTCGGCGATTTGATCTCTTTTCGAAAGCTCGAACTCTCAACTCCGCACATATGATCGCTAGTTTAGGAAGATAGATACAGGGACTACGCACGAAAGCGGGTCACAAGCACCAGCTATAATAATCTACGTTCAAATAAACGCTCAAGGGTGAGCACGAGATACTACGTCACCCCTCTCTTCCTTGCTTTAGCTAAACACGCGAATTTGATGCAGCAAGTCGCCAAAACGCGATGCAGCATCGACGAAGCCGGAAAAACGCTGATCGATGGTAAGTATCGCGTGTGTTTTGGCCCTCAGATCGTCAGTCCATTTTGCTGAGGTGCTCGTTTCGAGTCCAGACTGCCGATTTGCCACTCAAGGACTAGTTCGACGTTTCCAGATCATACTGTTACAGATTGTTTATTATCTAAAGAAACCCCAATCGCTCTATCACTCACTGAGCTACTTTTAATTCGTGGTCTAACCCAACGTCAATGACAGCCTAGCCAAAACAATATTTAATTGATTCGTGGCTAAACATACTTGAAAATTTGCTAGTTATTGAATGTATAGGTTTCCAAAGACCGCTTATAGAATTTTAATTTGGGTACTTCAATATTGAAGTCAATTTTTTTCCTGAATTTGCAATTGAATTCGTTTTACGAATTCAGAACACAGAGGTATAAGTTAACATTTTTGAGATTCGTAAAGAGTATAAAATAAGTTATTCGATTTAGAAATTATACAGAACGAGTGAGGCTTTTAGTACAGCTAACACAAGATAAAGTGTAGCTAAAAATCTGAAGTGCTTACTTATTAGATTTAACATGGTAGAATATTATTCAAGCTTCATGAATTGCCATATCATTTTGAATTATTACATAGCTTGTTGTCAAAGAACTAATAATACAATTCTTCTTAGAAACTGGACTGAAACCTTCATCCTAGTTGCACAAATGGTATTATCCGTGTGATGTCCGGATTTAGAATATAGAACTACTCCATCTCAGCCCGTGAATGTCGTTAAACGCGACTCTATACCAGAGGGATGGAAGAGCAGTCATTCTGCGCTCACCAACCCGCCTGGTGGTACTGGCATATTCCCCCCAAAATGACGATACAATTATTGTGGAAATCTACGGGGAGGCCTTTGTTCAACAGTGGATGTTCTTTGGCTGATATGATGAACAGTAGAAGTTCCTAGTTACATCGAAGAAATAAACTACATAGGCAAAGTTACGAACACAAGCCAGTCTACAAAAACCAGTACCCAGTTCCGCAAAAATTGAAAAGCATAAAATAAAATTATATGTTGATCCAAATTATTTACAGCGCCCACGATACCCTGAACATCAACAATTTCGTACAAAATAAATATTTATTAAACATTAATGACTCCGATTTGTATCAAACTCTCCCCAGGCGTACAAGCACGGGAGTTGGGAGGGTGGCAGCCACCCTAACCGCCCGCCCACGCCACGTTCCCCAAAACGGGGTTTCGTTTGAATATTATTTTCTATAAAAACGTCCCTTTTAATTCTTGTAGGGTTAGCAAACTTGCCAACGAAATAATGTTGGCCTAGAATTGTCATTTCCAAGTCATTGTAACAGGGCTTTTTTACGTCTGGTAGGGCTAGTAACTTTCGTCGTTTCAGCCAAATAAAAGTCCACTGCTGGACACAAGCCTCCCCCAAAGATCGCCACAACGGTTTTGCCGTCGCCACGCTTGGCAGGCGGGTTGGCGATCGCAGTTGTGTTATTAATGTACTCGAAGGACGCTGCTGCCCATCTTCCGGTTAATCTCATAATCGCCTTTTACGACACCCACGGGATGAGATGGGTTGGTGCTGATCGTAGCCGGCACCACACGGCCAGTAACTTTACCAAGTGTAAAAAAAAATTTGATACGCCGCCGGGGTAAAAACCACCATGGCGCCCGTGTTCAATACGCCCTGTCGTCTTTATATGGCGGGGGGCGCTTGGGGTCGCAAGTGCGCCTATTGATAAATCTGCGCGCTCATACCGAGCGACCCCCGGGAAGACAGCGGTGTGCGTGTAGTCACGTACTGCCGTTTGCGCAGCACAAAGCATAGCAATTATTCATCAGTTGTTTTGGGTCTAGATGTTAGTGTACCCACGGGAGTATACAGGAGAAATCTTAGTGTTATCAAGTAGAAACGGACGACGAAATGACGGCACGGTTGGTGCAGTGGCTGATACAGTCGGCTCGTGGGTTCGATTCCCGCACGGAACAAACATTTGTATGATCTGCAGGTAGTTGTTCCGGGTCTGGGTGTATAGTATGTGGAGTTCATGTCTGTAAATGCACCCACGACACAGGAGAAATCCTAGTGTGGGGCAACGTTTAAAAAAGGAAACTGCAATTTTTATGTTTGAATTGAAGAGAATTAAAGGGCACAAGTAGTGAAAAGCGAAGGCGCTCAAAGCCTGTTGCACTCAATGATCGGTGACGTTGAGCAACGCTCGGCAGGATCAATCTTCGGATCGGTAACCGCATCGTGGTATTTGAACTAAACGTCTCCGTGCTTCGGGGGCACGTAAAATCGTTGGTCACGGCATCAATCGTTAAGCCAAGTTTTGCCACGAACCAAACCGAAAAAAGAAAAAGTAAAAAGCAAAATTCTAGGCAGGTACCAGTTTCTCTTGTGCTATGACACTATGTAATTTATTTTCCTCTGTATCTGCAGTCACTAATACTGTCCACTGCCTTCTATCAGTCGTCAATGTCGAGCTCTGGAAGTAGAATAGAATGGAATAGAATATTCTTTATTGTACACCATTTTAAAAACAACTACTAGGAATAATTTAATGAACAGTAATTGTACAATGGGCAGTCTTATCGCTGTTAGCGATTTCTTACAGACAACCTTTGGATGGACAAGAAAAAGATGGACAAGGGGTATTCCGTGGTGTACTTATTATATTAATATAATCAAATAATGAATCTATTAAAGTAGAGGATATATCTAACTTAACGATCCGAGAATCCACTAAAAACAAGATAGGCAACGGCCATATTATTTAGACGTATCTGGCTTTCATCATTATCTCTAACGCACGTGAATCGAGTGCCATGCGTGTCCCGCCTGAGGCCACACCTTACCACTATCAAATTAACCTTCGATACAAGTCGATAACTCGTCGCAAAATAATATCCACAAAAACAACACGGTCGCTTCGAAGTTATATTTCACACTTGGAATCAAATCAAAATCCTGTGAAAGAAATATTTCCACAAAAGAGTCCCATCCCAGTTTGTACAATTTTTAAAAGACATAACTAAAGAATGCAATTGTCAAGTTCGCTCCTGTATATCTTTTGGTGGACACACAGACATCGGGAGATAAGCTCCGTCAGTACATTATCAGGAGGAGTCAAGGTACAATCGATACTGAAGCTGTTGCGGATGAAGTCGAGTATGTCTACTAAGTCTTATATGCTCCAGGTACAGACGTTACAGGAAAGCACGATCGAATGATTCCAGTCCAAGTGTTTGGGTTTAGTTTTATAGTATACGTCGTTAGATAGATGTTAATCGACAATCTATGTTAGACCCATCTTCTTACCTAAAATAAATAAATACAAGTATCTGCTAGGTTCAAACCAAAAACTACAATGCGTGTGTTGGCGTGTCGCTGGCTATCAGTCGAATTAATTATTGAACGAATGAGTGACAATGTCAGCTGATCGAATGACAGACTAGTCAAAACAACTCAAGCACGCAAACATAGAATCAACTCAAAATGCACCCATTTTAGTAGATACAATAGCAATTCTAAATGTCACTATAATATTAGATGTACATAATTAAATCTTATATTATATAAAAATATATATGTATGCGTTCAAACAAAACGAAGGCTCAGATATTATCCTCCATTCCAAGTGTGCCAGCCCTGACATATTCGCCGCTATTGAAATACTTATTTTAGCCGAACTATCCCTGTCGAGTGGGCGGCAAGGTAAATAAAATATAAATTCAGTTAGAAGCCTTCCGTTTTCTATAGGCTTCATTGCTTCTCAGTATTTTGACATAAAGGATTCATGATAAATATGTACCTATCATATTTTGTTGTTATTTTACTAACGTGCTCTGGTTTCGGAGAAAAAGGAAAATAACATGGAATTTATTCGTAAGATCTATCGTATCGTTATTGTTTTCCGGTATTCGTTATATTCTTAGGGTTCTGTTGTAAAAAAAGTAGGCTTAGAATGCTCTGAATGGCTCTTCTCCATGAGATCAACTATTTGGAACCGTGCAACTTAGATTTTGACGTTTCATAAGTGCCAATATTTGGTTTATTTGAAATAAAAAACTTTGACTTCGACATCCAAAAATAATGGTAAGAATAAATTATAATAGTAAAAAAAAAGCTTCATTCCACTAACATCATGCCAGCGCCAACATCAGACCCTCGCCACCAAGTGTCCGTATGAGACTCGTTAAAAGAAACTAAATAAGCCATAATTAAGTAGCAATTGAAGAGTTCAACTATCCACCCCGTGGTTCCATCGTCAGATCAGTAAAAGTAAAAGTAAAAAAGGTTTATTTGCACCTTCATGTTTACATAAATAACATACAGGTTTATCTATAAATATAGGAATCAGTAGGCAAACACGATAAAGTTGCAACTGATATCTATACTAAGATAAATTTTCGCTCACTTAACACTATGTTTCACAATAAACATACATGTATGAGGAACCTTCACAGTTAACATAAGGTTTATTTTATTTTTGTATAATTTTTCAACAATGACAAACGTTCGAATGGCAAGAACATTTTACAAGTTCGATGGTACCTTAGGCCAAAGCACGAACAACTTGCGACAAAGTACTCGTATCGTAATGTTAATTTGAGTCAATTTGGAATCGCAAATACAACTATCCTATCGCATTTTCGTTTAAATTGATACGACAAACACAATTCGTATCATATATAGGTATGAATAAAGTATTCAGTTTAAATAAAAAATATGTGCGAATCAAGTACTTTCAATTCAAAAAATTCACTCAAATTAACGATACGTTTACGTTAGTATAATAATAATATAATAATTTCGGCCGAATGAAGTCCACTGCTGGACACAGGCCTCCCCCAAAGATTACCACAACCACCGATATGGATGTGTTGTGGGCCCATTGGGGGGTTTTGCCATAATCGCCACGCTTGGCGCCTGCCAACCCGCCTGGGTTAGCGATCGCAGTTAAGTTGTTAATGCACTCGAAGGACGCCGCTGCCCATCCTCCGGCTAATCCCTTAGTCGACTTTTACGACACCCATGGGAGGAGATGGGGTGGTGGCATTCTGAGCCGGCACCACACGGCAAGAACACCACACGTTAGTATACGTAAAAATATTCGTGCTAGGCCCTCAGATGATTGTAAAGTCATACATGCATGTACTTGCAGTTTCAAATCGATACGACAGTTAGAGTTAGATTAAAGTCGACTTCAGACATTTGATTACATACTTCAAGTGAAGCTATAATAAAGGCTTATTAAAAACGGAACGTGTGGTGCCGACTCAGAATAGTTAGTTAGCCGGAGGATGCGCAGCAGCGTCCTTCAAGTACATTAACATCTCAACTGCGATCGCCAACCCGTCTGCCAAGCGTGGCGATTATGGCAAATCCCCCCAATGAGCCCACAACACATCTATATCGGTCGTTGTGGTGATCTTTGGGGAGGCCTGTTTCCATCAGTGGACTTCATTCAGCCGAAATGATGATGATGAAAAACGGAACCTGCAAAGATGAGCTCTAGCTAGCAGAAACAACCATCCTTGAATACATCATTTAAAACGTTCAGAGTAACCGTTTTGGTATTCGCTAAGATGAGACTGAAGTCAATCATCGACACATTGCAGACGGTGAGCCAAGACGGTGACTTAGCGAATACCAAATAGATTTTTCATAATAGTGTCAATGCTGTATTCAAGGATGTATGGATGTTTCACCTTAGAGAATCGCAAAGAGGCCACCATGCGAGGCGTAGGTAAAAAATATGTTTCTATAAGTAGGTAATCCAAGTTTGTTTTTTTGGACTTATACATATTTTTTTCTGAGTCGAATAGATTTGGTTTAAAGCATGCTATGACTCATCTATAGCTTGTGCGAAGTCATTTCCAACCTACTTAGGATGTGACGCTAAAAATATAATACCGCTTGATAGGGGCCGAGGTTGGTAGACTGAGATTGGTCGGACAATTATCATTTCTTGTCATGAGCTCCCTTCTGTTTTGTTATAGTCGGCTCATTGCTTTAGCGAAGTTAAAATTATAGCATTTTACATATTATATCGTTGTTATCCATGTGGTGTTCGGCTTGAGAATACAGCACTAAAACTACTGTTTTTACACCCGTGAATCACCGAATCACCGAAGGGTCCAGTTGAAAACCAGCGCCAGGCTCTTGTCTGGCAAATGCTGAACTAGTTACCTGTTTGGAGCAACTGTGGGGCACACAACAAACTCTAACCTAATATTGTGTTTTTTTTGTTGTTGTTTATAACCCTATCCAAATTTTTATCGTGTTTTTTTTTTCAGTTTTATATTAACATTACCGTTTGTGATGTCTCACTTTGCTGTCAAATAAAAAAAATCTTTCCTTCTTTCTTTCAAAACATCTCCTCTCGTGGACGAAGTAAAAAGCGACTAAGGGACTCAAAATCAGAGGGATAGGCAGCAGCGTCCCTTCTGTGAAACACTAGCCACTCTGCGCCCACCAACTCGCCTGCCAAGCGTGGTGAGTACTGGCATCTTCCCCCAAAATGATGACACAATTGTGAAAGTCCATGGGGGAGGACTAGCACTGCTTTGTTTGTTACGTTGTTTCTATTTGTTCTTATAAAAATCGATGTCCATGCACCAGGGTATCTCCTTTGTCATGGATGTACAGTTCATAGACATATATCTCACATGCACAAACCCGGAACAACAGTTCATACAAGAGTTTTTTTCATATTGTTTGATGTATTTACACCAATTATGGGTAATTCAAATAAAATTATACTTATATTGAGAGTTTAGCTTTTTATATCAATTTTAATGACGTTAGTTGATTTAGGGCGAAACAAGCTAACATTACCTTATATAGATTTCATTAATTGATAATATGATGAAAATCAAGTTGATTCAAACGCCAATACAAGCTACTACCATTATTCATTGTGTATTTTTATTTTATAGGCAGTGATTGGTACCGTGTCCGTAAAACGGTAAAAGGTTAGCTTCCAACGAATTCAGTCACCGATGCTAGCGAAGGGGGGCGTACTCCCCTGACTTTTTAATGATTTTATTGATGCGGTGGAAATACATCATGTACTTCCTCCGCCCCGGGTAAGGGGGAGGAGTAGACCGGACTCCTACCGGGTAAAACCACCGGAGTGGTCGTCTTCGACACCGAAGGGAGGCTCCAGGAACTAGAATAATTTCCATTTAGAGCCACCCATTGATGCCACGGAGGCACATCTTGGAGGGGATGACTGTACAGCGGTCACCCTGTCTAGGTTCTAGGCACCTCTTTGGGGGGATTGTAAAGAATTCCCCTCGCTATGCGCTGTGCTGCGCACACGGTGGTACGTGTCTACGAACACACCGCCGTCTTCCCCTGGGGTCGCTCGGTAAGAGCACGCAGATTTCCCAATGGGCGCACTCGAAACCCGCAAGTACTCTGCCTACACAACCCAGAGCAAGCGCCGTCCATCCGTTGCTAGAAATATATAATTAACAGTTCGCAGTTAGCTCTTATTAACACTGCAATAGATGGTGTTTTTTTTCTAAACGTTCGCCCACACTAGGATTTCTCCTGTGTCGTGGGTGCGATTACAGACATAAATTCCACACACATGTCAGTATTATCGAGCCAGTGTGGTAGACCATTCGGCAATTTCACGTACACTGGGAACTAATAGACGGATCCGGAGCATTCGTTCTCAAGATCCTGAAGTCAGTTAAGAACGTATTGTTCCAGCCGGCGAGAGTCTTCTTTCTTCCCTCTTACCCTTTCTTTAGAACAGATGCGATATTTTGTTCACTTTCACTTTCACGCTCTGTTATAAACGCTGGGCAAACAGGTTGGAAATGAAATGTCAGTTGACTGGACTGATCTAGAAAGTCGTGATTAAAAAGCGACCTCGAAAACCGTAGGATATAGATGTTCGGTCAAACCCGCGACTTTATTTTACTTTTTTCTACGTTTTGTCAAGTCGCAGAAAAAAAAATCATTTCAGGGGCGTTAACGGGTTAACGTCAGGAGTCGTTCTTTTATGAACAGAAAGATTTAATAATCAGTTTTATTCGTAATTAAATTGTGAACTGCATTTTCGGAAAAAGCACACGAAAAACGAACAAGCGCTGCTTTAATAAAATGGTGGAAATAGCAGTGAGCTCAGTGAGAAAAAGATACATGTTTTTATTTCATTCATTCATCATCATTTCGGCCGAATGAAGTCCACTGCTGGACATAGGCCTCCCCCAAAGATCACCGCAACAATCGATATGGGTGTGTTGTGTGCTCATTGAGGGATTTTGCCATAATCGCCACGCTTGGCGATCGCAGTTGAGTTGTTAATGTACTCGAAGGACGCTGCTGCCCATCCTCCGGCTAATCCCATAGTTTTTATTTACTGCAACTTTATTTATTGATAAAGCAATAAAATATAAGAGTTCACTATTTTTGTAAGACGCTGTATGTCTGATTAAGTACATAATATAAAGGCACAAAACTAAAATTCGTGATAAAATTTATCATTATACCTACGCAATAGCTTCTAGAAAAAAGGAGACATACCATATAGAACAAGAGATTCATGATTTGTGTCTCATGGCTGTTATCTATTTCAACAGTGCTTACCTATTTTTAATTGAAACAATAGAAATTTTACAATAAAATACGTAATATTCAAACAAAACAAAATAAAAATGTAATAATTCCGTATTCGATTTCCGTAATGTTGACTTTTTTAGTTATGCCTTTACTTTACTAAGGCTGCAAATACATATGAACATTGTAAATGTTATTATGATATAAATTATTGCTACAAATATTTAAATTATTAGCAACAAAAGCTATTCAGATATGCGAATTTGTTCAGCATTTCGGTCACGATAACACTACTTAGTGTTGTTGCTCAAATCCTATGTTTACTTCATAACTTTTAAAGTATTTGCTCACGTTGGGTATTCGGCTAAACGGTTTACGTAACTGTTTCCATCGTCATCATTTATTTTCCATTGATTATTTATTACTCTATTGCTATTGTTTTTTTTTTTTTAAAACCTTGCCCCACTATAGGATTTCTCCTGTGTCGTGGGTGCGTTTACAGACACAAATTCCACACACAATACACCCAGACCCGGAACAACTACTTGCAGATCATACAAATATTTGTTCCGTGCGGGAACCGAATCCGCGACCCAGAGCACAGCAGTCGACTGTATCAACCACTGCACCAACCGTGCCTTCAAATTAATTGATTTTATTGTATTAAATTTATTGCTTTATAATCGAATTTGACTTAACTGTTGGCTCAGAGACTAAGCGATTGGCTTTCTGAACTACGTGTGCGCCAGATAGTTGTTTCGGGATCTGGGTGTTAGAATGTGAGATTTATGTGTCTGTAAATATCGCACCGGAAAACGCAGCGAGCTATGGAGAGAGCTATGCTTGGTATTTCTTTACGGGATCGAATCAGAAATGAGGAGATCCGTAGAAGAACTAAAGTTGTCGACATAGCTAAAAGGATTATTAAACTGAAGTGGTAATGGGCAGGGCACATTGCTCGCAGAACTGATGGCCGTTGGGGCAAAAAGGTTCTCGAATGGAGACCGCGCACCGGAAAACGCAGCGTGGGACGACCTCCAACGAGGTGGACAGACGACCTGGTGAAGGTAGTCGTTGGATGAGGGCGGCATGTGACCGTTCGTTGTGAAAGTTTATGGGGGAGGCCTTTGTTCAGCAGTGGACGTCCTGTGGCTGATATAATGATGATGAAATATCTGAGGGCTAATATTTATTCTCGTACTTAATTTACACTATGAGTGAACTCGGATTAAATTATGAATAAGTTCAGTCAGATTTCAGTATGATCTCAATCTAGTCTCATTTCAATGAAAATTTTGATCTTTATTTAATGTCAATGTCAGTAACTGTGACAGTTCAAAATGTTAGCAGAATACCGTTTAGGCTTCGATCAACTTTCGACCCGTTTTCGATCTCATCACAATATAAGTTTACGTTTGACGTTGTTTGTCAGTTTAGGAGAAAACCATTTGTGACATTTGTGTCATTGAGACTAGATCGGAACTATATTTTGAAGATTACAAGAATTGGCCATCTGTTCTCCGTGTGGTGTCCGGAGAATATAGCACCATTTCTTAAGGTGAGTGTCGTAAAAAGCATCAAGTGACTCAAAACTGGAATGATGGACAGCAGCTATTTTGCGCTCACCAACCCGCCTGCCTAGCGTAGTAGTACTGGCAAATCTCCATCTAGAGCCACCGATTCACACATCTCGGAGGGGGTGACCGCTTTACAGCCATCCCTCTAGCGGAGAGAAGGCAAATGTAAAGAGGCCATCCCCCCAGGAACCTCTCGGGGGATTGTAAAGCGCTGTGCTGCGCACATTGCGGCAAGTGACGACATGCACACTCCGTCTTCCCGGGGGAGGACGTGTGTTTAACTTTTTTTTTATTGGTGCCCAGTTGATATTCTTCATGAACTTCCTTCGCCCCGGGGAAGGGCGAAGGGGTATGCCGGTCTCCTACCGGCTAAAACCACTGGAGCGGTCATCTTCGGCACCTAAGGGAGGCTCCAGGTCCTCGTATGATCACACTAGAGCCGCCCACTGGTGCCACGCCTATAGGCACATCCCTGAGAGGGTGACTGTAAAGCGGTCACCCCCTCGGGGGGATTGTAAAGGATCCCCCAAAGCGTCCCACGGCAGCGCGTGACCACATGCGCGCCACCGTCCTCTCGTGGGTCGCTCGGTGTGGGCACGCAGATTCCCCAATCTACGCACCCGCGAACGTGCATGTGCTTACCTAATGATGATGGCGATATTGCCTTAACAATATACATAGCTTTTTTCCAATATAACCCATAAATATAATTTTAATCTACATTACCTACATAAACAAGGCACCGCGTCATCTCATTCTTATTTGGAAAAGCAGCGAATTGTGATTACCGACCGTCACATCCTGTGACGTCATTCGCCCCTATATTATATGGCTTACCGAACAAATACGATACAGGATGTTACCGACAGACTTTTTTATTTATTGCTTATGTAAAAATAAGTACTTCCGAGGTTTGAGAGAGAAGGCAAAACTGCACGTATCAAATGCTGGCTGATGCAATTGGTAACCAGCAGTATGGCGATATTCCCTCACTGCCGTTCACTGCGGCAGTCGATAAGAAAGCCGTTGTTCAACAGTGGACATGTTCTAGCTCATCTATATGGTCGATGACGACATTTATATAGTTTGGTGCAGTGGCTGATACGGTTGGTTGCTGCGCTCCGGGTCGCGGGTTCGGATTCCCGCGCGGAACAAATATTTGCATGACCTACAGATAGCTGTTTCGGGTCTGTGTGTTTGTCGATGTGAGATTTATGTCTGTAAACTGTACCCACGACACAGGAGAAATCCTGGTGTGAAACACCATTAAAAAAACCGCACCGGAAAACGCAGCGTGGGGCGACCTCCAACAAGGTGGACAGACGACCTGGTCAGCCAAGGACGCTGAGGGTCGTTTAATCCCGGTTACATGCGCCCGTAACCGGTCTTTGTGGAAATGGGGGAGACCTTTGTTCAGCAGTGGACGTCTTTTAGCTGATATGATGATGATCAGTTTTTATTGAACACTAGCTGGGACGCGCGGTTTCACCCGCGTTTAATTTAAAATAAATTTAGAGTACTTCGACATAGAATATATATATTGGATGTCAAGGGTTTTTTTTTGCGCGGAACCCGTATTATTTTTCTAAAATAAACGTAGCCTAATTTATTCCTTATAACATCAGCTATCAGCCAGTGAAAGTCCCGTCAAAATCGGACCAGCTGTTTCGGAGATTACCCAGAACAAACAGACACACAGGCAGACAGACGAAAAATTTAATAATTGTAATTGTGTTATATGTACGGTATATACTATCATATGCATTAAGTAAAAAGCTGTTATTTTGACTTTACAAACAGATACTTCTAATTTATTTGTATAGATAAGTAGGTACCTACGCACGACTGCATATCGAGCTATAAATTTCCAGTATAATCAGATCTCGCATTGCATAGGCTTTTCCTAGAATCGGAGATCAGCTTATACTGGAAATATTTAGCTTCATATGTAGCTGTTTGTACAATGGATAGTACTCAGCTATATTCAGTCACATAAGGACAATATCAGGTAACACACACACACACACACATAAGCCCGTAAACGCCCAACATCCGCTGATGAACATTGACCTCCTAATGATTGCTACAATGACGATATCCCCATAACAACCTAACTTGGCAGGCGGATTGTTAATCGCGGTATAATACTGTCATCCTCATGAAATCAACCCTTAGTCGCCTCTAACGACAGCCGTGGAAGGAGAGGGTGGTCCACATATGGAACCACACGGAACTAGTTTAACTCATAGATTGATGATAACATAAAACAACACATAACAACAACAAGAAACCAACTAAATAAAACAAAAACACACGTCAAGCAAAAACGTAGGTTAGTTCGTCGAGAAAAAATACAGGTAAAAAATCCTCATTTAGGTAACTGTCGAACGGTTTATAATTAGAACGCGAACTCAGTACACGTGATTGAAGTGAACTAGCTATAGCAAGGCGACAATCATTTATGCCCGCGCATTGGACCGCTCGTTATGTGCCCGAGCATGAGGCTACACACGAAATTTTGCACTCAAATTTGACCTCTAAATTTTACTTTCATAACAACTAAAGAGGTTTTACTTAAAAACATTACATAACAATAATTTGAAGTTAATTAATTAATTATATATGTATTAATTTTGCGTGGTTGTAATTTTTTATCTAACAATTTCAAAACAAGAATGTAAATATTAGTACATAACAGGTTTAAGCTGGACTGTGATGCGATAACGATTTACCTGTGAAAAAATCATGGTTTAGAACCAGAATGTAGTGGACTCTTTGTAAATGGTGCGGTATCTAGGTTTATTTATTTATTTAAAGAAGCGATGGCCCGCACATGCATTTTTATATTGCGTCAAGCTTCTAGTTCCCTCTGTAGTTGCTTCGGGTAGCGTGGCGATGACAAAAAGCAGGCATTCGGGGTTAATGAAAGGAGCGAGAGTGGTACGATTGCGCAGACTATAGCAACTTCAGAGGGCACCAGAAGTTTTGTGCAAGGTATACCCTCTCAGTCATGTTTTCAGACGAAATCTATGTACAAATACCCAAAACCGGAACACGGTTGGTTGGTGCAGTGGCTGATACAGTCGGCTGCTCGGGTCGTGGGTTCGATTCCCGCATGGAACAAATATTTATATGATCTACAGCTAGTTCAGGGTCTAGGTGTATTGTGTGTGGAATTTGTGTCTGCAAACGCACCTACTACACAGGAGAAATCCTAGAGTGGGGTAAAGATAAAAAGAAACTATATGTCGATCATAGAAATATCTGTTCCGGGCGGGGATCGCACCGGCGACCAGTAGCGCCACTGTCACTGCGCCAACCGTGCCGTCATGGTTTGAGTGGATCCTACATTTCTGTATAATGTTCATCATCATCATCAGCCAAAGGACGACCACTGTTGAACTAAGAGCTCCCCCCATAGATTCGCACGATTGTGTCGTCATTTTGAGGGGAATTTGCCAGTACTCACCACGCTTGGCAGGCGGGTTCGTGAGCGCAGTATAAGTCGCGATCGTTCTGTTCAACAGAAAGGACGCTACTGCCTATTCGGCTGATTAATTCCTTAGTCGCTTTTATTCCACCCGCGGGAGGAGATGGAGTGGTGTGATATTCTTAATCCGGACACCGCACCTGATTACCTCTAACACATTGTCTGATGTGATCCTAAGTGATGATGCTGCCATAAAGTATGATCCAACCAATTACACGCTTCAATACATAAATAATTAATTACCTTTATGTTTTATGTGATACTCACAAATCGACGAAACTTCCGCCTTTATAATATTATGTCATTTGACACACAAAACGAATTGAAACACAGATTAATACACTTTACAGATTAATCTCAATTCAAATTAAACTATTAACTAAATTGTCTAATCTATCACCATTAACAGGAAATCAAATAGTTAAATTAATGAACTGACGGACGCTTGATTAATAACAGTATTAGTACTCTTTGGGTTTGATTTAATACGACATGTTAATTAAGGAATGACATTTCGACCCCCAAACACGAAGTAGGTAAATAAATTACGTTTTATTTTCTCGTCTTTGGTATAGGACTGGAGTCAAACTTTAAGAAAACATGCGATAAGTCAATTAAGGCAACTATTTGTAGCGACTTTTAATTATTAATGTCGTGTAAGGACTGCCCCCTCGCGAGCTGTAAAACTTACTAAAAGCAATCAAACCATTCGATTGTTTCGTTTATTCGATTACAATCGAATAACAATCTGTGAAGTTCTTGTTGAAGACTTGCGCGCAATTGCATTCGATTGTTATTCGACGACGGACGTATTCATTGACAATCGAATACTCGTTCTCATCATCATCAGCCTATATCGGTCCACTGCTCGACACAGGCCTCTCCCAGCGTGCGCCACAACACCCGGTCATCAGCACTCCGCATCTAGCCGGATCCGGCCTCGTTCTCATGAGTTCCTGGTACTTTTATGTTCGAAACATAAACACATTTTATCTTCTTACCCGGAAAATACCTGTATCCTGTAGTATAGGACGTTCAGGGGCCAGGGCTACATTGACGTCAATACATACCACACATACCAAAGTCATCGTCATCCTCGTCCTATCAGCCGAAGGATGTCCACTGCTGAACAAAAGCCTCCCTGTTGCGAACTGGCAGCTAAAGTTTTACTGGCAGCTAAGGTTTTATTTTATTTTTATATATTTTGACAAATGTTTTAAAAAGTATTGTCTGTCAGCTTTGTCTTCTACTTCAGCTTTTTTCCTTGTAATGGTTTCTTGTTTGTTTCCTTAAATTTTAATATATTTTTACATATAAAACTTGCGTTTACAGTCCACTAACATCCCAGTTACTAATACTCCCCCTAATTTTACACAACATTTTGTCACTTTAGAGGGAAATTGTCAGTACTCACCACGCATGCCAGACGGGGTGCTGAGCGCAGAAAGGCGGTTGTTCCACAGAAGGAACGCCACTGCCCATCCCTTTGGTTTAGTCTCATATAATGAAACACTTTTAAATGGATTACATCGCGTATATTTTAGATTTTTGTTTTTCCTGACGTTTCGAACACTTTGCAGGGTTCGTGGTCGCAGGATGACTAAGGTGACAGGCGTCGTTACAGATTTTAAAAAGTTATTTTATTTTATCTACCGTACAATATTTATTAAAAATTAGTTTCGATGCACGCTGTAATCACTCACAGTGCATTGATGTTTTTAGTGCGGTATGTTGTTTGGGACATTATTACTTAATTAACTGGATTCCAAACAGGTGGTACCTGCCAATCATCTTCTCTATTAAAATTAGGATGTTTTTTTTATTTCAATAGCCACACGAAACGTTCTAGGTACATATCGGTTCTCCTTCGCGAGAACATGAGGTTGATCAAAACTAAGAAAATGGTTAGGGTTCGCCTAAGGCATGTTCACACACTGCAGACTTTGTGGAGCGTCTATGCTTGTCGTCAGCTATGTGTTTAGTCTCTTAGTCGCCTTTTATGACATTCACGGGAGGAGATGTGAGTGGTGCTTTATTCTTAATCCGGACACTTCAGGGACAACTGGTGGTATTGCAAGAGGCCGGCTGGGTAGGTACCACCCCAGTGCTAAGTGTCCTCCGCTAAGCAGTAGTGTTACTTCGACATTACTGTGCTCCGGTTAGAAGGGCACTGTAGCTAGTGACATTAGTGGCCATAAGAGACTAAATAATGCCTCGAGTTGACGAGTGAAGTGTGGTGCCTAGCCTGGCATTACAATTGTTATGGGCGGGCACGACACTTACAACCATGCGAATAACGAGCTCGTCTTATCACCAAATTGTATAAAAAATAACACAATACAGGGGTGCAATTCTCTAAGCTCTAACATCGATACATCCTTGAATACAGAGTTGAAATAACGGCGATAACCCAATTTGGTAAACGCTTAATCTGGTCCTCGTGGCTGTCTTTCTGCAACGTGTCCTTGAATAGCTTCAATCACGTCTTAGCGAATACCAAATTGGTTTTGTACCGTTATTTCGATTCTGTATTTAAGGATGTATGGATGTTTGAGCTGAAGGAATTGCACCCCTGATCGTAAAATAAGCACACAGCACTTTTTGTCCTGGAAAACAGCATTCCGGCGGGCCAGCAGCAGGCACAGGGCACAGATGAGAAAAGTCGAGTTAGCAACCTTATCAAGTTCGCGTAGGAACAAAACCTTAAACAGAACTATGACGTCACTGCCTGCTCCCAACCGCCGCCCCTGTTTCAAAACTCCCGCTCTACAGTATTGGAAGCCTGACTAAATTTTCTTTTGTTTCATCTGAGCTTTTTATTTATTGGGGCTTCGGGGCCATTATTTGAAATATGGTTAACGTAACTCGGAAATGCTTACAAATGGGGTTGTTCAAACAATTTCAGTAAATTTGTTTGCTTTTCATTCTTGTTTCGTTGGATATGTGGACGTGGCGAAATATAAACATTTTTGTACCCGTGGTTGCTTGGCAACTGGGCTTATCACAGTTGTTCACTCGCATTTAATGTGCCTATGGCCTATAGTTTTCTCCTGCTTGCTACCGAGGGAAGTGGAACGTATAGTTCACAACACATCACACCACAACAACATAAAAACAAAATGGCCGCACATAGGTTTACCTGACAGTGACAGCGCGAATGCGTTTGCGTACGAGTCGACAGCGTTCCATTAAATATACACACAAAAACAATGTACATTATTTATTATAATTACTCATAAATTACACATTTTATTCAGTTTATAACTGTTAAGATTAGCATCAGTTTAAGAAATGTTTTTATTATTAGGATACTTTATGGTTTTATGTAACATTTGACGACGTCAATACATCATATAAGGATGTCGCAGAATATCAGCGCAGTGGTTTTACGTCTATGAGACGCCACTGCATTAAGCTGAACGACATACATATTTCTTTAGTACGGACGGGACGCACACTTTTGCATTGTAATTGATTTTTGTTTCATATAACTTTTATTGTTTGGCTATGCGTTATGTCCGTGTCAGATAAGAAACAAATATTTTTCTTTCCTTTTTGATTTATTACGTTGCAGCTTCCAAGACAGTTATTCATTTCTCTGGGACGCACCGAGCTTCATTGATCGGTGTTTGTTCCGGTGGTCGTCATTGTAAATCCTGGCTTATAGGAGTTGCAGTGGATGGGAATGTGTGGCGGGGTTGTCCCATAAAAAGTGGACGTTGAGCTTGCCGTCTGTATGCGTGGGTGCCGAATGGGGTAAGCAAAGGTCCGCTACAATCTATTTGGACGATGTCTAGAATAGATCGATTTGACCCACACAAATACAGAGCTTATATCTCGTTGTGATGCCTATGTCGTTGCAAAAGTATAACCACACCTTTGCATTTTTTTATTTCCTTCTCTAATGCTCGCAGGTCTTAGCTACTATAGATGAAATTGTGTTTCATCATCATCATTTCAGCCGAAAGACGTCCACAGCTGAACCTAAAGACCTATGTCTCCCCAAACATCGCCACAATGACCGGTTCTGCGCTACTCGCATCCAGCAGATTCCCGCAAGGTCGTCGGTCCAACTTGCCCACGTTGCGTCCTCCAGTACGCGGTCGCCACTCAAGAACTTTTCGGCCCCATCGGCCATCTGTCTTACGAGCAATGTACCCCGCCCACTGCCACTTAAGGTTAGCAATTCTTCGGACTATGTCGGCTACCTTGGTCCTTTTGCGGATCTCCTCAATTATTATTCGATCTCGCAGGGAAACTCCGAGCATAGCCCTCTCCATTGCCCTTTGGATGATCTTGTGCTTTCTTATGAGGCCCATAGTGGAAATTGTGTTTATTTCTTTGTATTATCCGAAACAGTCCATTCACATTCCACAAAACCGTAGAATCAAGAATTTTAAAAATAAAGATTTTAAGGTATCTTCCAGAAAATTCGATTCATCGTCAGCTTTTCAGCCGAAAGAACGAACATCCGGTCTGTGTTGTGTATTGGGGCGTTTTGCCATAATCGCCACGGTTGGCGGATTGGCCATCGTAGTTGACTTGTAAATGCACTCGAAGGACGCCGCTGCCCATCCTCCGGCTAATCCCAGAATCGCCTTTTACGAAACCCACAGGATGGGATGGGATAGCGCCATTCTTAACCGGCACCACACGGTTGATTTGATTACAGCAAATAAATTTAATTATCAAAATTGATATCGAAAAAAGAAGAGAACGGTACATTGTCTATTCTCAACGAACATGCGTCATGTAAAAAGCCCACACAGCCCAAATAATGCAAACAAAACACACGCAGAAACTTTTAACAGAAACTCTAAGAATTTCATCATTTTATGTGTGCTCATTTTGATTCCCCCATGTTGCCACGAGCGTAAACCAGTGTGATAAATTACGAATACACAGTAAATGCGTTCGTAGATATACTGACTGCAAGTCTCTTATTGCTAGAGTTCGGTATCACCGCGGTGCCGGATATTTTGCTGCCAGCAGTGTTAAAACTTCAGAAATTACTGTGTACTGATTTGAAGACCACTGTAGCTAGTGAAATGATTGTGTACGTATATGTATGCGAGGGTAAGTAACTAAAGTCTTAATTGACAAGCGCAGTACGGGGCCTGTCAAACAGTGACCAGCCGATACCTGCCGGAGGTGCGGACTAACGCTGACGAAGCGGACACCTAGACACCGGCTAGAGTTACGTGGAAGGACACCGTGGGGTTTTAGCCGGTAAGAGTCAGGCAGGCCACCCTACCTCAGAGCGGGATCGGGAGAAGGCCGATCCCGCTCGAAGAAGGAGGAGACGGCAACGGGGTAACAACCGCCCTGGCGCCTAATTCCCATACGCCTGAAACCCCTCTGGGTTCGCGGGTACGTAGATTGGGGAATCTGCGTGCTCACACCAAGCGACTCAAGAGAAGACGGTAGCACGGATGTGGTCACGCGCTGCCTTGGGACGCTTTGGGGGATCCTCTACAATCCCCCCGGGGGCTGACCACTTTACAGTCACCCTCTCCGAGTGTGATCATACGAGGAACTGGAGCCTCCCTTAGGTGCCGAAGATGACCGCCCCAGTGGTTTTAGCCGGTAGGAGTCCGGCATACCCCTTCGCCCTTCCCGGGGCAAAGGAAGTTCATGAAGAATTTCCACTGGGCATCAATAAAAAAATTAATTAAAAAAAAAAGGTCTCCCTACCTAACGCGGAGGCAGTCCATGAGAAAAAAATCAAACGCACTGTGTGGCTTAATCTTATGACTTCGATTACCAATCACTTACAATACACATCACAAAAACGTTGTAGACTCGATCAATAGGGAAAACCTAACAACTATTTGCTAAATCAAGAAGGTCACAGGTAAGTCACGGTACAAATAACCTAGTAAAATCACAGTCAATTTTACAATTAGCGCGATTAGCAACGCCGTTCGAGAGGCGCGCCTTCAATGTCAGATAAACCTCAAAACAAACACTGGATCAGAAGTTCAAGGGAGTTTTATTTTAAAACTAGTTACTGCTGCGTTACATTTGTCTGTTTGCTAGAATCACGACTACTTGGTCCTATAGGGGTGTAACTGAAAACCAGCGCTGTCGGTGTTGCCTTGTCGCAAAATCGCAGCTTCATGCTGAGCTACAACCCTTTTTTGCACAGACGTGGCGCACATGCTCCCGTAACATAGATAAACACCAGTGAACATATTAACATAATGCTTTTTATTTTTAATAACTTGTAATTTTTCTTTTTTCTTTTTGTCCTAGCTGGGTAGTGCAATGTGCACGGTACACTCGCATGCTTGCATGTTTTGCGTTCTACCGCCGCGTTGCGCTTTGATATATAGCTAGGACAAACCTGTACGGCCAATTAGTCTTGTATTTTTTTTATTTTTTTTTATTGTTAATTTGATCATGTAATTTTTACTTTTACATTTTATACATTGTTTCTATATTATGTGCGTCCTTGTTTGTGTAAAAATAAAATTTTCTTTCTTTCTTTCTTTCTTTCTTTCTATATACTCCATCTGTTAAGTTAAATAAGGCCCACATGATAAAGAATTATCACAAATATCTTTGCTTTGTCATCATCATCATTTCGGCCGAATGAAGTCCACTGCTGGACACAGGCCTCCCCAAAAGATTACTACAAAGACCGATATGGATGTGTTGTGTGCTAATCTGGGGGTTTTACCATAATCGCCACGCTTGGCAGACGGGTTGGCGATCGCAGTTAAGCTGCCCATGTACTCGAAGGACGCTACTGCCCATCCTGCGGCTAATCCCTTAGTCGACTATTACGACACCCACGGGAGGAGATGGGGTGATGGTATTCTGAGCCGGCACCACACTGCTTTGTATCATTGCCTATATCAATCTAGATGAAATACCCACAGGACGTAAGTGGACTGTGGTTCCACTTTGACCTTTAATAAAAACGGGAGTTATCTCGGAAATTATAGGTTACAGTTTTTGTAATTTTTGAGCCCGCAATGTATCGCAAACTCCGCGATCAAAACGCTACGTGTTATTGTACTGTGATATGATAATATAATGCGAGCGATGACCTTATCCGTGAACTGTAGCGAAACAAAGCCGTTTAGTTTTTATTTACATTTAAGTTTCATGTGAAAATAAATAGTTCATTGTGTTTTATTCAAAACTAGCTGGGACCCGCGGTTTCACCCGCGTTTAATTTAGCAGATATTTAGAGTTCTTCGACATAGACACTTGACATAGAATATATATTGGATTTCAAGGGTTTTATTTTTTTACGCGGAACCCTAATTATTTTTCTAAAATAAGTTATTCCTTATAACATTAGCTATCTACCAGTGAAGGTCCCGTCAAAATCGGTCCAGCCGTTTCGGAGATTAGCCGGAACAAACAGACAGACAGACAGACAAAACATTTAAAATTCTTACATGTAAATTTATTTGTTACATGTAACGTACATACTTTCATATGCATTTAGTAAAAAGCTGTTATTTTGACATTACAAACAGACACTTCAATTTTATTTATTTGTATAGATAGCGCAAATTAATAATTAAAACTGCAAAAAATAATACTTTTCTTTCATCATTTCGGCCGAATAAAGTCCACTGCTGGACACAGGCCTCCCCCAAAGATCACCACAACGACCGATATGGGTCTATTGTATGTGTGCTCATTGGGGGGATTTGCAATAATCGCCACGCTTGGCAGGCGGGTTGGCGATCGCAGTTGTTAATGTACTCGAAGGTCGCTGCTGCCCATCCTTCGGCTAATCCCATAGTCGCCTTTTACGACACCCACGGGACGAGATGGGTTGGTGCTATTCGTAGCCGGCACCACACGGCTGTGTTTATTGCTGCGTCACTGATTGAAAGAACTGACGGTAGAAGCCACTATATCTATAATTTGATGTCTATAACTCATTGTTAACAAAATTGTGGCTCGAGTCCTTTTATCTTACCTAGGTCCAAATGAGACTTGCCTTCCTCGATGTTACTCTTCTCCTCCAAAATTACTGAAAGGGTAGGGGAATGGGGCTTTCACTGTTGGATAGCATGGTTCTTTGGCAAGGTTTTAGGCTGATGTTTATCTTGGAAATATCGGGTCATAATACGTACAAATGGTTTTCTGCAGGTGATCCACGCAAACCAGGGGCGAGTAGCTAGATAAAAATATGTGGTAATCCATGAAATATTCATATTATATTGGTTTACCGGCACAGTTGACGCAAGCGCGCTAAGCGACTGGCTTCCTGCGCTACGAGTCGCGGGTTCGATTCACGCACGGAACTAATATTTATATGACCTGAAGATAGTCCTTTCGGGTCTGGGTGTTTGGGCATAAGAGTCTGGGGCAACGTTTAAAAAATAATTATTGACCAACAATAGTAATAATAGTGAGTTGCCCATTCCCAGCTGTGGGACAATATGGGCTGATAGTAAGTTCGTTTTACACTTGACCATCAAATAATTAAGTTTACAATCAGCAAAATTAAGCATAAATCGAATTACTCCGCTTGCAATGACCACGATTTGTCAATCAGTTCGAAATTAATGCTTCATAACACTACAATGAATTGATAATGAAACAATCAATGTCCAATTAGCTATTATTCAGGTCATGCTAACAATCATTCAGGTCGGCAGTGATAGCCTAGTAGTAGAACATTTCCTTTCCATACAGGAGGGTCTGAGTTCGTTCCCGGCCCGTACCTCTCATTTTTCGGACTCATGTGCGGATCAAAATGTGATTATCACATGCGTTAACGGTGAAGGAAAACATGTTGTCATATTCCGGGCTGCTCTTCACCTTTCATTATGCGCACAACCAGTGTGGAAGTCTTTGCTAGCGTCCGTGTTCCCTACTATTCGTTTACCTTTAAAGCAAAAAAATAAATAGGCATCTTCTGGGTGCACTCGTCCATAGCATACCTCATGTATCGCTTTTCATTAGGCGACCTTCGAGGTCAAGAGCGGAACCGTTCATTCAAAAATAAATAAATACAACGGACTTTTTTGCGGGCGAACAAGGAATTGGAACCTTAAACTAAGACGAGCTTACACAAGGGGCTGTACAGGTTTATTAAAACAATAAAAAAATTGAGCGCGGTCAACTGAAAATACGTCATACTAGTGAACTTCTTTGTTTCATGACACCGACTATAGAATGGAAACAATCGCTTACGTCCGCGCATGCGCCTTCGGAACGTACACATGAAACGTTGCGCTCAAAGACCTTGAAATTTTACTATCATCTCGCCCAAAGATAATGATTTATATTATACTAGCTGCCCGCTCTAGTTTCGCACGGGTAGGTACATGCAAACCCGATTGCAATGACACCTACCAGGTCCAATCAATCGAGTCAACTAATTACCTTATACCGCCATCTGTTAGAATCTTATCGAACTAACAGGTAATTATGACACTTTGTCAGATAATAAACAAATAATTCCCAATAAAATAGTATTGCGATTATAAATTGAGATATAAACTATCCTATCTTTTAAGTTCGATAAAACTGCACACAGTGGGCAAAATTTTATTAAAATCGGTTCAGTAGTTTAGGGGTCCATAGCGGACAAACAACGTGACACGTAATTTATATATATTAAGATTATAAATTTCACAAGTAAAAGAAACAACGCTTTACGATCTCGTAAAGATTCTTACTCTTTACTTGGGTTAGCAGAACCGGCCATCAAAGTTGGCGAGTAAACAGCAAATTGTTTTCAAATATTTACCCAAGCCGGCTTCACAATACTTTTATTTCGCCATCCGGCACTGAATTGGCGTTCTCGGTAACCATACAACGCTTTAACGTTGTTTGAATACACTTGGAGGACATTCGTCACACTACACGAAGACATGAACTTTTCTATGAAAGACGATGCTCGTTGTGTTTTCGAAACAGTGTAAAGTAAATGCGTATATTTGGACGTTGTTCCACTAAAACGTTCCAACCCACAAGGCTGTCAAAACTATAATAGGGTTCAAACTCTTTGGGAGAAAAATCCTAGCAACAGAATAAAAAAAAAAAAAACATTTTTTTGAAAAAGTATATGAGAATATTTTGACGGAGAAAATAAAAGAGGTTGTCGGTTATGGAAAATCAAATTCCTTCTCAGAAATAAATTTATCTAGAAGTAACTAGAGTTTTATAATAGTAATTCCAAAGTCATATGTAGGTTCTTTCCCGCGTACCAGCACGCTTAGCCAATAAGTCGTTACAAAACCATCTTTCATCAGCCCCTTTTTCATCATCATCTCAGCCGTTCACGTCATTGCTTGGCAATAGATCGTCACAACGACCGGGCTGGGTTTGTGTTGTGTGCTCACTGCGGGGTTTCGCCATAATTGCCACGCCTGGTGGGTTTTGCGATCGCAGTTTAGCTGTCGTGTGGTGCCGGCTCAGAATACCACCACCCGTGACCTCCCGTGGGTATCGGAAAAGTCGACTAAGGGATTGCCGGAGGATGGGCAGTAGCGTCCTTCGAGTACATAACAACTCAACTGCAATCGCAAACCCGTCTGCCAAGCGTGGCGATTATGGCAAAACCCCCCGATGAGCCCACAACACATCGGTCGTTCTGGTGATCTTTGGGGGAGGCATGCGTCCAGCAGTGGACTTCATCCGGCCGTAATGATGATACGAAAACAAAACAAGTTTCGATGTCGTACTAACTTTGATCGTTTTTCAATGAAGGGTTAGATGTGATAAGCGCATTCCAAAGCGCTTCAAGACGCAATTCTCAAAATTCGTACTGTAACATCGTTCGTTTCTCGCTGGAACAAGTCCATAAATCTCTAGCCTTAACCACTAATCTATTCTTATTTATGACTTAATAACAGAGAAATAGATTGAGATTAAAGAAAACATGCTACATCACAGTGACTAACAAACGATACTCATTCATATTCAAATGATTTATAATCATAATCCTAAAGAATCAATTGAAAACATCAGGCGATAAATTGTCATTTGATAAACTTGTTGCATTTAAACATAACCTAGTATCAAGATAACACTGGGCAAAGTTAGTTTAATTAGTTATTAGGTGTTCTTAGTCTCCCCGAGAAGGGCCTGGGGGGCGCCCTTTTTAGAGCCGCCTTCCCTTAGCTAGAGGGGGTCACTGCTGGCATCAATGGGCTCTAGTGTGATCTTAAGACCCCTTCGGTGCTGAAGATGAGCGCTCCGCTGGTTTTAGCCGGTAGGAGTCCGGCATACCCCTTCGCCCTTCCCCGGGGTTAAAAAGTTCATGGAGAATTTCCACTGGAGACCAATAAAAAAAGTATTGTTAGTCTGGTGACATGGAGACGTAACTTTTTGCAATTTAGACAAATAAATTGTCTTATAAAATTTCAACAACAAAGTTAAAATAAAAGAAGTGGTTTTCTTACTAATTTAGATTTAAAGGCATTTTACGCATAATTCCCGCTCCAGATTTATGATGTAAATATCAAAATATAACAAAAATATAACAAACAGACGTAAATATTACCACAGATTCGCGCCTGGTCGCAAGCTTCGATTTCTTAGAAGAGCGTGGAATCTAATAATATACTTATGTATTCAGTAATTAGGTCCTTACAAGGCACTCTGAAACACCGAAGGGCATTTCGCTACATGACAACCTCTCATGAGAAATACCGAAGGAAACTGCCTCTTCTGGATTATTATTCGTTCATTTGTTTTAGTCTTTCACAAATCTGTTCTTTAGAAAGTGTTTTTGGGTATTTTAGAATGGGGATGTGCTTTGGAATTGCACGATTTAGTTCCCCTAAGCCCATTCCATTATCAGACAACCAGACGAACGGCATTGTGCCAACATTATATGGTGGATGTTTTCCTTCCATACGTACGAAGTCTTTAGCATGTTTTTCATGCCTACCAACTTCTATAGAGTAGATTTGCTTACCGGAGTATGTGTATCGAGATCAAAGATATTGGAAGAAAGGAGATATGCCATGTAGATCAAAATGTATGCGAGCCTAGAAATCCAAATTTCCACTTTCATAAAAGCACACTAATGCACACAGTTAGGTAGCCAATCATACCGAGCGTACATACCTCAAACGACAGCCGTACCACGCAACGCGTAAGTTTATTGGGAGTACCATTCGCTGTTTTATTCACTGCGTTTGTTATTCACCGATTGCTATTTAAAAGTGGTAGATAAGAAGCATTGAATTTTGTTCAAAAATAATAATGTCGTTCTGCTCCATCAATACAAATGTAACATAATAAAGAAAACAATAATTTTTAATTTATTATTTTTATAGACATATACAAGAAAATTCCCTCACTTGCATATTGTATATGATTCCTTCCTTGATGAAGTTATTATTTTCGCTTCGGTTTTTGCATGTTATCCCCGAACAACACGACAATTTAACAAAGTTTCACTTACGCGGTTGAATCTCAACTGATATTATAAAACCGCCATTTTTTCCGGATGGCTCAAATTTGTCGTGTCGCGGTGGCGCGGTTACGCCCCCGTACCACTTCTCCTTATTTCCTATTTCTGTGATCGAGATAGTTCTTATGAGTGAACTTACTACGACTGAGTTAGCTTCTCGGCAAACTTCTCGAAAAATCGTCGATCACGTCGTCTCATGACATCTAGTTAGATAGTTACTAACGCAAGCTCATTCCATATTTTTTAAAACATGGACATGCTTGTTATTTTCTGCAAAAGAGTAGGCAGCGGTGGACTGCCACAACACAGCATCCGTTTATTGATGGCAGTACTGAGGCAGCTATTATAAATCCCGTCTTACATATACGTTTGCCTGACTGGATGAAAATTCAGAGTGTTCGGGCGATAACGCCTCGAGGTCTACGAAGCTGTTTTTGTGACGACGATCATGATCTTGGTTCGCTACGTACGAAGCTCAGCCGCCCCAGAATGGGAGAATAGTCGTAGGGACATTGTGGAACTTGTAGATAGTCAAGCGTCGCTTGCGGATGCAAAAAACGTGGCCATAGAACTACGTCCGCACGCGTCTCCTCAAGATTCGGCCCATTTGGCTTGATGGCGAAGGGGCCATGAGAAGGTTGGTGGTATTGAGCGTCTGAAACGAACAAGAGTTGAAGCGATTTTATCCCCAGCATGGCATTCCTTTATGAACAAACTTGGTACACTTGGGCTTTTTAGATTGGCCTCTTCATGTTTGGTCATATGTAATGAGGGGCGAGACTCCACTCGAAATTTTGAACCCTGTAACTAAAGTTCATATGAATAAGGAGCAACTTAACCAGGGAACTGAATCTTCGCTATATTTCATATGATGCCCAGCAAAGGATAGATCAACCCTTTCATCCATCGGTGTCGTAACAGGCAACAAAAGGTAGATATCAAGAGGATAGGCAGCAGCTTCTTCCCGTGTGCTAATAAAAACATACTGCAATCACCAATCCGCCAGCTATCATCATCATATCACTCCCCCTTAGATTTCCACAACGAGCGGTCACATGCCGCTCTAACCCAACGACTCCCAGCGACCTTCACCAGGTCATCTGTCCACCTCGTTGGAGGTCTTCCCACGCTGCGTTTTCCGGTGCGCGGTCTCCATTCGAGAACCTTTTTGCCTCAACGGCCATCAGTTCTACGAGCAATGTGCCCTGCCCATTGCCACTTCAGTTTAATAATCCTTTCAGCTATGTCGACAACTTTAGTTCTTCTACGGATCTCCTCATTTCTGATTCGAGCCCGTAAAGAAATACCAAGCATAGCTCTCTCCATAGCTTGCTGAGTGACCTGAGCTTTCTTATGAGTGACCACGTCTCTGTTCCATATGTCATCACTGGGAACACAAACTGGTTAAAGACTTTCGTCTTGCCATGCGTGGTGGTTATTGCAATATCCCCCCTTGACCGCTCAATGTAATGATCATTGGGTAACTTGTGAAGCAGTGGGACATTTACAAGCAAATTTTCGTGTGTGTGGAATCCAGGATACCCGTCGCCAATGTCGTAATGTATTTATCAATATTTTTGGTAACAAAAATGGTGTCTTATCACCGAAGTCAAACCAACCAAAGGTAACGGATTATTCTCGGGTAAAAAAAGGCTACATTGCTGCAAAAGTACCTACTGTTAGTCTTTTACCGTAATTAAAGATAAGGCTTAAGTAATGAACGCATTCGAGCGTTAAACAGCATTGGATAATAAAAGTGGCGAGTTAAACCCGACCTTTGACCTCTTGGTATAACCGCTTTCACCTGTCGTTTTGTATGAATTATTGGAATATTAGTCATTTTTATTACACGCTAACTTTTCTTTTGCGTGAGGTGCGCTTTACGTTAAATTTTAAGTAATTTCTCGAATAAAAATGTTATCCTGTGTCGCTGTGAAGACAATACAATATTTTATTTTTTATTCTTTATACAGATAATGTAGAGATTAAACAGTTTGCGACCGCGTTTTATGAATGCTAGCATGCAATTCTAGAATTATTATTTATTTTGTACGTTTAAAGTTTTTATGTAATTCTGGGTAAAGTCTGTCTTTGTCTTAATTTTTTTGTCTTTTTGTTTTTAAAACTTTGCCCTACACTAGGATTTCTCCTGTGTCGTGGGTGCGTTTACAAACAAAATCCACACACAATACACGCAGACCCGGAACAACTACCTGCAGATCATACAAATATTTGTTCCGTGCGGGAATCGAACCCGCGACCCGGAGCGCAGCAGCCCACTGTGTCAGCCACTGCACCAACCTTTTTTTTTCGAGCTCTGGACCCTCAGCCATAGGTAGGTACAAGGAAAACGGTGGGTTTTAGCCGGTAAAGAGTCCGGCACGCCCATCCACCCTTACCCAGGGCGGCAGAAGTCTATGAGGATTGGGGGTATAAGCGCTCAAAACAAAAGTAGACCGAAATCTCAAAACGTTTACACAAAGTCTACAACCACTGACAATCTACACAAAGCTCCAAGCAGCCGTTACATGCAACCAAAAAACTGCGCAAACGGCTTACATCCTGAGCTACAATGTGGACAGAACTTTCGAGACGGCGTGTGCCATTTTTTAATTCGTCCGTTCGATATTTAAGACCATTAAGTTACATTTTACATGTCGGCACATTTGGCGCGTGTATTCCCCGCACGGATCATATATTTGTATGACCTATAGAGATTGTTCCGTGTGTGGGTGTTAGATTCATGACGACACGGGAGAAATTTAAGTGTGGGGCATCCAGTGTTGCCAGATCGGAAAACCGGAATATCTGGAGAGCATTTCGTGTTTTTTGGAGAAGTAAATATTAAATATAAATATTTGCCGTGTGGTGCCGGCTCAGAATGCCACCACCCCATCTCCTCCCATGGGTGTCGTAAAAATCGACTAAGGGATTAGCCAGAGGATGGGCAGCAGCGTCCTTCGAGTACATTAACAACTCAACTGCGATCGCCAACCCGTCTACCAAGCGTGGCGATTATGGCAAAACCCCCCAATGAGCCCACAACACATCCATATCGGTCGTTGTGGATCTTTGGGGGAGGCCTGTGTCCAGCAGTGGACTTCATTCGGCCGAAATGATGAATGATGAAATATTAAGATTAAAAATGTTACGTTTCATTTTTGATTTTTTTTTTTGTATTCTTTAACAGTAACTAACATTATCAGATAAATTGTGCATAGAACTTTAATATATAAGCTGGTTTTTCGGGAGTTTTGATATCATACCAAATGTTGGGAGAATCTAAACGAATCTCGACAAGAAACACGAGGGGCAACTGTTAAAAAAATTGATCATCTGTGTCAATCAAAATGCCAACGGTCTTTCTGTATAAGGCGATGAACTACTTAAATATATGGCGTAGATATTCTGTTTACATTGTGCTAAAACTGAGAAACGATCGTTGATAAATATGACGGGAGGATCATAAGAACGCGAACGATATCGGATCCATAAAATTAGTCTCGTAATAAAAACCCGTCGTAAAAATGTTTTGACTTTTTACTGTTAATTGTTTACTGGAGCGCATCGATACAGCACATAAAATACAGATAGCCCACATCTAACAAAGGATTAAAGAAATTATGAAAATGTACTGTGTCAGAGCTTAATTTTGACAAATATAGATTATGTCATGAAACCTTTTATTGCATTATCAAGTTTCCTAATGGGTTTCTATTCTATTGTGTGGCTCTCACGGGCTCAGTATCCGCCGAACGCACTTCGACCCTATTGGGTCCATTGTGCTACCCGAAGCCCTGCACTACTCCTCCGCTGGCAAATCAAGAAGTCCCTGTAGGTACGTTGCTATAAGGCGGGGGACCTCTGGGTTCGCGGGTGCGTAGATTGGGGAATCTGCGTGCTCACCAAGCGACCCAAGAGAAGACGGTAGCACGCATGTGGTCACGCGCTGCCGTGGAACGCTTTGGGGGATCCTTTACAATCCCCCGGGGGGGTGACCACTTTACAGTCACCCTCTCCGAGATGTGCCTATAGGCGTGGCACCAGTGGGCGGCTCTAGTGTGATCATACGAGGACCTGGAGCCTCCCTTAGGTGCCGAAGATGACCGCCCCAGTGGTTTTAGCCGGTAGGAGTCATACCTGCCTGGAGCCACGCACAATCATCAGGCAAAGGATAAGCCATTCCTAGATGTTTTGCCCTACGTCTTCCCAGAGCGTCACAGCTGCACAAACTGTGCTGCATTGACTCTTGATTGTCCGTACAGAATCTGCATGTATCCGTTGTGCTAAGCTTTATCCTATGGAGGTGCTCCTTGGTGCCGAAGTGGCCTGTCATTGCGCCTATATAGTGCCTTAAATGGGTTTTGGAAAGATTTAATAGTCTCTTAAACCCGTCTAGTCTTGTGCTGCAGAAAGTCTTGGAATGGTTTAGGCCTCTCCCTTGCCTCCATTCTCTGCAATGCTCTTTATCAGCAAATGCATGTAATGCCTGTTGGTAGGTACCATGAGGTATAAATAGGTATTGGTAAAGGGTTTTAATTAGTTCACTTCAGGACAAAGTCGCGTGTAACAGCTAATTATAACGGATGTAAGTGGCATCGTTACGAAAATGGATACCATCTGGAACTCATTCTTGGCGTCGGTAATGTGAATTTTCATAAAATAAACAGGATTTCAGTGTTAAATAATTGATTTTGTCTATCTTAATGCTATTTAAAATAAAAACACTATTAATTATTTATCTTCACAGAAAACTGCAATGTTAATAAAAATTAAACGGCAGTTATTTAGCTAGTTCACGGATGAGGTCATCGCTCGCAGTAGCATAATAACATCATATCATAGTGCAATAGTCACGTAGCGTTTTGATCGCGTCGTAAACGATACATTGCGTGTTCAAAAATGTACCCCATTATTTCCGAATTAATAGCTTTCCTATTTTAATTACAGGCTTAAATATTACCTCTTCCCAAAGTTTTCTGTACGTTATTACTTACAATCCGTATATTATATGCGAGTAAACTGTTGCAGCAGTTGAACAAGATCCACTATCATCATCATATCAGCCACAGGACGTCTACTGCTGAACAAAGGCCTCCCCCTTAGATTTCCACAACGAGCGGTTACATGCCGCCCTCATCCAACGACTCCCAGCGACCTTCAACAAGTCGTCTGTCCATCTCGTTGGAGGTCGTCCCACGCTGCGTTTTCCGGTGCGCGGTCTCCATTCGAGAACCTTTGTGCCCCAGCGGCCATCAGTTCTACGAGAAATGTGCCCTGCCCATTGCCACTTCAATTTACTAATCCTTTCAGCTATGTCGACAACTTTAGTTCTTCTACGGATCTCCTCATTTCTGATTCGATCGCGTAGAGTAGTACCAAGCATAGTTCTCTCCATAGCTCGCTGAGTGACCTTGAGCTTTCTTATGAGGCCTATTGTGAGTGACCACGTCTCTGTTCCATATGTCATCACTGGTCCACCATCATAGAACGCTACAATAACAATAGCAGTCGAATGAGGGAATGATAACACCACGCTGGGCAATCTCTACTATACGTCGCGAAAATCGTATCACAATATTTCACAATCCAATCGCACATCGCGTCACGGTCCGTACAACAAAACAAACCAGCACCATATATCTCCAAAAAACCATTTATCAAGAACAGCACAATAAATCCTCGAAACATTTTTGTAACGAACATTTCGCTGCACCCGATCTACATCATGGAGCACACGAAATGTATAGAAATTGGCACAATATTTACGCAAACCACGCCACGGAGCCACGGAGGCGCGGAGGCTCGGCAACCGTTTGGCAAGCAGACCTTGAGATCGAGGCTAACATGACGAAAACGTCCAACAATGGGTGAGCACGGTGCAAAAAAAATCTTGCAACTAGATAATATGTAGAAAAAATATTTGGATTCGCTTAGTCACTGTAACACGAAACTTTGTACAAACTCTTTGTTCAGCAAAAATAGGTGGGACGAATCGATCTATTGCATGCTTCCTGGAGGGGGATAATTTGACGTATATTTGGGAGCTATTGCTTCCCTTTTAGGGTTTCGTAGCTAAATAGCAAAGGCGGAACCCTTTCACAGCCATTGTAATCAAACTATTGGCAAAATTTGGAAAGTAGGTGTATTCTGTGCATCATCATCAACAGCCCATAGCAGTCCACTGCTGGATATGGACCTCTCCAAAGTCACGCCATTGAGCACGATCCTCGGCTTTTCTGATCCAGTTCATGCCAGCCACCTTGAGAAGATCGTCACTCCACAGAGCCTGAGGGCGCCCTACACTATGAGTGCCGAGCCGTGGTCTCCACTCAAGAACACGTTTTCCCCAAAGGCCATCAGTTCTACGGCTAATATGGCCAGCTCATTGCCACTTCAGCTTGCTAATCCGATGCTCTGTCGGATCACCACGTGTCGGATTCGATCCTTCAGAGAAACGCCAAACATAGCCCTCTCCATAGCTCGCTGAGCAACTTTTAATTTGTTAACTAGCCGAACGGTTAGTGTCCACGTTTCGGCACCGAATGTCATAACAGGTAGGACGCACTGGTCAAAAACTAGCCTCTGTGGTATTGAGGACAGAAACACTCGACGCAATTTCCCAAATGCGCCGCAAATTACACCGAATCTATAAAAAACGGAGATTTGATCAAATCCCTATGATAGATGATCTATTCACAGATGTTAAAATTAAAACTCTGTGGGATGATTTCTCTAAAGGCAGTAGGTGATTAGATTTAACCCCTTAAAAAAATCCACGATATCTAAATTATCCGAACCGGATCCACCCCACAGAGTTGTAATTTATCATCTCCATGCGATACTTCTCAAGATGTTTGCCGATACTAACTTCTTACGTCACTTTAAGTTTGATTTGAAACGATACAGCAATACGAGTCCATGATATCTTCGTGTGTGCATGGTAGTTCCAAAAAGGTAGCTGTTCGAAACTTTCTGTATTGATTTTCTATCGTACGATATTTTATAGAAAACCGAACGACGCATGAAATCCCGGACCGCCCGCGGGCGGTCTTTTGCCAACACCCGTTACAAGTCTAGGAAATCTATAGATTTCTTCATGTAAAGCTTAAACTCCGATTTCCGAACGACATAAATTCCCGATGGGCGCAATCTAGATTGTATTAGAAATCCAGAATGTGTTCGGTGTTCATTTCCTGCGAATTAATGAGAAAGATATATTTATTTATTTATTTATTTATTCATATACAGATACCTTAATGCTAACAGACAGGTCCTTACGCATTAAGTGATGATTACATTATTTATGGATTGTCAGAGTAAGTAGTACAAAACTTAACTCAATTGATTATGTACATGATATAAATGTGTAAAAATAAAATGGTATAAATAATGGGTTTAAAAAAAATAACAATAAAATTATGTTAAAATGAAACGCACACTGAGGGCAGACGAAAAGATTGTTGAGCTGGAAGAAGAAATAGATAAGTTGCACTGGGATATCATGGGTCTATCAGAAGTCCGAAGAGAGGGCGAGGACACGATAACCCTGAAATCTGGCAACTTATTCTACTACCGGGAAGGCGAACATCTGTCTCAAGGTGGTGTCGGGTTTCTCGTCCGCAGGTCCCTCATTAACAGCATAGTGGCCATCGAAAGTGTGTCGAGCAGGGTAGCGTACCTTATACTCAGAATATCCAAGAGGTATTCGTTGAAGGTCATACAGGTCTACGCACCGACCTCGACACACCCAGATGATGAAGTAGAGAGTATGTATGAGGACGTAAGTAGGGCCATACATACCTCGAAGACACACTTCACTGTTGTGATGGGGGACTTCAACGCGAAGCTGGGCACTCGATGCGATGGTGAGTTGAGAGTGGGGCAATTTGGATATGGGCAACGGAACCCCAGGGGACAGAGGCTGGCCGACTTTTTGGAAAAGGAGGGACTCTTCGTGATGAACTCCTTTTTCCAAAAGCCGCCTCACAGGAAATGGACCTGGATGAGTCCCGATGGTTCCACGAGGAATGAGATTGACTTCATCATGACCAATAGGAGGCAAATATTCAATGATGTCTCTGTGATCCACAGGGTGAAAACCGGTAGTGATCACCGAATGGTAAGAGGCACATTGAATATCAATCTCAAAGTTGAGAGGTCTCGTCTGATGAGGTCTACGCTCCGGCCCTCTAGTGCTCATATCCAAAACCCCGAGAGCTTTCAACTCGAACTCCAAAACCGCTTCGAGTGCCTAGAACATTGCGTATCTGTGGACGATTTAAATGGTAGGTTTGTAGAAACTGTCCAAACGGTTGGGTCTAAGTTCTTTAAGGCCCACCGTAAAGGTAGACCAAAAAAGTTCTCCGATCACACTCTCGACCTCATGGCAGAAAGACGCGCCATGACGCTGCAGTCTTCCGGTGATGCTGAAGCATACCGACTGCTCAATAGACGGATATGGAAGTCCTTGCGTCACGATATCCGCACCTTTAACACCAACGGTGTTAAAGAGGCGATTGAGCGGAATCAAGGCTCCAAAGTGTTCGCAAGAGACAAGTCTATTGGGCAAAGTCGTATTATGAAGCTGAAGACCGAGGACGGCAGTGTAGCGTCGACTAAGCCAGAGGTTTTGAGAGAGATTGAGAAGTTCTACCGGCAGTTATACACCTCGGTAAGTATACCTACCATTGGCTCTGACAAAGACCCGCGAGCCAAACTAACCCGACACTATACCGAGGATATCCCGGACATCAGCCTGTACGAGATTAGGATGGCCTTGAAACAGCTTAAAAATAACAAGGCGCCGGGTGGAGACGGAATTACGACAGAGCTTCTGAAAGCGGGTGGAACACCGGTACTTAAAGTCCTTCAGAAGCTATTCAATTCCGTCTTACTCGAGGGCACAACGCCGAAAGCGTGGAACAGAGGTGAGGTGGTGCTCTTCTTCAAAAAGGGTGATAACACCCTATTGAAGAATTATAGACCCATCTCACTTCTGAGCCATGTTTATAAGCTGTTTTCAAGGGTCATCACGAATCGTCTCGAGCGCAGGTTTGATGACTTCCAGCCTCCCGAACAAGCCGGTTTCCGAAAAGGTTTCAGTACCATAGACCACATCCATACGCTGCGGCAGGTTATACAGAAGACCGAGGAGTATAATCTGCCACTATGCTTGGCGTTTGTGGACTATGAGAAAGCCTTCGATTCGATCGAAACCTGGGCAGTGCTGCAATCTCTGCAGCGGTGCCAGATTGACTATCGGTACATTGAAGTGTTGAAGTGCTTATACAGAAACGCCACCATGTCGGTCCGAGTACATGAACAGAGCACGGGGGCAATTCCATTGCAGAGAGGTGTGAGACAGGGGGACGTCATTTCCCCGAAACTGTTCACCGCTGCAATGGAGGATGCCTTCAAGCTACTGGAGTGGAAAGGATTCGGCATTAACATCAATGGCGAGTATATCACTCACCTTCGATTTGCCGATGACATCGTAGTCATGGCAGAATCGCTGCAAGAGCTCAGCACAATGCTCGATGATCTCAACAGAGTTTCCCAACAGGTGGGCCTTAAGATGAACATGGGCAAGACAAAAGTCATGTCAAATGCCCATGTCGTGCCCATCCCAATATCCGTTGGGAGCTCTGTTCTCGAAGTTGTTGACGAGTATGTCTACCTAGGACAAACTGTCCAGTTAGGTAGGTCCAACTTCGAGAAAGAGGTCAATCGTCGAATCCGACTCGGCTGGGCAGCGTTCGGGAAACTTCGCAACGTCTTTTCGTCAACAATACCGCAATGCCTCAAGACGCAAGTCTTTAACCAGTGTGTGTTACCAGTGATGACATATGGAACAGAGACGTGGTCACTCACAATGGGCCTCATAAGAAAGCTCAAGGTCACTCAGCGAGCTATGGAGAGAGCTATGCTTGGTATTTCTCTACGAGATCGAATCAGAAATGAGGAGATCCGTAGAAGAACTAAAGTTGTCGACATAGCTGAAAGGATTAGTAAACTGAAGTGGCAATGGGCAGGGCACATTGCTCGTAGAACTGATGGCCGTTGGGGCACAAAGGTTCTCGAATGGAGACCGCGCACCGGAAAACGCAGCGTGGGACGACCTCCAACGAGGTGGACAGACGACCTGGTGAAGGTCGCTGGGAGTCGTTGGATGAGAGCGGCATGTGACCGCTCGTTGTGGAAATCTAAGGGGGAGGCCTTTGTTCAGCAGTGGACGTCCTGTGGCTGATATGATGAAAATGAAATACTTTAAAATTATTAAAAAAAAAAACATTCTAATAAATTATAATTATGATAAAATTAATTGCATTAATGTAAAAAAATATGTTAGTTTAAATAAGTTACAATCATTTCAATAAAAAAATCAAAATTCATTAGGTAGTATAAGCACTAGGTTTAGGTTATACTACTAACAATTGTCAACGTCTCAACATAACGTCCCGCGACTGAGAGGAACGCTTTTTCGGTGCATGAGAATAAGTCAATCGTTGAGTCATATATCTCATTAATATATCGAATATATCGTCATCCGCCCTCCTGGGAGGCCGTCTGTTGTCTTGATAAACTAATTTGCTTTACCGCTTCGGAGGTCAAGGCCTGGGTTCACGATTGGTGTAACATTTGAACAAAAAAAACTGTATTTGTAACAATCCCGAGAACTTTAAACTGTTGAACATCTTGAATTGGAAACTCAAGTCTCAATGTCAATGAAAACTTTTCCGCCGCAACTAATCAAGGAGGGAAGACTGAAACACAATCAATACCAATTCAGAGCACCTCTTCAGAAAACCACTCTTAATTACTTTAAAATTAAAAAGGGATCAGCGCTCAATTGGTCTTAATTAATGAGGAAGTGGAGAACGACAAAGGACCTCACTTCAGGCCGTCGATGACTCCAAATAAGGTGAAATCATAAGTTAACAAACAGTTCATCATCATCATCATCACATCAGCCAAAGAACGTCCACAGCTGAACAGCGGCCTCGCCCATAGATTTATACAACCGTTACATACATTACATACATGTCATTTTGGGGGTAGTTTGCTAGGACTGAGGTGAGCGCAGAATGGCTGCTGTTTCACAGAAGGGATGCTGCTAGCCGTCCCTCTGATTTTAGAGTCCCTTAGCGCGACTTTTACGACATTCAGGTGTCACTAGAGTGGTTATTTATTCAAATTGCGAACACAACAAAAAAAAATCAGTTACCTACACGATACCTTTAAAATTTCCAAGCCTACCAATGGATAGAAACAATCGAATTTTAAAGCCCGCATCGGTTTTGTATCGATTGAAATGTATCGTATTACAATTTTATTCGCTGACCCAAATTTCAACAACCGCAAACGAAAACTACGCAGGTCCGTTGCGATTGGATATTGATTTATTTTAGACATTGTATTAACAGCGCCGGGTGTACTGCATCAAGGTGTTGGGTTTGTTTAGGGTTGCGCTCGCTTATGTATCTTGTTCATCACATATTGTGAGTATTTGTTAGTGCCAAATGCACTAAAGGAATCATCATCATCATCACTTAAACTGATGAACAGAGGACTCCCCGATAGATTTCCACAAGCACCGGCTACATGTCACCAGTATCTAACGACCCCCAGTGACCTCCACCAGATCGTCTGTCTATCTCGTTGGAAGCCGTCTCATGCTGCATTTTCCCAGGTCTCCGCTCGAGAACCTTTCTGCCCCAATGGCCATACCAGCAATATGCCCTGCCTAGGGATTGGGTCCCGGGACATCTCGTTTCTCGAAGTCCCGGACCCAAGTTTTGAGTAGAGACTCAAGTCAAGACATAATGAACAGTGTTCATATATGTTATAATAATTTACGAAAATACTTCTTAGATAAACGACAACGACAAACGCTAATTAATAGTTTAGATTATGAATGCTATAAATTACGTAATTTAATTATGACAATTAAAGAAGAATTAGTTAAACTAACATTAAAATTAAAAAACTTTTTAAGACATTATATTTTAGAAGGTTGTAGTTGTTTAATATATACGTTGATATTCTTAAACTGGCGATTTATAATCAGTTAATAAACCAGTGATGACATTTAGCTCAGATACGTGGATGGGTCTCATAAGAAAGCTCAAGGTTATTCAACAAGCTATAGAGAGCTCAGTATTTCTCTACGAGATCGAATCAGGAATGAAGAGATCCGTAGAAGAACTGAATTTGCTGACATAGCTGAAAGGATTAGAAGGCGGCATGTAACCGCTTGTTGTGTTAATATTTTTAGAGAATTGCTTTAATTAACGTTACAAGTGTCAATTTGGTTTTGTTTACGAGTATGTGAATGAAATGGTAGTTTTATTAAAATTAATATTTTATTATTTAAGCCATGTGATGTCTAGGCTAGGAATACCACCACCTCATTTCATCCGGTGAGTGTCGTAAAAGGCGACTTTGGCATTATCCGGGGAATGGGCACCAGTATCCTTCGAGTGTGTGCAGCCGTGTTGTGCCGGCTCAGAATACCAACACCACATCTTCTCCCGTGGGTGTCGTAAGAGTCGACTAAGGCATTAGCCGGGGGATGGGCAGCAGCGTCCTACCGTACCGTACCGTACAAAACTAATCAAAAATTGTTTCGATGCACGCAGTAATCACTCACAGTGTCTTGATGTTTTTAAGTGTGTTGTGTTTGGGATTTTATTAATTTAATAACCGGATTCCAAACAGGTGGTACCTGCCAACCATCTTCTCTATTAAAATTAGGATGTTTTTTAATTTCAATAGCCTCACGAAACATTCTTGGTACATAACGGTTCTCTTTCGCGAGGACTTGAGGATGATCAAATCGAAGGAAATGGTTGGGTTTGCCTAAGTCATGTTCACACACTGCGGACTTTGTGATGCGTCTATGCTTGACGTCAGCTATATGTTCTTTTATTCGGGTGGCTATACTACGCTTTGTTTGCCCTATGTATGACAACCCACAATCACAGTCAATCTTGTAGACCCCTGCATCTTGTAGAGGTATGTGATGATTTAAATCATTGTTCAATTAACTATGTTAAGGTACTCTATCATTACTATGGTGATTGGACATGCCTCGGGCTGTAAGCGGATATAACATAATACAGCCCATTACTGTCCCACTGCTGGGCACGGGCCTTTTTTCACTATAACAAAGGTTAGTCCACCGCGCGCGTGACCTAGTGTGTGTTGGCAGACTATACACTACTGAGAACATTTTGGAGCCATCTCAGGTGCGCAGTTTTACTCACGATGTGTTCCTTCACCGTTAACGCAAGTGATAATCAAATACTGATCCGCACATGAATCTGAAAAGTCTGAGGTGCGGGCCGAGATCGAACTCAGACCCCCCTGTATGGAAGGCAAGCGTCGAACCACTAAGCTATAATAAGTAGATGTAATACGATTTTTTTATTTTAGAGAATGTAACTTAACCCACATGCCTCACACATATTCCTCTCGATAAGTGGACGATTCAGAGAACATAAAGGAAAAAATGACCTAACACATTTTCCTTGATAAGTGCAGAATTAAACACGCGAAGAATAGTGCGAGACATTTGTGATGTTAATCATCTGTGGAGCAAATCTACCATTCAACATGTCATTATCATGACCTAATTATGATTGATTAACTTGAAACTTTGATACAGCATTTAGCCGAAAAACGTCCACTGCTGGACAGAAGATTGCTGCTCCACCAAAGATTGCCACAACGACCGGTATGGGTTTATGTTGTTTGCTCCTTGGCGGCATTGCCATAGAGGCCACGCTACGCTTGGCAGACGGGTTTGCGATCGCAGTGGAGTTATAAATATACTCAAAGGACGCTGCTGCCCATCCTCCGGCTAATCCCTTAATCGACTTTTACGACACCCACGGGAGGAGATGGGGTGGTGGTATTCTGAGTCGGCACCACACGGCCCTTCATGAATACAGTTAGTTTAAAGTTTTGTGATTTAGTTACTTAAAGAGCATATACCTTAAACACGTGTAAGTATAATAAAGAGCTTTTATTTACCCTAATGGGGGGAAGAGGGGGTTCACCCTGTACGCCGAGATACAAGATTACTCTAGTTTCGCTACATATGCTCCCATGTTATATAATTTCATATAAGCCTCGTCTATGTATGTATATATATATATTTTTTTTAATCTAATTTATGAGGCTTCAGTACACTCTAGGTGACTATGCCAGCCTCATGGGATCATTCACAATACAATATGATGTGTGACACGCAAGTCGCAGTAACAACACACATGGCACACATCACACTATACCAGCACTTACTCGCTTAAAATCTAATTCCGTCTATTTGAAAAACAAATATATATATACTATTATTGGAACTAAAAACGGGATATTTACCATGTTTTTTAAATATATATATATATAAAAATAAAATAAATATAAAAATATATATGTATATTTTGAAGAAAAAAAAATTGCCTATGCTCATAGTCACCGTTTACAACACCTATAGAACGTGATAGGGTGGTGATATTCTTACTCCCGGTTCCTATAATTAACGACCCGTCATTCGTCAAAGCAACTATCCCTAATCAGCTTAATACTAACGAGGCGTTACAAAGTGTTCCACAAGATTTTTACACCGACTACATGCGACGAGTGTCCGTAGTTTTACCGTTTACCGAGGGGCCTCTTTGTTCCTCTATGCGTTTCGTCACTTCAACAAGCGTTTATAATATACCAAAGAAACTAACGCCTACTTATAAAACAATTAAGTTATTGTTAGAAATATAGACAATTTAGTAATTATGTGTTGAATTAGATGTAAAAGAAATAATTTTATCTATTAAACAATCTCAATTAAAATCATTTTACTATTCGGTGCTGAACGTGCTAAAGTATGAACGAAACGTCGACGCAAGCACGCCTTTTTTTATGTATACTCATAAACATAACTGGCCCAAGTTTGCACATATTTGAGTAATTTGAGTTTGTTTTATGTTCGTACCTGTTTCCATTGCGTTACAAGGGTTCCAATTATAAATTAAATTAAAGTAAATCTATTTTTTTATAAAATGGATATGACTATGGTAAGTACCTAATTTTTTTAAGTAATTTTATCAAACTACGAAGTCTCAGTCTCAAAACAATGACATTATAACTGACCCAAAGGACATTGCAGACTCATTTAATAATTATTTCATTGACAAGTCTAATCCAATATTGGGTTCAGGGGAAAAAAGTGCCTCACTAATACAAAAAAGAAAAGACTCTTTTTTTCTGACCCCATGCTTGCCTATTGATGTATTTAAAATGATTCAAACCTTAAAAAATACTAACAGCGTAGGGTACGACGGTCTATCAACGAAAGTTATAAAATCAGTAGCGGAAGAAATATCTATTCACTTAAGCCATATAATAAATCTTTGCATAGAAACTGGTATTTTCCCAGATGCACTCAAAATATCTTTAGTCAGACCATTGTTTAAAAAGGAAAATAAAGAGCTAATGCAATTCTATAGACCAATATCGCTGATTAGTATAATCTCAAAAATAATTGAAAAATATCTATACAAACACTTGTATAGTTACCTAGAGAAACATAGCATACTAGCTAACGAACAAAAAGGGTTCAGGAATGGTAAAACCATAAATTTAGCACTATATGATTTTCTACATAACGTAATGCAAAAAGTAGATGCGAACATACCTATATGTACAATTTTCTGTGACATGACACAAGCCTTTGACTATGTTCGCCACGACATACTAATTGAGAAACTAGAAGCATATGGCATTAGGGGTAATGTCTCTAATCTCTTCCAATCATATTTAAGTAACAGAAAACAGTTCACAGAAATATCTGCAATAAATAAAAACACTAAACGTGAAATAATCTATAAATCTACTGAACGTATAGTCAAATTTGGGGTACCTCAAGGTAGTGTCCTAGGCCCACTCCTGTTTATACTGTACATAAACGATCTACCTAAAATCATCGATTACCCTATAACACTATTTGCTGATGATAGTACCATTACAATCACGTGTAAGAACAGAGACACATATGAATCCGACATTAATAACTCTATGGTATCAGTCATAAAATGGTTGGAAAACAATAACCTAAAGATAAATCTTGAAAAAACTAGCATTATGCATTTTACGCAAAGATCAACCATTCCAAGTGTAAGTGTGTACTATCGTAATATATACGTCAGTAAAGTAGATACAGCCAAGTTTCTTGGAGTGACAATAGACAGTAAACTGGATTGGAAAGCACATACAGAAGCTCTAAGCAAAAAAATAAGTAATTCCACATATGCCCTGTTTAAATTAGCCCCATTGTTAAATGTAGATGCGCTGCTAACGGCTTATCATGGGTTAGTGTCGTCTAATTTAAGATATGGAGTAATTTTTTGGGGTAATTCAACAAATAAGGAACTAATTTTTAAGGGCCAGAAGAGATGCCTTAGAACTATGTTTGGACTTCGTGTTACTGACAGCTGTAAGCCATATTATAAAGAATATAAAATATTAACCCTGCCATCCATGTACATTTTAGAGACTATCATGTTTGTCAAATTAAACCCAAACCTATTTCCCCGGTTATCAGATAAAGTAATTAGAAATAGACGCGACAATAATAAACTTTGCATTCATAGTTCCAGGACTGCACTATTGCATAAAAGTATATTTTGTATGGCTCCAATAATTTATAATAAGTTACCCAAATGTTGGAAGGATTATACAACCGGAAGACTAAGAAATAGACTAAAAAGTTTTTTACTACAGAAAGTTTACTATAGCATTGACGAATTTCTGAATGATAAAATATAACTCCGATCAATATATGAATAAATGACATTTTTATTTTTTAGATGATTAATTTAAATTTGTTTTTATAATTATTAATTTTATATTCTACTATCCAATAATTATGGTGATACTAATTGGTCTTCTTTTTTTTTTTTTTTTGGAAATATTATGATCTAATTTCAGCTGTTTTAATTGTTTCAATTTTAAATAATCTATTGATATAATGTTATAGTTTTATGTTACAATAGTTATGATATATCCAGCATCAAGCAACCTATGTTTGTACGCCGTAAAGGCAAAACATGATGTAACATTTTATTAAATTATTTAACATCTTGCATGCCCTGTGTGTGTATACTCATGTTTTGAACAAATAAATGATCTTGTATCTTGTATCTTGATCTTGTATCAGTCTAGTAATATTGTTGGTGTTACAGAAAACGAAGAAGCCGATGACAAAGGATGAAGTATGCTTGCTATTGGATTTGATGCAAAGTAGACCTATACTGACTAGCAAGGAGACTAATGCGTCTTCAAATAAACTTAAAGAAGAAGCCTGGATCTCACTAACAATTGAATATAATTCAAAAAATGGGCAAATTCCGCGGTTTAAAGAACAGCTGAAAGCGAAATGGGATAATTTGAAAAAAGCTGCTCGAAAAAGGTGCCAACAAATCCGACTAAATAATTTAAAGGTAAGTTTAACCATCGCCATCTTTAACATACCATCAAGGATAAAGAAACATTTTCTTCTTGGTGGCCCTCGAATGGTACTTTGCATGCATGGCTGGTATTGCATGTGTGAATTTATTAAGTAAACCTAAAACTACCCATTGTGAATAATTCATTAATGTAGTTTTTACAATACAGACAGGTGGTGGAAAACCAGATTTCATACCCAATGATGAAGTCTTGGAAAAAGTAGCAGGTTTGTTGGGATCCACATGCACTGGATTTGAAGTGCCATTCGGTGGTGATGGTGTGGTTCCTAGCGAAGAGGAGGTGGTAGTATTTGATGTTGTCGGGATCAGTGACAGTATTACCTCCCCTGTACAAGAACCAACAGCTGAAGTGTTTGAAATTACACCAGAACCTAAATACATCTCATTGCCCATAAGTGAAGGTACATATTTTCTTAATTGTTTCATTGTGTATTCAAAATATGTGTTCAGTAGAGAACGGTCATTAAACTTAACTAATAAACATGCATGACCATAGCCACGAAGTTATCGTAGCATACTTGAGGAGTATGAGGTATCATCACTTTGTTTACAAATTGAATACTGCACTTACAACTCATTAATATACAATATTAAGGTAACTTACTTTCATTTTCATGTTACAGCAAAAAAGAGAAAAGTAGACGAATTTTTAAAACCCAGACGCTTGTATGCAATGTCAAATATGACAAAAGAATTACAAACCAGCAAAGGTAAGGCCTACTTCCCTAATTCCACCTATCTAATCTTGATACATTACATAACTTTAAAGTTTAAACTGTATTTCCTTTAATTACCCAGGCAAGAAGAAAAAAGATGAAGATGATGGTCGCCGTGAACGCAACTTGGCAATTGCTAGGTATTATGATGCCAAAACAACAAAATTGAATTTGGAGATAGACTTACTGAAAGAAGAATCAGCTAAGAAAACCATCCAAGTTGAAGTTTCAACTAGTCACACAGCAAATTAGACTTCGGGCTGTAGTTACAATTTTATAGGATAGTTATCGGAAGTTACTTAGTTATGCATAGTGATTAAGAAAACAAAAAACTTCAAATAAATACATTAGTAATGTTACAACATAATTATTTTATTCTTAAAACACAAGCTACACTTAACTAATGCTATACTTATTATTATTTATGTTATTCCATTTTGCTTTCAATTCCGTCCATTCCATTCCATCACAAAGTCCATTATTCCTAAGCCTAAACCGCAGCTGGAATTCATATGAATCTAAAATATTCATATGGTTGACTCTTTCCTTGTAAACTCTGCCAGTAACTTCATCGTCAGTATCAGAATCCGAATTCGAGTCCGACAACATGTTGAGCACTTCCGTATCACTATCTGAACTTGACATTGAATCTTTCATAAAATTATTGTTGAAAATCGCTGAATTGATCCGTCAGATCCGTGAAACCGTCCAAAACCGAGCGGTAGGGAAACGAACGACGGAAGGTTACTTTGACAGTTGACTGACGTTTAATTTTTTTTATAGGAACACCACTATCTATCATATCCATACATTATGCTAACTTTAGCTAACGGAACGTATCTGGTAACCCTCCCATCCGTTAGTAACAAACATTCGTTAATTTGCACTACGTGTCGATTTTATAGGATCAGCTTTAGCTTACGTTTGTTAGAAAATGTTACTTTTCGTTACTGAAACGAGTCGTTCCATAGATATAGGATCCGGGCATTAGCCGGCACCTCATGGCAAAGTCCGAGCAAAAACGTAACCAATATCCACAAGAAAATATTGAAGCAGTGAGGCAGCGATTGTGAATTTCCGACCGACCTCGTATCGACCATAGGAAGGCGGTTTCAATAAATATATACAACCTAAATATTTAAACCAGCTTTTAATAAATGCTTTCTAGACATTTCCGTAATCGAAAAAGTAGAGTAAAGCTCAAATTGAAACCTTTGTGTCGAAGTCAATGCCAAGATTCGACCTAATTTCAATTTTCATTGAATTATTCTAGACACGTTTTGAATTCACTGGGCGACATCATGTCGCAATCTGTTCGAAGAGCAACAAAACCTCTTGTGACACTAACCAGAGCATATGCCAAATTTGGAACATTGTCAAACCAAATCTGGCCCATTGTGTGCCAATCCGAGCCGAAATGCCATAAGCACGACTTCCGACCCGTTCAATTCGGGTGTATCGAATTGGTGATGTTTATACTTCGAAGCACAGCTGACTAAAATTTAAGTAACTTTTTGTCCTAGCATTTCAGTAATTCATTCATTTCATTTCAGTTTGCCGAGTGGAGCCGGTTCAGAATGCCACCACCCCATCTCCTCCCATGGGTGTCCTGCCTGCCTGGTGCCTGTGTCCAGCAGTGGACTTCATTTGGCCGAAATGTAACAAAATTAATCACAAAACAAAAAGGAGTAGGAAAGAATATACGTTCCACTTCCCTCCGTAGCAAGCAAGAGACAGAGAAAAAACTGTAGGCCATAGGTGTAAATCTCGTAAAAGGCGACTAAGAGACTCCAAGAGGATGGGTAGCAGCGTCTCTTCTGTGAAACAGCAGCCATTCTGCGCTCACCAACCCACCTGCCAAGCGCAGTGAATACTGGCAAATTCCGCACAAAATAACAACACAATTACTGTGGAAATCTATGGTCTTTGTTTAACAGTGAGAACCTTTAGAAGATACGATGGTGACCAAAGAAAAGTAAAAGTTATAACGTAGGCAACGATTAAAACTGAATTATCAAACTACCAGGGCTCCATAAAATCGTAGAGGTAGACTTCAGACGCGAGCAGTAAGTAACTACTAAACTACTACTACTAAAAGACAGACTTACTTTTTTTTTTATTGATCCGGTGGAAATGCCTCGTATACTTCCTTCGCCCCGAGAAAGGTCGAAGGGGCATGCCGGACTCCTACCGGCTAAAACCACCGGAGTGATCATCTTCGGCACCGAAGGGAGGCTCCAGGAACTCGAAAGATCTCCATCTAGAGCCACCCATTGGTGCCACGCCTTTAGGCAAATCTCGGAGGGGATGACTGTAAAGCGGTCATCCCCTCTAGTGGAGGGAAGGCGACTGTAAAAAGGCCACCCCCCCAGGCATCTTTCGAGGGGATTGTAAAAGATTCCCCGAAGCCTCACTAAGCGCTGTGCTGCGCACACAGCGGTACGTGACCACATGCGCACCGCTGTCTTCCCGGGGACAGACTTACCTAATAATTGCTAAAGGGTACATACATTAGTTACCAGGGGAGCATAAAAGCGGTACAGGTACATGACCGAAGTCGCCCGGCATAGTATAGCAATACCAGTAATTACGACGGGTTATATAAAAGACGGCGACGGACACGAGACGTGGGCGTGTCGCACTAACGACTTTTGATAGGTTCGACAGATAAATAACCGGGGTCACGCCGGTCATAGTTCAAAATCGCCGCTACGAAGTGAATATTGAATTTATATTAAATGTAGATAAAATGACGATTTTGTTAATCGAGTTTGTATTGACTTGCGATACGGTAATGATCTGTTTTCGGCGATGATGATGATGATGATATGTATTCGGCGGAAATGAGGAACTTAAGAGAAATTAAAATCAGAATACATCCTATAACGTTATTTTATCATAACAACATAGAAGAATTATGTGCCCTGATGAATTATTGCTGTACTAATATTTAATTCATATCAAAGAATATATGTTAAAACACGGTGGGCGTGGGTTGTTTCCACATTATCGAGGTACTTTACATTTAATCAAAGTAGGTATATTCACACAGAACACGTAATATTTGAATGAATGAATGAATGAATATTTTCTTAGGCCTTAGTCCACTACGTTGGCCTAGTGCGGGTTGGCGGACTACATATTATGGAAGGCAAGCGAATAGTCATCGGGTTCATTATAAGGACGATATATATAAGTATCGTGTTTATAAAAAAATAAGCTGTTATTTCCATTTATGTTTGTAATAATTAATTAGTTAAATCGTTAAAACTTTTTTCCCTATTATTAGTTTCGCACTATCATTACAGCGGCGTGGTTTTAATTATTGTGTGCGTCAAATTGCAACTTTATTTACTATTTATTATGTTTTTATCTATACACATCTATACAAATAAATAAAATTGAAGTGTCTGTTTGTAATGTCAAAATAACAGCTTTTTACTAAATGCATATGAAAGTATATACGATACCTAAAACAAAAAAAACAATTTTTTATTTTTTTGTCTGTCTGTCTGTCTGTCTGTTTGTTCCGGGTAATCTCCAAAACGGCTGGACCGATTTTGACGGGACTTTAACTGGCAGATAGCTGATGTTATAAGGAATAACTTAGGCTACTTTTATTTTAGAAAAATAATTAGGGTTCCGCGCAAAAAAATAAATCCCTTGAAATCCAATATATATATTCTATGGCAAGTGTATATGCCGAAGTACTCTAAATTTCTTTTAAATTCAACGCGGGTAAAACCGCGGGTCCCAGCTAGTTTAAAAATAAAATGTAAATACAACTTATTTATTATTCAACATGATTCCTATAACCTACTTATTGTCTCTACCTTGACATAGAGTTCACTATTTTTAAAGGACCTTATATATACCTATATTAATACGTGATGTAAAAGCTTTGTACCTCTTTTTTAAACACATTGCGGTACGGAGGAGTATGAGATTCAGCATAGTTAAAGTTCATACCGAAGAGGAACGCAGAAAGTTAAAATATATTTACAATATGTAAGTATAACAAATACATTAAACCATTTTTTTTTTATGTATCACATCCAATTTTGTCCCATAGGCGACCACCAGTATATTTTATTATTAAGTTATTTCTATGAATATAAGACCAACTCCGTGCTAAGAAGTCTTTTCCAATCGTCACACTAACAACGGCAAATGTCAACAGCCAATAGCGTTCGAAATTCGGATAGACTAATCTTGCGGTGATCAGAGGGCAAGCATAATAATGACATTTTAAACTTTCATTATTTTTTTTACTATTTTTAAACAATCCTTTTTCGTTGATTTCGTAATTCTTCTCAGTGAACGCTTCCATTTGATACCCATATCATGGGGTGCATAAAAATGAACTGGTCCGCCATATTGGATTTGGAATGACGTCACTTAGCTAACCATGCATTGTCATCCAAACTAAACGTGTTTGCAAAATTTCAGCTCATTCGGTTGGAGACAACTGTTTTAAAATTCTATTGCAAGATTTGGCCTATACTAACAAGGGAAGTTAAATAAAAACTTATTAAGGCAAGTTTGTATTTCTGAAAAAACGGAAGGCTAGTATGAAGCCAAAATGCAATTTTTATATAATCTAGTGACAAGCCTGGCATATCATTCGCCTGGTGATAAGCATGTCCATAACATTTGTAATGTTGCCCAGCTTTTGTAAATACACACATACTTATGCACAATGATATTAATTTCCTTACAGTTAGATTACTATAACAATTATAACGCCTACGCCGTGTGGTGCCGGCTCAGAATACCACCACCCCATCTCCTCCCGTGGGTGTCGTAAAATCGACTACGGGATTAGCCGGAGGATGGGCAGCAGCGTTCTTCGAGTACATTAACAACTCAACTGCGATCGCCAACCCGTCTGCCAAGCGTGGCGATTATGGCAAAACCCCCCAATGAGCCCACAACACATCCATATCGGTCATTGTGGTGATCTTTAGTATATTATTATTTATCTTTAGTGGACTAAATTCGGCCGAAACGAACAGTTATAAGCTGACCAGTCCCGACAGAGAGCACCCGTTCACGAGCATAACGCATGCATCAGCATCGCTCAGTTCAACTGCGGCCAGCCTACGACGGCACGGTTGGTGCAATGGCTGATACAGTCGGCTGCTGCGTTCCGGGTCGATTCGATTCCCGCACGACAAATATTTGTATGATCTGCAGGTATTTGTTCCGAGTCTGGGTGTATTGTGTGTGGAATTTATGTCTGTAACCGCACCCACGACACAGGAGAAATCCTAGTGTGGGGAAACATATATATGTATACAGGCTGTCCAGTAAATAGCACGACATACTGCAGGGGGTGAGAGCTTGGGTCAATATCTACCAAAAAAACACCATATATGTTCAGCAAAATCTTACGGTTTTTTCACCACTGTAAGAAAATTGTACAGTCAGCATCATATATAAAGTGGCAGCCACGGTAACCAAATATTTAGAAACATCCAAAGTGATCACTGATATCCTGTCAACCATAGTCATCTAATTGTTCAGGTCACCAATCGTGATCAAATATATCGGAACAACAAAAACGTCATTATATGAGGTCAGTCAAACCGTCATTATTATGGTAACAAGCAGAACGCCAATAGTTTCCAAGCAGCCAAGGTATTCAAAAATATGGAACACACTAGTGAACTGAACTATATCTTTACCACACAAGGTTCAATTTGCAATAATTTTAAATTAACACACCCAACCCGGTGCACATTACAATCTAAGTATGTTTTGTGTAAAATCGACATGGTTTGTCTTTTTTTAAATTCTTTTTTTTATTGATCCGGTGGAAATACCTCATGCACTTCCTTCGCCCCGGGAAAGGGCGAAGAGGCATGCCGGACTCCTACAGGCTAAAACCACCGGAGTGATCATCGTCGATACCGAAGGGAGGAAGGGAGGCTCCAGGAACTCGAAAGATCTCCATCTAGAGCCACCCGTTGGTGCCACGCCTTTAGGCACATCTCGGAGGGGATGACTGTAAAGTGGTCATCCCCTCTAGTGGAGGGAAGGCGACTGTAAAGAGGCCACCCCCCCAGGCATCTCTCGAGGGGATTGCAAAAGATTCCCCCAAGCGCGCTCGCGACCCCCAAGCGCGCTCGCGACCCCCAAGGCCCCCCGCCATTTAAGACGACAGGGGGCTCAGGCACACGGGCACCGCGGCAGGGTAACAGCACCCCGGGTCCGTGTCCTCCTCCTCCGAGCGGGATCGGCCCTCTCCCGATCCCGCTCTGCGACCTCCTTCTGGAGCATTACGCTCTCACAGAAGACCACAGCGCTCCAATTTTCGTGCTCTGCCAGTATAGCTGACACTACTGCTGGCAAAGAGAGATCTTGCCCGATCCGATCGACCAGGATCCGCTGCTCGGCAGTCCACGCAGGGCACTCTCCGACCGTGTGCTGTGCGGTATCATATATCCATATCGATCGTCTCCACAGTGGTGGCACTGTGCCGTGACCTCGCATCCTATCCTGTGCAAGTGCGCACTGAAACAACCGTGTCCGGTGAACACCTGCGTCAGGCGGTAGGTGACGCACTCGCTCCTTTTGAGCCAGGGTCCGAAGAGCGGCAAGACAGCCTCGACGACGCGCTTGGTTGCAAACTGCATCCGCAGGCGATGACGCCACTTTACAAGTGCGCGCCGCCGAGCCAGCCGCCGCAGCCTGTCCAACGCCCCTGGAGGCGCTCCTTCGCCGCTCTGGCGGGGGGAGCGTGTCTGATCGTAGACCCACGCATCCATCTCCGCCAGGATTTCAAAAGGCGAGAAACGCGCCAGGAGAGTTGCCGCCTCGTAGGACACTGTTCGGTATCCTCGTGCGATCCGGATAGCCACTCTGCGCTGCAGACCGTGAATTTTGGTTCTGCAGCGCTGGGAGGATGTCTCTAGCCTAGACAAACCATGTCGCCCCGGATTTGCTGGAGGGAGTGCTCTCTACGCTCTTTTTTTTAATTGCAGTGCAGTGCCCTGCGTGGGCCGCCGAGCGGCGGATCCTGGTCGATCGGATCGGGCAAGATCTCTCTTTGCCAGCAGTAGTGTCTGCCATATTGGCAGAGCACGAAAACTGGAATGCAGTGGTCTCCTTCTGTGAGAGCGTCATGCTCCAGAAGGAGACCGCAGAGCGGGATCGGGAGAGGGCCGATCCCGCTCGAAGGAGGAGACGGCGCCGGGGTAACAACCGCCCTGGCGCCTAATTCCCATACGCCTGAAACCCCCTGCCGTAGCTACAAGGCGGGGGACCTCTGGGTTCGCGGGTGCGTAGCTTGGGGAATCTGCGTGCTCACACCAAGCGACCCTAGAGAAGACGGTAGCACGCATGTGGTCACGCGCTGCCGTGGGACGCTTTGGGGGATCCTTTACAATAACCGCTGTACAGTCACCCTCTCCGAGATGTGCCTATAGGCGTGGCACCAGTGGGCGGCTCTAGTGTGATCACACGAGGACCTGGAGCCCCCCTTAGGTGCCGAAGATGACCGCCCTAGTGGTTTTAGCCGGTAGGAGTCCAGCATACCCCTTCGCCCTTCCCCGGGACGAAGGAAGTTCAAGAAGAATTTCCACTGGGCACCAATAAAAAAAGAAATAAAAAATAAGGCTAGAGATATCCTGCGTGTACATAGGTACCATTGTATTGAATTTAAAGTGTCTAGGATCGTAAAATAATATTGTTTACAATCCTGTTTTAGTTCGCCGGGCTAATTATAAACATTGCCTGATTGCCGATTATTATAAATTCAGTTGGTGTTGTGTGAAAGGGGCTTTCGAACTATCAAACTAAAATTATTATGATAGTGGAATAAAATTCATTTCTAATTTTATTGAAACAGCAAATTACAAACTCTTTGCTTTGTGCCTTGCTTCTTAGCAGGCATTCTGTGGTGTAAACCATTTCCCTGAAGTCGTCGTCGATCTCGTATGTAACATCTACTATTATACATACTGATAATAAAATGAGGTTCACTTAGCATCTAAAATTATGACGTATACTTAAACTCGCTCGTTTTAAGAAAGAGTTTTTATTTATCATTAAAAAAAAAACAATTGGTACTGATGGGAACAAGTTGTCATAGTCTTGTACGCATTTATTTGCCAATTTCAAAATATAATCATAAAACAAAACACATGCCAATGACGTCACGCATGAAATGAAAGAGATAGGTGGTATAAGAAATATTTTTTATCCCTCCAATATTGTCAAATTCAATGTTGTGTTTAGATAAATGAGACGCTATGAGGTTAAGATAAAGTTCATTTTACTAGCGTGTTACATATTTTTGAATACCTTGGCTGCTTGGAAACTACTGGCGTTGTGCTTGTTACCATAATAATGACGGTTTGAATGACCTCATATAATGACGCTTTTGTTGTTCCGATATTTTTGATCACGATTGGTGACCTGAACAATTAGACGACCATGGTTGACAGGATATCAGTGATCACTTTGGATGTTTCTAAATATTTGGTTACCGTGGCTGCCACTTTATATATGAAGCTGACTGTACTGTGAAAATTTAAATAAAAATTGTATTTCTTGAAAACATTTTAGTTTTTAATAGAATAAAAACTTATCAATGAGTAAAGTAACTATTCACAAATAATTAGAGGTAAAAAAAAAAACTAGAAAAGGAATTTTTCATTACGAGATGCTTAAAAATCTGTGTCAAGGTAGAGATTTTTCGATATTTCGGAAAATGTTGTACTACTGTAAATCCGTAAGATTTTGCTGAACATATATTGTGTTTTTTTGGTAGGTATTGACCCAAGCTCTCACCCCCTGCAGTATGTCGTGCTATTTACTGGACAACCTGTATATCCTAGTACTTAACCACCCAACAGACAACGCTACCTTTTAGTGAGCTGGACAGTGACTTGTCTTAGGTCCACTTCGGTTTTATTTCTAAGTATAGTTCAAAGCTATAACATAGTTCCGACATTATCGCGACTTGTACTTTCGCCACACCTTCATGACGTCGTACGCCCACTAACACGTTTCATTAGCACCTAAGAATACGCGTTATCTTTATGTATATAATTCTTCTGTACATGTGTATGTCACTGAACACCTAAACGGACCGATTTTGATGAAATTTTGTTTGAGTGGGTCCCTGGATGGTTTAGATTCACAATTGGACCCGGTAGGTGACGCCTCTGCTAAGCTGGGGCGAGCAGCTAGTAATTTTATATATTCTTTACTATAAGACGCACCAGATCTCAATGCGTTAAATGCGACCGCCAGACGATAGATCGCGTAGTATTTTTTGTTATTTCGTTTAAAAAAAGTACCATCTTATCCCGTGGGTTGTTAAAGGTTACTATGGTATTAGTCTAAGGATGGGTGGCAGCATCCTTCAAGTACATTTACAACAAGCGTGGCGGATATGGCAATACCCCCCAATGAGCACACAAAACAACCAGACCAGTCGTTGTGGCCTGTGTGAAGGGGGTTACCTCTCGCTCCCGGCCGTGGTTCAGTCCATCATCCGGAGCGAAAGCGCATGGGATGCCGTCGCCTCCCTTTGCGAGGACGTTATACAAGCAAAGAAGGTGGCAGAGTGGGACGGCAGATCACCTCTGATCCCGCCGCAGGAAACGCACTGCGCGCGGTCGCTGGGGAAGAGCGCTGAACGATCTCCGGCCCCCATGAGGAGCGGCCTGCGGGCGACGAACTAGGGGCGGACCGTCGCCCGAACAGAAACAGGCCCGAGATGGAGGCGCGCGTGTTTTTTAGGATAGGTGCGGCCAACAAGGTCGCACAGAGAAGGCGCCGTTAAAAAATGACGTGCTGATACCCGCCGGGGGCGCAGTCTTATGCAGATAAAACGCACACCTCACCCCCGGCTGGAGGTATGAGGAAGGACAACGTGGGGTTTAAGGCGGTTTGAGTCCGGCATGGCCCCTCTGCCATTCCCAAGGTGGAGGAAGTCCAAGAGGAACTCTACACGAAAAAAAGTGCCTTTCGGCTGCAACGAAGATGATGCGAACATGTCGCGGGGTCTGTCCACGCACGGATCAAATATTTGTATCACATGCACAGATAATTGTTCCGTGTCTTTGTGTTTGTGCATGTGAGATTTATATCCGGAAGCATCACTATTATTTCGGCCGAATGAAGTCCACTGCTGGACACAGGCCTCCCTCAAAGATCACCACAACGACTGATATAGGTGTGTTGTGTGCTCATTGGGGGTTTTTGCCATAATTACCACGCTTGGCAGGCGGGTTGGCGATCGCAGTTGAGTTGTTAATGTATTCGAAGGACGCTGCAGTCCATCCTCCGGCTAATCCCTTAGTCGGCTTTTACGACACCCTCGGGGTGAGATGGGTTGGTGCTATTCGTAGCCGGCACCACACGACAAGCAACACTAGTGGGGCATCGAATAAAAGTACCGTGCCGATAATCTATACAAATAAATAAAATTGAAGTGTCTGTTTGTAATGTCAAAATAACAGCTTTTTAATAAATGCATATGAAAGTATGTACGTTACATATAACAAAAAAACAATTTAAATTTTTTTTGTCTGTCTGTCCGTCTGTCTGTTTGTTCCGGGTAATCTCCGAAACGGCTGAACCGATTTTGACGGGACCTTCACTGGCAGATAGCTGATGTTATAAGGAATAACTTAGGCTACTTTTATTTTAGAAAAATAATTAGGGTTCCTCGAAAATAAAATAAAACCCTTGAAATCCAATATTTTTATTCTATGTCAAGTATCTATGTCGAAGTACTCTAAATTTCTTTTAAATTATACGCGGGTGAAACCGCGGGTCCCAGCTAGTACTTAATATTATTGCCTCTAATAACTCTATAACAAACAACACACAAGTGCGCTGTCCCATATACAAGTTGGAAGTAGTGAACAGAATCCTTTGTGGTCAGTCATACCACAAACCACAACCATAGGTCGAGTTAATGAGAGGTTATTAGGACCTATTATTAGTCTTCGTAACATTTGAGACAACCCACGCTCCCTTGAACCTTGTAACTGACACGGGAAGGGAACCAGCTGACTTGTGCTCACTTTACAAAAATATTGGGGTCGTACAAAAATAGTGAATTTTATTTTAAAGAAACGATCAGTATAATAAAACACTTTTAAACTGATTCTATCGCGTATATTTCAGATTTTTGTTTTTCCTGACGTTTCGAATGCTGCTAAGCCGTTTAAAAGTGTTTTATTATAATGTGTAATACTCGCGAAAACCTAAGACATTATTAAACGATCAGTAGTTTGCGTTGCAGAATACAATCGCAGATTATGTAGACAACTGCTTTTTTTTTTCATCATATATCATATCAGCCATTTATATGTCCACTGCTGAACAAAGGCCTCCCCCATAGATTTTCACAACTGTGTCATTATGCTGGGAGGTATTTGCCAATACTCACCACGCTTGGCAGGCGGGTTGGTGAGCGCAGTATGTCTACCGTTTCACAGAAGGGACGCTGCTGCCCATCCCTCTGGTTTTGATTCCCTTAGTCGCCTTTTACGACATCCACGGGAGGAGATGGAGTGGTGCTATATACTTAATCCGGACACCACACAGTTTTTTTTTTTACTTTTTGTATCTTTACCCGCGGCTTTAAACAAAGACTCTTTTAAATTACTTACGACTTAGCCGTTTCTCTTTAATGTTATAAAAAACGCCCCTGCTTCGCTTGTGTTATATGTGTTCATTTTGGATTTGAACATCCATATTTAAAAGTTGGATTCCATGCGCTTACGGACAAAAAGATTAAGAAACTCGTACTAACGCAACGTTTTGTACTTAGTTTCGAAACGTTTTGAGAAGCGGTCCTACAGTTTTCGATATATACATCCTAACATAACTAACCTAACAAATTAATACTCTGTTGATAATGTCACGCACCACTCTATCTCCTCCCGTGGATGTCGTAAAAGGCGACTAAGGGACTCAAACCAGAGGGATGGACAGCAGCAGCAGCAGCTGGAACAACAGCCATTCCGCGCTCTTGATGAGCCTTGCCCAGCGTGGTGAGTACCAGCTGTCAGTATTATGTGTATAGTCTATGGTACTAGCAAATTCCCCCAAAATGACGACACGAGACACAATTATGAAAATCTGTGGGGAGGCTTTTGTTCAGCAGTGGACGTCCTTTGACTGATTGATGATGACGATGATTCGGCATAATGGGCTGAAAGGAGATTGCACGCCGCTGATGACGGATGCTTCTAAGCCTAAATTGGCCAGAAATGGAATAAACTGGATTCGAATACCATCGGAGAATTATTGTTTTCATATTTCACGTCTTCCAACTAATTAGATACTATTTACGATTAGATACTTTCATATCTACTCATTTAGCACCAGTACAAACCATAGCGTCATAGAGCAAATGCTTGGAAGAATATGCGTAACGATTATATCACATAGAGATATGTACCTAGTATTTTAGCGTCTGTCTGTTGCAGTTGGCACCGAATCGCGGCCGTGGCCAAGTAATGAGTTAAACATACATCCATTCGCTAACTGGGTACACAATATGATAATTGTTGCTGGGAGGCGTGTCGCCACGATCGACATATAGACATGGATTACGTACTAACATGGTTTTTTAGGGTTCAGTACCTTTTAATTGCAAAACTGAACCATTAAATGATCATTTTTTTATCAGACTGTATATTCGTCTGTCAAGGCCCTTATCCTCAGACACGGCTTGAGGTATAAGGCATACCTATACCTCCATGATGCTGTCAACAAAGATTTAAATCGTTAGATAGGCCCGTGCATGCATTGCAATGCTCCTAAATAGGTCATCACTCAAACGAGTGAAAGAGTGAATTTGACTTGCGATCAAGTACTCGTCTGAGAACTATGTTAAGAAAATAATATAAAAATGTCGTCGGACGCGTTCATGAAATGTAAATAAATGTCATAGTTCATAACGCCATTTTTGCTTACTGTCATCACTCACGCTAACAATAGCAGTAGAGAAAGAACTATTTGAAATACTAACGAGAAGGACAGTGACAAAGATAGTTTCGTACTTCGTCAAGAAAACAACGATAATCGATTGTCCGAACTACACGTTTTCCATTTATCGACACAGTGCGGCAATTGTTATTGTTACGGGTAACGTCTCAACTCATCGACACAATGTCTTGCGTATTTATTGAATAATAGAATAGGTATATATTAGTTTTACCATAAACGAGTAAACTACGCACACTTCTAAATAACATGCCACGGTTTCTGTACATAAGGGTCTGTCTAAAGTATTAAATCTTTCATAATTTCGGCCGAATAATGTCCACTGCTGGACACAGGCCTCCTCCAAAGATCACCACAATGACCGATATTGGTGTGTTGTGGGCTCATTAGGGGGTTTTGCCACAATCGCTACGCTTGGCAGACGGGTTGGCGATCGCAGTTAAAATATTAATGTACTCGAAGGACGCTGCTGCCCATCCTCCCGCTAATCCCTTAGTCGACTTTTACGACACACACGGGAGGAGATGGGGAGGTGGTATTCTGAGCCAGCACCACACGGCAAATTAAATTTTTGGCTGTCTTAATCTAGTTTCTAGTTAAACGCAATAAAAGGATACGTCTTTTCAAAGACTAAAAAATACTTTCATACTAAAGGTCCCACTCACTGAGTGATCATCAAAACCTATAGCGTATTTTCCGATGACCTACAACCTTAAAAATTGACGAGAATGGACTTCTTTTGGCACAAATAAAAGAGTAAAACCACCAAATCACGTGTATAATTATTAGGTACGCGTCAAACTTATATCTTCGGGTAATTTAATACAGGGCACGCGGGCGTACGCAAAATAAAGTTTGTCACATAAACACTTTCGAAATCTAATTTTCCGATGATGGTATGGAACCCACTTAGGGCGCGAGTCCTACTCGCACTTCACCGTCATTATTTCTCCTACAGTCTCGCTTTTCAACAGTATTTCATCTGATATTAGGTCATTTCTAATGCAGTCAACAATGAATAAAGCATGCTCGCCTATTCACTCGCGGCCCGAACTCTCATTTATATTATTATCGAGTTACACAGAATGCACGTCTGTATGACGTATTATAAATGTGACTAAAACGCTGTGAGCGTACATCTCTTACATTCATTTGGTATTCTACGAGAACCGCACCCCGACTAGCTATAAACAGCGATAGCAGCTATCGCGTAGCCAAGGGTCCACCGGTAGCAAATAACCTGAAATTGAAAGGCGAGGATGCAGTTTTTATAGTTCATTGATCGTCCGACAGTGTGTCCGTCAGAGAACATCGTGTGTTTAATTTTTATCGGCGAATACGTAATACCAAAATGACGTTTGGCCTGCGGCGTCTGCAATTTACTTAGGTATTCAGCCAACGGAATCGCAGCTGCAGTCGCAGTCGTCGTTGACGCAGTGGGCAAGCGATTAGCATTCTGCACTAAGGCTTGTGGTTTCAATGCCGCACGGAACAAATACTCAGTTGTATGATCTGGCTGCCTGTGCATGTGAGATTGATGTCTATAAACTGTACCCACTACGGAGAAGAAATACAAATGTGCGACAGGTTTACAAAACAAAACACCTAAATATTTCGCAACCAATTCCTACCGGTACCAATACCCCATAAAAAAAGAAATAAGCATCAAGACAGTCACCAATCCAACACCAGATGGAAGAAATGTTGCCCAACGACCAACCTACGCGGGCTCAATATTTCCCCGCTGACCGCCGAGTAGTACTTTTTTTTTTTAACTTTGCCCCACACTAGTATTTCTCTTGCGTCGTGGGTGCGTTTACAGACATGAATTCCACATACATACACCCAGACCCGGGAACAACTACCTGCAGACTATAGTATTTGTTCCGTGCGAGAATCGAACCCACGACCCGGAGCGCAGCAGCCGACTCTATCAGCCACTGCACCAACCGTGTCGTCATGTGAACGTTGCGTGTGTGTGCGGGCGACGTCTGTAAGTATCTGTACAGTATGACGTAATCTGTGGCCGAGTGACAGACGGGGACTTGTAGTGGGTAAGGTCGCGACCACGAATGTTTACGATCGCATGAACTCGAGACATTTTCGTTGATATGTCAACAGATAACTGTGGAAAGTTTTTCTTCCATGTTATGGGCGTACATTATAATATTCAGTGTGTCACGTATGCCTGTTAAGTCAACTCGATTGTACCGAGTATACTTTGTTAGCAATTTCATATACAGACCAACAATGATACATTTTTATGTTGCAGTATTAAACTAATACAGTCGGATTAGATTCTATTCTATTGTGTGGCTCTCACGGGCTCAGCATCCGCAGAACGCACTTCGACCATATTGGGTCCATTGTGCTGCCCAAAGCCCTGCACTACTCCTCCGCTGGCAAATCTAGAAGTCCCTGTAGGTACTTCGTAATCATACCTGCCTGGAGCCACCCACAATCATCTGGCAATGGATAAGCTATTCCTAGATGTTTTGCCCTACGTCTTCCTCGTCGGATTATAACTATTGTCGTGTAGTACCCGGCAAAAATAGACCAATTATCTCCACTCACGGGTGTCCAATTGGATGATTTCATTTCATTTTGGTCAAAGATTTTGACATTACAATATTTACAATCAGACACTACTAAATGGGTATGAAATCATTATCATTTTTATACACGGCACAGAGATAAAAAACAATGCTTTTAGAATTAAATATGGCACTTGTCATACATCGCAACTTAGACAAAGATATTGAACGAGGGGATGACGCATGCTTCAGACCAGTCGGCACACCTAAGGGTTGATATTAAGAGGATCATTTAGTGTCGTTAGTGGTTTCGTTAGGTTAGTGGCCAGTCAGAGTTGCTCAAATCACCCAAAGGCTTAACGACAACTGGGATAGCCGATTCTACGTGCCCTCCGAAACACGGAGACGCTCAGTTCAAACCAAACTATGCATCCATAGACTGACCTCGCCGAGCTTTACTTTCCGCTGAACGTGTACCGATCGCTGAGTGCAACGGGCTATGAGGCAGCAGTATCCTCCCGTGCGCTAATAACATACTACGATCCCCAATCCGCCTGCCAAGTGTGGTGATTATAACAATATCTTCTACGCGTTCATGGTAGTGATCACAGGAATAGGAAAAGTGGTACGGGGGCGTAACCGCGCCACCGCGACATGCGCAATCTGCCCTTGTCGGGAAAAATGGCCGTTTTATATCATCAGTTGAGATTTGATCGCGTAAGTGCACTGTTAAAATGCCGTGTTGGTCGGCGATAACATGCAAAAGCCGAAGGGAATATTATAACTTTATCAAGGAAGGAACGATATACCATAAGTAAGTGTAAGATTTTTTAGTATTCGTCTATAAAAACAATAAATGATTGTTTTCTTTATTATGTTACATTTGGATTAATGGAGCAGAACGACATTATTAGTTTTGTACAAAATACAATGCTTATCTAACACTTTTAACTAGCAATCGGTGAATAACAAACGCAGTGAATACAACAGCGAAAGATGCTCCCATTTAATGTACGCGTCGCGTGGTACGGCGGATGTGTGCCGTTCTTACGCTCGACATGATTGACTGCCGACAAAGTCGTGGGTGTGTTTTAGTATGAGTAGCCAATTAAAATGTTGTGTTTATTCAGTTCATTGGATAAGAACTTGTAACTACTTGTAACTGTGTGCATTAGTGTGTTTATATGTTGAATGGTAGGGGAAAACTGGATTTCTAGGCTCGCATATATTTTGAACTACATGGCATATCTCCTTCCTTCCAATATCTTTGGTAGTGATCATTGGAAGGCTCGTGTTAGAAGGCTGATGTGTGGGTTGCACTATGATCAGTGCAACTTGGTTGGCGATCCAAAGTTAATCAAGCGTAAAGGTCTGTAGTGCATTTATCATCAAAGGTGGAGGTGACCGAGGAAATAAATGAACCCATGCATTCGGCAATGCGCTTTTTGAGTGTACACAAATATCAACGAATACCCGAAATCAATTTTGATTTGCTACATATCAAGCTGTGATTAACCAGTATAAGCTGATCTCGCATTGTTTAGGCTTTCGGTATGATGAGAGATCAGCGTAAACTGGTATTATATAGTTTGATGTGTAGCCGTGTGTGTACGTGTTCAGTGGTAATTTATGTCTCCTTTCTGTAGTCTATAAACACTTATAATTCACACGAAATGTAGGTCATTTTAATAAATTTGAAAATTGTTAAACGGCGAAGTATTCTGCCCTACGTGCCACGTCACGGGTTCGATCCTCGCGCGAAAACAAATACGACGAAAATATATACACATAGTTGTCCCGGGTTTGGGCGTTCGGGTATGTGATATTTACGTGTGTAAACTGTACCGATGTACCGTGTGTACATACATGTGGGCGTGCGTGTGAGTGGGTGAGTGAGTGAGTGAGTGAGTGTGTGTGTGTGTGTGTTTGTGTGCGTTTGAGTGTGTGCGTGCGTTTGTGTGTGTGTGTGCGCGCGCGTTTGTGTTAGTGTGTGCGTTTGTGTGCGTGTGTGCGTTTGTGTGTGCGTGTGGGTGTGTGTTGACTAAACTGTTTTCATGTTATGTTATTTACATCAATTTAATATTATGGCATTGATTGACTATTGTTTACTAGCTGGGACCCGCGGTTTCACCCGCCGTTTAATTGAAGAAATTGGAATATTTATAAATTATTCCGCCGTTTAATATATATATATATATACGCTATGTCAAGTGTCTATGCCGAAGTATACTCTAAATAATTTAAAAATATTCCAACTTCTAATATATATATATACATATATATTGCATTTAATGGGTTTCAACTTTTTACGCGGAACCCTAATTATTTTTCTAATATAAAAGTAGCTTATGTTATTCTTTATAACATCAGCATCAGTGAAGTCCCGTACAAATCAGTCTAGCCGTTTCGGAAATTAGCGGGAACAAACAGACAGACAAAAAAATTTAAAATAGTTTTTTGTTGTAGGTACCGTATATACTCTCATATGCATTTAGTAATAATCTGTTACTTAGACATTACTAACAGACACTTCAGTTTTATTTATTTGTATAGATTGTAAATATTGTTCTTATGACATTAAATTATGTCATTCATACAAAACATTTATTGTAGTGACGTCATAACCGTAAACTGACTAACAAAGTTTATACCCCTTCACTTTCTCACTTGTGATTTCACGGCAAGCTTATCGAGTCAGTTGCTTGCTTTTACAATTAGCGCATCCATAAACAGCCCAGTCATTCTTACTCGCAGTAACTGCTGCTAGCTCAACCTCTGATCTCACCACTCAAAACGCGTGCTTGTTTAAAATCTAATCAGTCTGAGGATGTACTGACACAAATCGTGACGTAGGGTCGTTAGCGCAAACGTCTGTGACAGATGGCTCCTTTAAGATAACAGGCCGACCGTACATGGGCAGCTCATGTGCGATTTTGAAGCGCATTGTATCATGTTACAGACAGCTTTATAAGTACTTTACTTTTCATGGCATACCCTTATTCGGCAAGTCTAGGCGGTACCATGAATATGGAGACATGGAGCGGCGCCGACTACTACATTGTTTTTATTATTCACGTACTTCCTCGGTCCCGGGGAAAGGCGGAGGGGCATGCCGGCTAAAACCACTGGAGCGGTCTTCTTCGGCACCGACGGGGAGCTCCAGGTCCTCGTAAGATCACACTAGAGCCGCCACATCGCGGATGGGATGACTGTAAGGCGGTCAGCGGAGGAGAGCGATTGTAAAAAGGCCGCCCCCCAGGCACTTCTCGGGGGAATTGTAAAGGATCCCTCGAAGCCTCGCTGTACGCTGTGCTGTGTGCGCATACGGCGGCATATGACCACGTGCGCGCCTGTCTTCCCGGGGTTCGCTCGGTATGAGCACGCAGACTCCCCAATCCGCAAGTCCAAGACCCTCGAGCGGACTACTACCTACGAGCAATAAGTCAAATTTGATAATATGAAAGAAGCGCTCGATGGAAGACATGAACGTTTTTTCACTGGTCGTAGCGGAGGCTACTGTCTAGTACTAAAACGTGTGGTATACTACACTTATGGTAGATCTCGCATTGCAAGACTCCGGCCAGGTAGATAACACCGCAATACAGCGTGTTTCTGTATGAAGGGCACCGTTGCTATTGAAATTACTGGACACAAGAGACTAGGTATTTAACGTCTCGAGGTAACAAAGGCAATGTGGTGTCACCCAGGGTTAGTCCTGGGTAGCATTTAAACCCGTTATGGACAGTTCTGACGCTTACCACCACGCGAATGACTTGCTCGGCTCGTCACTAGGCTGAATAGAAATAAAAACTATTGCCACCATTCTTTGGCAACAGTTATTTTTAAGAATCTCGGATCAACTCATATAATTTTATTTATTTATTTATTTACATTTACACACATACAGCTACCATTACTAACTTAAATAACAATGAAAATAAAATAGGTAACAATGAACAGTTACGAAAAATAAAATATAGCAATAACCTTATGTTCAGCGTCCTTCGAGTACATTAACAACTCAACTGCGATCGCCAACCCGCCTGCCAAGTGTGGCGATTATGGCAAAACCCCCCAATGAGCCCATAACACCCATATCGGTCACTGTGGTGATCTTTAGGGGAGGCCTGTGTCCAGCAGTGGACTTCATTCGGCCGATGTGATTGAATAATGTACAATGAATACGAACCCTTTATAATTCCTCCGCTTAATGCGGTGGCAGGACATACCGGTAATATCGCTAAGGTAAGACCACTGGCATCTGAGGCGGCCTCGCTGTTAATAACCCTACCAATCCCAAACCACGGGTGACCATGACAACAATATACGAAATCTGTCAGTGCCGTTCAATACAGTGTCGACCACAAGTCGTGCTGTGTGATCACAAGCGAGCACGATTTAGACAGACGTACAGTTTCAGATAAGATAACAACAATACTTGTAACAATATTAGCATGATACACCCATCAAAACTACACACGAAAATATCAGCATTGCGCCATATTGCATACATACTCGTGAAACGGAAAATATTTGGGATACTTTCTATTCCAGCCGTTGGGGTTCTCACAGGTTCGGTTTGTTCAGAAAGGTTCTCGAGTGGAGACTGCGCACCGGAAAACCCAGCGTGGGACGACCTCCAACGAGGTGGACAGACGACCTGGTGAAGGTCGCTGGGAGTCGTTGGATGCAGGCCGGACGGCCTTAGTGTTTTTGTGGTAAATTTTATTCAGCGATAGACGTCCTTCGGCTGATGATGTCTTTCTCCTCATCGTAGTAGAATAACATTGCCGAATACTCGATCTGATCATCATCATTCGCAACAATTCGCCCACTGCAGGCAACTACCTATCTTTTAAGCCAGGAGTCGCCAATTTGTCCAAGTCTTTCGTATAAGCTCACAGGAGTCGGCATTTTGTCCAAATCTTTCTAACAAGCTTAACTATGACATCAATCTTCCTTCAATCTGTATGATGAATGCTTATCCATCTATTTGACAATGTATCTAGTAACTGCGCTACCCAGAGGTTGGAGAAACGTCCACTGCTGGACATAGGCTACCCCCGTAGAACGTACAACAAACTGTTAAGATTTGTGTTTTGCCATAATCGCCATACTTCCCAGGCGGGTTGGCGATCGCAGTTGAGTTGTGATTAGTATACTCGAACGACGCCATTGGCCATCCTCCAGCTAATCGCATCGCCTTTTATGACACCCACGGCATGACACGGGGTGGTGCTATTCTTAATCTCTATTGAGGAAACTAACTACGAAACGGGGTACCATTTGTAGTATTACCGAGTCCACCACTGAATCCTGACAACCAGAACCTACAATTATATCTATAACTCCTAAAATAAGTGTATCATTTCGTGTCACGGCATGCCGAAGCCTCTAGCGGTATGCTGAAGTTTCTTTGTGAAGTTATCAACGAAACATAAATTAAAATAAAATTTTAAAACATTTCAGCATCAAAAATCCTTTGCATTTGCCGTGCCTGGCTTCTCGGTTACCCTCGAGTCGGCGTCTAGATAAGCAACTCAATAACACGACACAATATACATATTATTATTTTACCTTTACTTACAAAGCATCGCGGTAATACAGTTATTTTTGTACAAGCAGCTATGTATGTACAATATTGAAATCCGATTTCTTTTATTGCATTACTCCGTCGAGTAACTCGTACGGGGAAAAGCTTTAAACCCATATACTTACTACATAACATGAGTAAATATTTTTTATATTTTCGCAGAACGTAAGCGGCTTAACTCGGAAATATCAAACTTCTAACAATATTTTTATGACTTCGAAGCAAAAATATAGCAATGGCGCCAATAATATTACTTCACAGTTTTCCGACTAACAGTGGTCCATAAAGTGTTGAATCAGACAGTTTTAGACCAGGCCCGCTGGTAGCCTATTTGTAATTGAATTAATCATTCAGTTAGTTCTATTGCTGGTTGGACTCTTGACTAGTATAATACTCGGTAGTGCCTATCTATACATATTAATACGTGAAGAAAAATCTTTGTACCCGTTTTTAATATGCGGACGGAGGAGTGTGCGATTTGGCACAGTTAATGTTCATATGGACTCCTCCAAGCAAAGTTAAAATGTATATGAAAAAAATAGTCGTGTTTCGACCACTAGGCGGCCACTATAGACTGACCAATACTGCTGTACCGCGCCTTAAGTATGCTGCTCTGCCAGGGCCACCTAGCTGCGCGCACACCAAGGCGCGGTACAGCGGTATTGCTGATCAATACCGCTATAGTAATAATAAATATAAAAGTTAAAACATCTATTTATTTCGATATCCTGAGCAGGTCACTTGATCCTACAGTACCACCGCAGTCGAGATCGGATAGTCAGTCAGTAGCCTCAAACGCAAAGTGAAGTTTCCGGGGTCTCTTATGATATGGGGCTGCATGTCTGCACAAGGTGTTGATGGTATGCAGTTTGTGGATGGTTCTATCAATGCTGCCAGGTATCAAAACCTTTTGGAAGAGAATTTACTGCCCTCTATTCCGTCACTTAAGCATCAAGATTCCTTCATTTTTCAACAGGATGGTGCTTCCTGCCATACTGCAAGGACAACAAAGACGTGGCTACTGGCGAAAAGCATCCCTATAATCGAATGGCCATCTAACAGCCCGGACTTGTCGCCGATCGAAACCCTATGGTGGAAAATGAAAAAAGTTCTCCGTAAAAATCCATCAAGATCGAAGAGCGACTTAAAGGCTAAACTCTTGGCTGTCTGGGAGTCAATTACGCTCGAGGAAGGTGCAGCGTTGGTTGCAACCATGCCTCTTCGCATTAAAGCTGTCATTGAGAGCAAAGGCGACACAACTAAGTGGTAGGCGACCTATTTTGCGTGAGTGACAAGGGAAGACGAATACTTTTGCGATATGTTTATTAGAATATAAAAAAAAAAAATTAAGTAAAGTCATAAAAGAATTTTAGTGATAGTAATGTCTTAGATTTTCGCGATTATTACACATTATAATAAAACACTTTTAAACGGATTCTATCGCGTATATTTTGATTTTTGATTTTCCTGACGTTTCGAATACTTTGCAGCAGGAAAATCAAAAATCAAAATATACGCGATAGAATCCGTTTAAAAGTGTTTTATTATAATTTCAGTGATGTTAAAATAAACTTTAAAGTGTTCCTCAAATTGTGGTTTACTTTTTATTAAACGTTCTTAATTATTATACCAATATTTACTTTCTATATTTTACGCTTTGCACTACTTTCCATACTAGACGAACAATTATGCATCGGGGCTCGTATTATTGATAAATTCTGTATGCGAATAATATGTAGGCGAGTTATACAAAATATTGCCATTCTAAACATGGGCTTATATTCTTCTTTGATAATATTGTACCATGAAATGTCTGGATTTTAAAACAGTAGAAAATGCCGCCTTCATCCAAATTTATTGACGAGTGAAAGTGTATCTTGAAACCTCGCTAAAATAAAGATCATTTATCATTGAGAGCGTGCTTTAAATATGACGCACATACATTTATTTATAAGTACGTCATTGGAACCTTATTGTCCTACATAGATAGTGAAGATGTGACACTCATAATGAAGCTAAACATTAATCACGCATAGCTTTCAATGTTATTGGCGGTATGGTAACCAAATGATGCATTGGTCGAAGCAAGGCTCCACAGCCTGGAACATAGACGCAGAGTTGCAAGCTTATAGGATACTTTTTGGGGAGTATGCACTGGAATTGCAACGATTTAATTCCTCAAAGTCCATTCCATCATCTGACAACCAGTCGAAAGGCATTGCGCCACAGTTATATGGTGGATTCCACCCATACGCACGAAATGTTTTGTTTCCACGTTTTCCGTGCGTACCGCTAAGGAGTAGAACTCCTTGCCAGAGTCTGTGTCGACCATTATAACCTGAAAATCTTGTGAACAGGTTTCTTCTAGCCAAGCGTGCACCATCGTCGACCACATCGCTTAACATCAGTTGAGATAGAAGTCAAACTCAAGCCTATTAAATATAATAAATAAAAATGGTTGCGGATATACAATCCGAAAGATCCATTGACAAGATGAGCTGATTATATCGTTATGGTTGTTAAACACCGGTACAAGTTTGGACACACACCAAAACACAAAAATTTCGTAAAAGGAGTCTAACATAATATTGTACATATTATAAATATTGTAAATATGTCTGGACTTTTAAGCAGAAACCTTTTAATTCGTTTCGGCAATCTTCTCAAAGGCAGCCAGTACCTACCGAGATGCTCATGAGATGATCATCCACATTTATTGACGAATAAGCGTTTCTTGAAACCTACTTGCAAATAAAGATCACTTCTCATTTATCTTATGCCCTGCAGCGAGTCGCCATCATGTAGCCATTAATGTTATATGTTTAGTACTTATACTGATTGTGTATTTTGCCTGGCTGTCTGTCATGCTCACTAAAATGACTTGCGGGCGGTGGCGTTGTGTATCGGGTCGTTCGGTTCGCTACAATATAGCTAAGCGATGCTGATGCATGCGTCACGCTCGTGAACGGGTGCCGTCTGTTGGGACTGGTCAGTCGCGAACTGCCACGGCAATTTTTTTTAATACAATAAATAATATTGAAGTGTCTGTTTTTAATGTCAAAATAACAGCTTTTTACTAAATGCATATGAAAGTATTATACGGCATATATAACAAAAAAACAATAATTTTTTTTTGTCTGTCTGTTTGTTCCGGGTTATCTCCTAAACTGGACCTATTTTGACGGGACTTTCACTGGCAGATAGCTGATGTTATAAGGAATAACTTAGGCAACTTTTATTTTTGAAAAATAATTAGAGATCCACGCAAAAAAAGCCTTGAAAGCCAACATATATATTCTATTGCAAGTGTCTATGTCGAAGTACTCTAAATTTCCTTTAATTTAAACGCGGGTGAAACCGCGGGTCCCAGCTAGTTATTAATATATTATTGTGGTATGTTCCATCTTTACACATTGACCTACGTTTTTCTCATGATATGTTTTACAATCATTTGTATCAATCAACATCGTGATCTCAACTATTTTCTAAGAGTATCCATGGAGTTTCTTGCCGGCTCTTGTCCACAAGATCAACTATTTGGAACCATGCAGCATAGATTCTGAGTTTCAAAAGTGCCAATATTTGGTTTATTTGAAAGAAAAAACCTTTGACTTCGATGGTAACACTATAATAATGTGGTTCCTGAAAAAACAACATGACCCAGCACAGGCCTTGACAAGACGTGACACGGTTTCAATGTAACGCGCGCATTCTTTGGAACTATGCGTGACGTTATTAGCTACGTCTATTTTTTAGCGTAGAAACGTGTTTGGGCTGACAGAATGAAATACCGCTATAATATGAAGCCCAAAAGGAAAGCAATTAGGTCGTGCGGACGCTTGTTAGAGCACTGTCTCCAAGTCAGCTAAGACATTAAGAGGGACGTTTCGCGCTTAATGTCTTTGGCTTTTTCTTCATTTTTCACTCATCATCGTATCGGCCATTTATACGTCCATTGCTGAACAAAGGCCTCCCCCATAGATTTTCACAACTGTGTCATCATTTTGGGGGGTATTTGCCAATACTTACCACGCTTGGCAGGCGGGTTGGTGAGCGCAGTATGGCTACAGTTTCACAGAAGGCATGCTGCTGCCCATCCCTCTGGTTCAAACACCCGTAGTCGCCTTCTACGACATCCTCGGAAGGAGATGGAGTGGTGCTATATTCTTCATCCGGACACCATACGGAATATCATACCCATTTTTCACTATCAGTTTCTATTTGTATTCATCATATCGGCCTAAAGATGTCCACTACCAAAAAAAGGCCTCCCCATAAATTTCGACAATTGTGTTGTCATTTTGGGGTAGGCGGGTTGGTGTGCGTAGAATGGTTGCTGTTTCACTGAAGGGACGCTGCTGCCCATCCCTCTAGTTAAGTCCCTTAGTAGCCTTTTACAACATCCACGGGAGGAAATGGAGTGGTGCTATATTCTTAATTAGGAAACCACACGGAAAATTCTATTTATATTACCTACATATATTATCTTAATAAAACAAACTTTCAATAGTCAACATAATTATCAGCGTAGTGCTGTATGGACGGATCCTTTTTCGTCTCGGGGCTACCAGTCGGTGACTATCCTGCTCCAATTACCGTCACCTCACCAGATCACTTGTCCTGGCTAACTGAACTCGAATTGCCAGTCCACTTGAGCCTATTTGTTTGCTAAGGAATTCGTACACTTACGAATTTCAATTTAGGGACTCGATCGACTCGAGAGTTTCGTGCCGAAGATGGCGCGTTCCATGGCCATTGGTGACTGATATAGTCCCGTGTCACAAAAAAGACGAATCAACCAACTAGCGCGTAACTCAGTTGCAGGAACTAACTGGCCGACTTTCCGATTCCCTCCAAAGACCGTATAAATGTATTTTCTGCCACAAATGGCAGAGAGACTCGCTTGCAGTGGCTTTGTTGTTATTTGATGTTTACTTCATATACGGCTTACGCAGTGCCGTGTGTTGTCAGCTACGAATAGCACCACCCCATCTCATCCCGTGGGTGTCGTAAAGGCGACTAAGGGATTAGCCGGAGGATGGGCAGCAGCGTCCTTCGAAATTCGAATCGCCAACCCGCCCGCCAAGCGTGGCGATTATGGCAAAACCCCTCAATTAGCACACAACACACCGATATCGGTCGTTATGGTGATCTTTGAGGGAGGCCTGTGCTCAGCAGTGGACTGTATTCGGCCGAGATGATGATGATGACGGCTAACGCGTTCACGTTTTGGTTTTGGTGTTTAGTGTTCAAATTCTACTGTGATCACCAGTCCTGGCAAGCGTTGCGATTAACACATTTCCTATGACGTTTATTATAGCTGCAGAGGTCTATGTTAAGACGCCGCCGTTAATATGCGGCATTGATAACATTACTCGCCCGCAGAATTTAATTCCGACTAATAAAACAATCAAACCGTGAAATTGAAGCAAACAAACTCAAATTAGCATTTTATAATATTCATGAAATTTTCAATTCCCATGATTGAATTACTAAACGCGATTAATATCGTTTCCAATTCCCACTGTTGTATTAATATGGACACCTGATAGAAATATTTGAGGTTATGCTATCTTATAGCTTCTGTTTGCGATTTAACGTAAGCTGCAAATCTAGTGTAATCGATCTAATCAGTAGAAGTGGCTCGAAAACTTGCGTTCCGTTATGACAATGGACACTTGCTATGTATACTTACCAAGCAGTGTCTAATTAAACTGGGAGCAGACGAAAAGGCCTAAGCCTTGTCAAGCGTAAAAAACCGGACAAAAACGAGTTAAACTCGCATGGAGTGTGTTCGGAAGATGTTGAATATACGTATTGTCTATGGTTTAATTCTGTCTTGTATCAATAATTTATCCCAAGAACAAACTTAACATTGTAGTTGAAAAACATGTTCTCCCATACTTTCCAACTACAAATGTGACTTTGTACGCACAATATTGTTACGAAGTTATTTCAATACCATGGATTGTTTATAGGTTTTTCTGTAATTTATTAGTAAAGAACTACTATCTGTATTATTTTTTATTTCGGCTCTGTAGTTTCGGACATAAGATGTAGGAGGTCAATTTTAATCTATTTTCTTAAATAACTTATAACTATGAATATTAAAATTGATTATTAAATATATTTGACACCCTCACAACAAGCTCTTCCATTTCAAATGTTACACGATAGTTTGAATTTTTTTTATTCCTAAATTTTCTAGTTTCCCCCCCAAAAGTGACCCCCATAATCAAAGTTAATTTATTTCCTTTACAGGTCCGTATTTGGGTCGCAAAAATTCACATGTGTTCCAAATTTCAACATAATCCGTCTGGTAGATTCGGAGCAACTTGGCTGTGACAGACAGACAGACAGACACACGAGTGATCCTATAAGGATTCCGCCGTTTTTTCATTCGGACGTTCGGAACCCTATAAAGGCGTTGTAGCCATTTGTTTGCACTCGTATCGATACAAACGTCATCATATGCGATACAGATGCGAGTTTTTGTCTCCATTTTATAGCCCGTTTGCATCAGCATACTGTCGATGAGTGTGACCAAACAAAGGGTACCAACGTTGGCAGCCCTTTTTGTATCAAATTTATACCACAAGCGGTGTCCCGGGGCTTAGGGAATTGCTTCATAAACGCTAGGTTGACAGTTCAAAACCTAAAATGTTATCATTTTATGTTGGGCTTCTCGCATACATTTCTTGGAAATGTGGGTGCTTAACCAGTCATTTAAAATGTTATCATATCATAGGAATGTCTTAGGTTTACGCGATTATTACTCGTTATAATAAAACACTTTTAAACGGATTATATCGATACATGTAATTAAGGAATGTTCGTCATATTCCCGACAAATCGGTATAAAAGAGTATTTTTTTACATATTTGGCACAAGGCACAGACGATAGTATGCGTTTCATTGAAATGTCACTGGTTTATTCAAGTAATCTTCTTATTTTTTGCACTTTTTAATTAAGCTGTAAATCTCAAAGATAAATAGCGAAACATTTTTTTTAAAGGATTTCTCCTGTGTCGTGGGTGCGTTTACAGACACAAATTCCTCACACAATACACCCAGACCCGAAACAACTACCTGCAGATCATACAAATATTTGTTCCGTGTGAGAATCGAACCCACGACCCGGTGCGCAGCAGCCGACTGTATCAGCTACTGCACCAACCGTACCGTCAATACATTTATGGTTACATTTACATTTATTTATGGTTAAGCTTTCATTTCTGTAACAGACCAAATCCAACCGTGTCTTTTAAATCGTAAATGCGCGCCAGTAAATTAAAAGTCGATATGAAAGTGAACTATTCACCCATGTCCTCATCCCGTCATCATATCGGCCATGCAACGTCCACTACTAAACAAAGGCCTCCCCATAGATTTCCACAACTGTCATCATATTGGGGGGACTTTGCCAGCACTCACCACGCTTGGCAGGCGGGTTGGTGAGCGCAGAATGACTACTGTTCCACAGAAGGGACGCTGCTGCCCATCCCTCTGGAATAGAGTCCCTTAGTCAAATTTTACGACATCCACGGGAGGAGATGGAGTGGTGCTATATTCTTAATCCGGACACCACACGGACTACGACTCATCCCATAGCATATGGGATGTATGCCGATAAAAGGAAAACACTCCTTAGATCTTTAAATTTGTCAGTGATAGATGTTGGTATGTTTCATGGAGTCTTAGCTAAGCCTACTTCTGAAGCAGCAAAAACATTATATACATTTTTATTAGATAAGCAAGTTTAAGTTGTTTTAGTTTTATTGGCTATGTCTGATTAATATTAGTTAAATTATTTGATGAGTTAGTTACTTTTTGTAAAAGCACGATGGGATTGACATCGTCGCAAATGTGTAGGTACATAAATCCCTTAAATAAAAAAATGTCCTATGGGAAATTGAATAATTCGTATTCACTACACAAAGAAATACGAATAAAAAGATAAATAAATACGAACCTCAACATAAAGTACATAACAGCGGTATCCCTTATCTCCGAACTAGTTGGCCTGTGACCTACCATTTTGCAACGACCGTCCGGCCCGCAGTATCGCCGTACCGCGTACATATAATAGAATTAATTCATAAATCACACTAGTAAACGATGTATGAATGGCGCGGTCAACATACTCACAATGAATTGCCTTTAAAACTGGTTACTTTACACTCGCTGTCGGGCCAGGAGGCGGGTTTAGAATACGGCTCACTTTCGCTATACGGATGTCATATGAAATACTAGCGTTCCATTTAAAATAGTTCGGAATATAGGAACATACAAAAAAAAAATTTGAAATGAAAACTTCTTTTTGCGCTGTACGCATATTTTTTGATGAGATAAAATCTCTGGACTCGCGAAACCGTTACGAGACGCTTGAAGTGAAAACTTCTTTTAGCGCGGTACGCATAATTTTAGATGATAAAATCTCGACTCGACACCGTTACGAGACGCTAGACGTTTAGTTTGGCGTTTCGCCGTCGGTATCGCATTAACCCTAGTACCCATCTAAAAATGTCTAACGCGCCAAAATAAGTTTTCACTTCTGTCGGCACTCCCGGATTGCAAGCCGTATTTTTTTGTCTGTCTGTCTATTTGTTCCGGCTAGTCTCCCAAACAGACCGATTTTGACGGAACTTTCACTGGCAGATAGCCGGCGTTGTAAGGAGTAACATAGGCTACTTTGTTTTAGAAAACAAATGAGGGTTCCGCAAAAATAGTTAAAGCCCAAGAAATGCAATCCAATAAATATATAGTAATTATACTACTATACTATAATATACTAATTATACATGCCATGTGGTGCCGGCTCAGAATACCACCACCCCATCCCCTCCCGTGGGTGTCGTAAAAATCGACTAAGGGTTTAACCGGAGGACGGGCAGCAGCGTCCTTCAAATACAGTAGTGTTGAGTAGGACACGATTTAAAAATGAGTTTGTAAGAGTAGCCTCTTTTTTGTACTGCACCAGTACAATGTCCCACTTCAAATGAGGCGAGGCGTCATGACGTGGTGACGCCTCGCCTCATTTGCAGCTTCATGAAGCTTGGCGGTACATTTGAAAGAACGAGTATGTCATGACGTTGTGACGCCTCGCCTCATTTGCAGCTTCATGAAGCTTGGCGGTACATTTGAAAGAACGAGTATGTCATGACGTGGTGACGCCTCGCCTCATTTGCAGCTTCATGAAGCTTGGCGGTACATTTGAAAGAACGAGTATGTCATGACGTTGTGACGCCTCGCCTCATTTGCAGCTTCATGAAGCTTGGCGGTACATTTGAAAGAACGAGTATGTCATGACGTGGTGACGCCTCGCCTCATTTGCAGCTTCATGAAGCTTGGCGGTACATTTGAAAGAACGAGTATGTCATGACGTTGTGACGCCTCGCCTCATTTGCAGCTTCATGAAGCTTGGCGGTACATTTGAAAGAACGAGTATGTCATGACGTGGTGACGCCTCGCCTCATTTGCAGCTTCATGAAGCTTGGCGGTACATTTGAAAGAACGAGTATTTCATGTACTGTTGCTGTATTTGTACTGCCCTGTCTTACAAAGTGTTATTGAGGTAATACTTAAAGCAAAGTAATAAAAAGCGATTGATTTTAGACGAATGACGATTGTATCGACGTTTCTACTTATTAGCCACTGTAGCATTATTGTGCAAGCGACTTATTAGTAAAACATGATTTTGATTTAAAATACACCTAATACACAGACATAAACAAGCAAAACAAATAGGTATTTAACAGACATTCATGAAATCATATTTTTCTAAAACTGTCGCGTCTCGTACTTTGTACTAGTACATTTGTAATAGAGTGAATAAAAGCATCATGTTGTCTCTTGCAGTCACGATAATGTCCGTTGAATAAAAAGACGTGCTTTTCAAGCATGTGCCTCATTCTGTCTCTCTCTCTCTCACCCTACAGTTCACATGCGAAGAGTAAAGTAACGCGACATAAAATTTGAAGTGGTACATGTTATAATGTTGAGCCGCTCTTACAATATTGTGTCATGTACGGGACAAATGTACTGCCTCTTGTATGTCCTACTCAACACTAAAATACAGTAACAACTCAACTGCGATCGCCAACCCGTCTGCCAAGCGTGGCGATTATGACAAAACCCCCCAATGAGCCCACAGCACACCCATATCGGTCATTGTGGACATCTTTGGGGGAGGCCTGTGTCCAGCAGTGGACTACATTCGGCCGAAATGATTGATGATGATTGAATTATACTCATATATTATCATTTGAGTATATAATTTTAAAAAAGCGCGGGTGAAACCGCGGGCAACAGCTAGTTTTTAAATAATTTAGAGTACGAGACAGTTCATGCACAGATCGGCTCTACCCGGTAATGCTCGGTTCTCGTCACCGCGTCGCATGAGCCGCCAGAGCTAATACTTCGTTTTCACTTAGCGTTCTTTCATACGTTTTTTCTTTTTGCCCGGCTCCTTATTGTCGTGGCGAGATGATAAGTCCCCCCAAGAAATGCGCTATCAAATGCAAAAAGAATAATTCAAATCCGACTGGTACTTCCAGAGATTAGCGCGTTCAAACCAACTCTTCAGCTTAAGTATATCCAGTATAGATATATATATTCGCCATTATTATTTTGCCGTGTGGTGCCGGTTAATTTGCCGTGTGGTGCCGGTTAATTTGCCGTGTGGTGCCGGTTAATTTGCCGTGTGGTGCCGGTTAATTTGCCGTGTGGTGCCGGTTAAGAAAACCACCACCCCAACTCTTCCCGTGGGTGTCGGGCGACTATGGGCTTAGCCGAAGGCTGGGCAGCAGCGTCCTTCGAGTACAATTATAACACAACTGCGATCGCCAACCCGTCTGCCAAGCGTGGCGATTATGACAAAACCCTCCAAAGAGCGCCCACAACACAAACCCACATCGGTCGTTGTGGCAATCTTTGAGGGAGGCTTCTGTCCAGCAGTGGACGTTTTTCGGCTGAAATGATGATGATATATCTTCGCTAATACGCCTGGCTCGTGAATGGGCAGTTGCGGCTGCCTACCGCTCGCCTACCTACCGCTCGCCTACCTACCGATCTACTTTGTTCATAATTCTAAACGATATTAAGGCAAAACCAGATCCGACAAGCCCTCGCTTATTGCCGTACGAACGCCAAAATGATATCGTATAAGACTTTGTGTAATTGACTCGTCCGTTTTCTCAATACTACAAAAAAAGTATACGAGTTGATTTCCTTCCAGTTAACATTAATTAAAACAACTTTCAAGTTCTTATATAATTTACCGACAATTAATTTTTAATCGTCATTATTTAATTGTATCGTTTCCGTTCAATAAACCTACTATAAATCGGTTATACCTAAGCATCGCGAACTGTATCAATGCGTTTACTTTCACGCGGCTATCCCGCGTTTCTCGTGGCCGCACCGCACTAAGATTTCGTGTAGTAATCCGTCAGTGTCGGGCGGTTGATGAATCGGTCCATTCTCTGTATTACATTCAGTATCAGTACAAGTTAGATATAGTAGGTACGAGATCGTTTGCTGTAGATGCTGTGATAGCTGAGGTAAGGACCAAAAGATTAAGTATAGGTAAGTGAGGAGCCGATTTACCTACCGCTAGAATGGAATAAAATCATTCATTCAATAATTAGATTCTAATACGGTTACTGGATGGTCGGGCTTAGAGATTTAAAAAGTTATTTTATCTACCGTACAAAACTAATCAGAAATTGTTTCGATGCACGCAGTAATCTGTAACGACGCTTGTCACCTTAGTCATCCTGCGACCACGAACCCTGCAAAGTGTTCGAAACGTCAGGAAAAACAAAAATCAATAATACACGCGATTTAATCCGTTTAAAATTGTTTTATTATAATGGGTTAGTATATCTGCCTAATTTATAATTTAGTTAAGTAAAACCCGGTATATTCCTAAGATGTTTTAGACTCTAGACCAGGGGTTCCCAACCTGTTTTTGTCTACTGCCCACTTTAAGAATACATTATTTTTTAACGCCCCCCTTTTTAAACATACTTAAAACCGCTAAGTACTTATAACTGATTATTGAAACGCAAATTTCTTACCGCCCCCCTTTAGGCCTGCAGCGCCCACAAGGGGGCGTTATCGCCCACGTTGGGAAAGACTTACAGGGGTTCCCAACCTTTTTTTGTCTACTGCCCACTTTAAGAATACATTATTTTTTAACGCCCCCCTTTTTAAACATACTTAAAAACCGCTAAGTACTTATAACTGATTATTGAAACGCAAATTTCTTACCGCCCCCCTTTAGGCCTGCAGCGCCCACAAGGGGGCGTTATCGCCCACGTTGGGAAAGACTCTAGACTGTTTTATAATATTTCATAGCCAAAAGCACGGAAAATGGAGAGTGGCTTTTTGTACGAAAAGCTTTATGACCTTGCGCATGAAACCATCTACATCAAGATACTTATGAACACGCATTACATTATTATTCTTCTATTAATCTATAACCTATAGATTCAAAATTTACCTATGTCGTTGTAGATGGGTGACGCATAATGAAACAAACTTTGGGGGCAGCACAGAAGCCGTTGCGTTGCCGGGTTGCGGCCTACGGGCGACGAACTTGGGGCAGTCCGTCCCCCAAACAAAATCAGACTCCAAACGGCGACGCGCTGTGATCTGCGCGCGCCATTTTAGAGGAATGTGCGGCAGGCCAGGTCGGACAGAGACGATGCCCGTCAAACCAAGTGCAGATACTAGCTGGGGGCGCGGCCCAATGTCTTTCGGACTGACTTTGCACCTCCAGCCGTAGGTAAGTAGAAGGAACATCGTGGGGTTTGCGCCGGTAAGAGTCCGGTATGCCCCTCCGCCTGCCGTTCCGAGTTTCATCTCAGCCAAGAGGCGTCCACCACTGAACAATCGTGGAAATCTATGGGATCCCCTATAAATTTCCACGATTGTAGTGGTAATTTAAAGAAGAATTGGCCAGTATTCATCACGTTTGGCAGGCGAGCTGATGAGCGCAGAATGGCAGCTGCTCCACAGAAGCGGAGCCCCTGCCTCACCCTCTGATTTAGAGTCGCTTAGTCTCCTTCTACATCCACGGGAGGAGATGGAGTGGTGCTATATTCTCTATCCGGACCTATATATTTTCCCCTTTAAATAAAGTTTACTATTTATAAAGAACCCTATATAAACCTTCGTTTAAAATGTAAATCACCCAAATGTATGAAGTACGATTAATACATAAAACCTCGGATTAGCTTGACAAGTCGAGTGCGATATTTCCAGCGAGTTTGATCGATCGCGGTAGACGCCTCCGATGTAAAGTATGTAGGCACATAATCCGCGGTCGATACTACGATAAAATATTTTGCGTTGACCCTGAAGGGGACGACCGAAATCCTGCCGAACTCAAGTGAATTATCAATCAAATGCTAATGAAACTCTAAAGCAAATTGTTATGTTATTTGGTACTTAATCAATATCCAATTAAACGTGAGGCACTCATAGCCAGTTGCACTAACTGATCGGCGAGGTTAAGCAACGCTTGGCGCGGTCAGTATATGGATGGGTGACCGCATTTGAACTGAGCGTCTCCGTCACAGAAATAGGAAATAAGGAGTAGTGGTACGGGGGCGTAACCACGCCATCGCGATTGGATCAATTTGGGCCATCCGGAAAAAATGGCCGTTTTATAACGTGAGTTGAGATTCGATCGCATAAGTGAAACTTTGTTAAAATGTCGTGTTGTTCGGGGAGAACATGCAAAAACCGAAGCGAAAATAATAACTTTATCAAGGAAGGAATCATATACAATATGCTATTGAAGGCATTTTCTTGTATTTGTCTATAAAAAGAATAAATAAAAAATGATTGTTTTCTTTATTATGTTACATTTGGACTGATGGAGCAGCACGACATTATTATTTTTGTACAAAATACAATGCTTCTTATCTACCACTTTTAACTAGCAATCGGTGAATAACAAACGCAGTGAATAGAACAGCGAATGGTACTCCCAATAAACTTACGTGTTGCGTGGTACGGCTGTCGTTTGCGGTCTGTACGCTCGGTATGATTGGCTACCTACAAAGTCGTGGGTGTGTTTTGGTATGAGAAACCAATTATAATGTTGTGTTTATTCAGTTCATTTGGATGAGACCTTGTAACTGTGTGCATTAGTGTGCTTTTATGAAGAATGGTAGTGGGAAAATGGATTCCTAGGCTCGCATACATTTTGATCTAGATGGCATATCTCCTTTCTTCCAATATCTTTGGTCTCCGTGCTTCGAAGGGCACGTAAAATCGTCGGCCCCGATTTTTGTTGTTAGACGGCAGTCGTTAAGTGAAGTCGGAGGACTTTGGGCGTCTTGACAACTCTGACACAAGGTCGGCCACGACACGACACACAACGACAAGAAAAGAGAATGAGGATTTGGAGGGGAATCGATCATGTTCTGAATACTCATTATTGTTACGTTTATAAACATGTTTTACTGTGAGAACAAAACCGTTAGTGTATTAGAAATATATCGACGTCATATCCATACAACATGTATGTAGATCCATACGCGTCGGCTTCAAATTTAGACTCGTACAGTCAGTAGGTCTCTAAATATGATACGTTCGTGTGGTGTCCGGATTAAGAATATAGCACCACTTCGTCTCCTCCCGTGGATATCATAAAAGGCGACTAAGGGACTCTAAACCAGAGGGATGGGCGTCAGCGTGCCTTCTGTATAACAGTAACCATACAGCACTGACAAAGGCATGATAAGTACTGGCAAATTCCCCCATTGACGACACAAACAAGCCACCGGCCCAGTGTAACCGCTCGTTGTGGAAGTCTATGGGGGAGGCCTTTGTTCAGTACTGGTCGTCATTTGGCTGATATGATGATAATAGATGTTGTTAAGGCACAACTTTGCTCTAGGTGGAGGCGAACACACCGACAACCGAACAAGGTCTATAGAAATGAATAACTGTTCTTATCCATGATTGAAGAGAAAACGGATCCTGGTATCCAGCAGGAAAATTTTAGGATGAAGAAAGACGCACGCAGAAGATATGAGTTGCTGAAAATAATCAAACCGTCATTATGACTGAAATGTTTATTTAATTGTATTGTCAAACAGAATTTATGCCCACACTTGTATAATTAATTACGGTCGTCAATGATGTTACCGAATTTCAAATTACATTTCCAACTGTTAAAGGAAATAATTATGCGATTCTGTTTCACAAGCGTTAATATAAATATTGAAATGAATAATCTGGCAATATTATCTACGAAGCATTGTCATCATATAAGCCAATAGGCGTCCACTACTGAACAAAGGCCTCCCATATGGATTTCCACATTTGTTTTATAATTTTTGGAGGAATTTATATTGTATTATATTGTTTTGTTTTTTTTTAAAAACGTTGCCCCACACTAGGATTTCTTCTGTGTCGTGTGTGCGTTTACAGACAGAAATTCCACACACAATACACCCAGACCCGGAACAACTATCTGCAGATCGTACAAACACTGCTGCCCATCCTTCTGGTTTAGCGCCCTTTAGTCACCATTTGCGACATCCACGAGAGAAGATAGAGCGGTGCTATATTCCCGGACGCTTCACGCAAATAAGTCAGCATACAACAACTAAAAACAATAAATGCCAATCATGTTTACTTAAGTACATACCTGAAAATAAATAAATAAAAAAGTGCATAGTCCCATTAAACATAAAAAAAATACTTTTCATAACAGTTTAGGGCCGTTTCGAGCTTTCCAATAAATCCCCGTGGTTCAGCGGCGACGTCATTAGGCCAGGTGCACACCGCAGGTGTAACTATACCCCGCTAGTTTCGATCGTTACTTTTTAATTTTATAATAATAGGCCAAGTGTTTGAAGCCTTATAATGTTTGGAGACCCTTTTACGATGGAATGTATAATATGTTCATATAAACATCCAAGGGTTATCCCGCCTTTTGAAGGCCCACTTAATTTGAAGTTTGTATGGAATTTAATTATCGTCTTCATGTGTGTCCTATGCCGTGTGTTTCCCAAGCAAGGATAAGCCAGTTCGTAATTTTCATGCATGTAAGGCTATAATGAATTTCTCCAAAATAGGCCAGTACTTAAGTACCTACAGATTGGTACTAAGCGGAACGCTCAGATCTTGTGGTAGACACAAAGTATTGCTCGTGGAAGCAAATCCTTGGCAACCATATCGCTTACACAGGCAATCAAGAACACGGTCCGATTAGATTTTCCTAATCAAGCATAACTATATGTGAATAACTTGCTGTCAGGTATAAATTAGAAAGGTTTAAAACAAAGCGAGTGTTATATCACCATTGCTTATTTAAGCTCACAGAAAAGAAAAGGAAAAAAACGTTGCCCCACACTAGGATTTCTCCTGTGTCGTGGGTGCGTTTACAGTCCATACATTTCACACACAATACACCCAGACCCGGAACAACTACCTGCAGATCATACAAATATTCGTTCCGTGCGGGAATCGAACCCGGGACCCGGAGCGCAGCAGTCGACTGTATCAACCACTGCACCAACCGTGTCGTCAATCGTATCATGTCGACTGACGGACGACATCGTCAAGATATCCACCGGACGACGCTGGCACGAAACTGGAAAGGATGGCGTGACAGAAAGGAACTCTGTGCCAAACGGTGGGATGATGCGGGCTTAGTAGACAGACACGGCAACGTTCTATATGATTGACAGCGAGTTAACTCATTGAGTTACTCGATTGTCATAATTAAATCGTGTTTCGCGCACACAATATTACATTCATCATAATTTATGATTCACGTGCAAACATGACTTCGATATTTTTAATGACTCAATCAAAACACCTACAGACGTGTTGACACAGCGGATTTCTGTCGCCGTTTCAACGAACAGCATACATGAAGTCTTGGTGTCAATGACATTAGAAGACGCCGCGCGGTGCCCGTAACTACAGGCCGTCTTCTGTCGTGAGTGACGTCTAAGGCTCTAAAGACACGATATCTAATGGGAAAACAAGATACTTGCTGTCAGCTTGTTGATCTCCACTAAACATGGACTACCTCTTCTTAGTGAAGGAATACCATTGTGTTTAATCCTTAACCTAAACCTTTACCACGGCAAATAAATTATTATTACTGCAGTATCTTCCGTCTTTACACATTAACCTACAGTTTTCTCGGTATATGTTTTACAATGTTGACGGCACGGTTGGTGCAGTGGCTGATACAGTCGGCTGCTGCGCTCCGGGTCGTGGGTTCGATTCCCGCACGGAACAAATATTTGTATGATCTGCAGGTAGTTGTTCCGGGTCTGGGTGTATTGTATGTGGAATTCATGTCTGTAAACGCACCCACGACACAGGAGAAATCCTAGTGAGGGGCAACGTTTAAAAAAAAAATTGTATCAATCAACATTGTAATCTCAATTATTTTAAAAGAGTTTCCATGGAGTTTCTTGCCGGCTCTTCTCCACGATATCAACTATTTGGTACCGTGCAACTTAGATTCTGACGTTTCATAAGCGCCGATATTTGGTTTATTTGAAATAAAATAAAGATTGACTTTGGTCATCATATCGGCTACTACTGTGCAGCTATGCAGCTAGGTCAGGATATAAGCCCCCCTTATGTGCCGAAGATGACTGCCCCAGTGGTTTTAGCCGGTAGGAGGCCGGCATGCCCCTTCGTGCTTCCCCGTAGCGGAGGAAATTCATGAAGAATTTCTACTGGGTCCAGTAATAAAAGGTTAGGGTGTGATGAAGAAGCTGCTCGCCGCCCTATGGTAGCAATTTCTTAATCACCTTTTACGAATTCTACTAGAAAAGAGATGGCATTTTGTATTCGGGAAACCACGCGGCATTCTGATCTGAATCTAAGAATATATGTACAAAGAAAACTTGATTCTCGGAAGGGCGGTAAACGGCAACCACTTATATAACCTGAACCATATGATGGATGAGGGAACCGGTTCCACGCCCGCTAATGATCGAACAACCAGTTCTTGCATGTGAAGCGAACCCTGGCAGGATTCGTCGAAAAATCGCTAGGGCAGTGTCAATGACACTTGCGCGCCAAATTGCCTTCTGTAAGTATAATTGGCAATTACTTAGTTAATTATATTTTTATTATGCCGTGTCACCGGAGAAGGTTAGGCATTCCCTTCCGTTCTAGAGTGCCATAAAATAAGACAAAGCGATCAGTGACACGATGGCCAGTAGCTAGTATAAAAAATTACTGCGGTTCAATTCAGCCGAATAAAGTCCACTGCTGGGCACAGGCCGCCCCCAAAGATCGACACAATGACCAGTCAGGGTGTGTTGTATGGTCATTCGGTTTTTGCCATAGTGGCCACGCTTGATCAGGCCGCTCAGGGTGCGTCGGACTTACTTTAGTGTCGTTACTCATGGAATTCTTCTTATAGGTCCCAGCACGGCTACAATGATTGGCGGTCGCAGTTGAGTTGTTAATGTACTCGAAAGTGTTGCGGCTCCCATACTTGGCATTTACGACACCCACGGGATGAGATAGGTTGGTGCTATTCGTAGCCGGCACCACACGGTATTTATCCGTGTATGGCAATTATTCCTCATAACTAATCATTTTTATCCATATGGTGACCGGACTAAGAATATCTCCAACTCCATCTCCTCCCGTGGATGTCGTACAAGGCGACTAAGGGAATATAAAACTGACGAATGGCCAGCAGTCCCTTCTGTGGAACATCAGCCATTCTGCGCTCACCAATCAATCGTGGTGGCAAATGCTCCCCAAAATGATGACACAATTGTGAAATCTATGGGTGGCCTTTGTTCAGCAGTGGACATCCTTTGGCTGATATGATGATGATGATTGTAGCCGTGCTGGGACGTATAAGAACTCCATGAGTGATGACACTTAAGTACGTCCGGCGCAGCCCGAACAGTCGGCCCGATTACCAACTTTGATGACTTAATCTTTTCACTACAGCAGAAGCTATTGCTATATGAACTAAATATCGTGCCAAAACGAAAGAAGATTCTAGGCATCGGTAAGGAGGCCTATAGTTAGCAGTAGACCGGGCTGATACGTTATATGTAAATATAATTGGCAATTAGCCCACCAACATTCGCTTAGTAATTAGGCAATATTTTAAACAAACACACTTAGACCATGTTCTTGCATATTACTGAACTAGCTGGGACCCGCGGTTTCACCCGCGTTTAATTTAAAAGAAATTAAGAGTACTTCGACATAGACACTTGACATAGAATATGTATATTGGATTTCAAGGGTTTTATTTTTTTTGCGCGGAACACTAATTGTTTTTCTAAAATAAAAGTAGCCTAAGTTATTCCTTATAACATCAGCTATCTACCAGCGAAAGTCCCGTCAAAATCGGTCCAGCCGTTTCGGAGATTACCCGGAACAAACAGACAGACACCCAGACAGACGGACAGACAGACAAAAAAATTAAAAATTGTTGTTTTGTTTTATGTACCGTATATAATCATATGCATTCAGTAAAAAGCTGTTATTTTGACATTACAAACAGACACTTCAATTTTATTTATTTGTATAGATTGTATGTAAAACTTGTCAGTATTGCGATCATATTATTGTTTACGAGTGCTCAAGTAGTGTGGTGTTTGTTTTTCATATCGTAAATTAAATTATTTATTGTTTGAAAACATTTAAATCATCACTTGGATACGTAATTGTAAATACAGATACCGGTATGTATATAAGTATGTGTGACCGTAAATGCATCAACCAGCGCGATGTCTGAATTAAGAATATGGCACCATTCGGTGTCCTCCCATGTCGTAAAAGGCGACTAAGGGACTCTAAACCCTTCTGTGGAAAAACAGCGACTTTTTTTAAAAGAACATTTTTTTTTTTCATTTCGGCCGAATGAAGTCCACTGCTGAACACAGGCCTCCCCCAAAGATCACCACAACGACCGATATGGGTGTGTTGTGAGCTCATTAGAGGGTTTTGCCATAATCGCCACGCTTGGCAGACGGGTTGGCGATCGCAGTTTAGTTGTTAATGGACTCGAAGGTCGCTGCTGCCCATTCTCCGGCTAATCCCTTAGTCGACTTTTACGACACCTACGGGAGGAGATGGGGTGGTGGCATTCTGAGCCGGCCCAACAATAGGATTTCTCCTGTGTCGTGGGTGCGTTTACAGACACGAATTCCACATACAATACACCCAGACCCGGAACTACCTGCAGATCATACAAATATTTGTTCCGTGCGGGAATCGAACCCACGACCTGGAGCACAGCAGCCGACTGTATCAGCCACTGCACCAAAAGTATGTCTTTTGACTGATATGCAGATGATTTTCGTGCATAAAAGAGAATGCGTGGTGCATCCGTGGCGGCTGTCATACAAACATCACGCATCACGGGCATTAAGAAGTCAGCCCTTTTTTGTATATAAGGAAACTCGTCAGGACTTCCACGGCCCTGAGGAGCGCGGGCGGGCACACCGAACGCTTACCGGTTAAAACCTTATGGTGTTCCTTCGCGCACATTGCATCGGGGTCACGAGAGGTACTCTCGTATAAAAGAAACAAGAAAGAAAGCTGCACAAGGGCCTCCCAATAATCACTGCAAAGAGGATACAGCCATAACCACGCTTGGCAGGCGGATTGGCGATTGCAGTATTATATTATATAATAGAACCGTTTATTCAGTAATTAGGTAGCCTATAGGTTTATACGTTACATTTACACACCCAATTTTATACGTTATATTGATACAACAGAAGGCGTTGGTTCAGTTGTTATTGGCGCACGGAAGAATGCTGCAGCCCATCCTCTTGATGTCCAACTTTAGTCACCTTTTAAGACATCCATAGAGGGCGAGGACTGGTTTATTTTTTGCCGGGAACCACAGGGAACTATAATAAAGCTTTGAAAATAACCAGGCAGAAGTTTCTTGTCGTAAACTTTTCTTTTTTTTAACCTGGGGAAATCCTCTTGGACTTCCACCGCCTTGGGAATGGCGGAGGGGAATGCCAGGGCCTCTAACCGGCTAAAACCCCACGGTGTCCTTCCTCTTACCACTAGCGGGGGGTGACGTGAACGCTTTGTTTCCTGCCGTAAACCTAGATTTATCTGATGATGGCATTGAGTACCAAAGATGTCACAGTTGTAAATAGATCCATCGAACTCATTCTATGACTCGCAGAAGTCTGATAATGACGATACTATTCGCAATTCTGCAAACTTCGCCATTACGAATGGTGACCGACATGCAACCGACGGAATTGATAAAAAAATACGATAGTAGATTTTAATCTATTACTGCTGGCTCGCCCTAACTTCGTGCGGGTACAATTAAGTTATAGATTAGGTTTTATCAATGATTATAACTGTATTTATAATGCACTTGTGCTATTTCCGCACCAAGTGTGTTCATCTCCCGCCCCTTACTAAGCTTGAATCACACGGAACGTTGGTGTAAAAGTATAATGTTATTAATTATTTTTATTTACCTAAAACGGTTAAAATGAGTATCGGCCGAATACTGAAACGCCACTTAATATTAAGCCCCGCTTTAACTATTCGGGAAATTCGTTTTCGGTAGGAAACCGGGCGGCTCAAATAATTAAAACGGGATTTTTTTTGATAAGATTAATTAAGTAGTGTCCAGAAATGCCAGTTAATATTAAGTCCCACTTTAACCTGTTCATGGTCCGATTACGCGGCTCATAATAACGGTCGAGAGGCAGGAATGTTTACTGGCGACGCGCTGTTGTCCGCTATCCGCGAGTACGACACTTATTCAATTTTTCTAGTAGAATAATGCTGTATACATAATGACATACATCTCATCATTATCATCATTTCAGCCGAAATACATCAACTGCTGGACAGAAGCCTCCCCCAAAGATTGCCACAACGACTGGTATGGTTTTGTGTTGTGGCCCATTGCGGGGTTTTGCCTTAATCGCCACGATTGGCACACGGATTGGCGGTCGCAGTTAAGTTATAATAGATTTATTCGAAGCATGCTGCTGCCCATCCTCCGGCTACCGGACACTGGGGAGACCCTGTCTCATGCAGTAAATCTTTGTTTTGATTGCAGACTTTTCTAGACATTTTTGTTCTTTAGGCTAGTTTTAACAAACTTCTGGTCTGAATAAAATTAAGTCCTAATACTACATAAACAACATCATCATATTAGCCAAGAACAGTCAAATGCTGCATAAAAGCCAACCACCCTCATAGACAACCATGCCATACATGCCATTTGTCGTCATTTTGGGAGGAATTTGCCAGTACTCACCACACTTTTCAGATGGGTTGGTGAGCACATTATAGTTTCTGTTCCATTGAAGGGATGCTGCTGCCAATCCCTCTGGTTTAGAGTCCTTTAGTCGCTGTATATTCTTAAACCGAAGTATATTAAGAAAACAGTCTTCCCCCATAGAGAACACCAGCATAGCAAACAACGAATTTCAGGCTTCATATTTATTTTGAAACAATTGAGGAAGGCCACTCAACAACATAATACACAAATGGATTGTTTAAATAACATTCATATTTCACAGAAAGGAAACAGACACACTGTTCCATTCCTAGTTCTAATTTATATCACCATGCTCCCATGAGGGTAGCAAAACTACATAGTACCTATATAATTATAATATTGTTATGGGAGGTTTTGTGTTGATTTTGTCTAAGTTTAATAGTTGAGTCCCTTTGGAATAGATTTGAATATACTGAAAAAGTGGCAGTTTATATTGAAACTGAATGCAGTTAAAAGTACTCACTTGAAGTCTGAGCCACTATGTCCACTTGTGGTACATGACATTGTTCATGTGCCTGCACGTACCTCGTCAAGTTATACTAGCGGCCAAAATTAATTAATTAGATTGATTATTAACTTCCGTCATAAATGTAAACCAGATCAAGTAATTTATTGTTCGGTCACACTCTATAGTCTGTCCATATTAGGACTGATGAATCGGCTCTAGTGTGATCTTACGACGACCTGGAGCCCCCCTTCCGTGCCGAAGATGACAGCTCCAGTGGTTTTAGCCGGTAGGAGTCCAGCATACCCCTTCACCGGGGTGAAGGAAGTTCCATGTAGAATTTCCACTGGACATCAATAAAAACCAAAATAAAAAAAGGACTGTGATGAATAATTTAAACAATTTTTGTTCCTAATGTTATCAGAAAATTTGAAGCTGAAAATGCCACCCTATGCATTTTACAGTTTTTTGACAAATCCTTTACGATCCAAGCAGCTCGTTTGTGGAGTGCATTACCAGTAACAATAAGCCGTGCTCAGTCACTGCTAGCCTTTAAAAGTCTGATAAAAGATCAAAAGATCATTACTCGACTCTTAAAATTTTAGTACGCCTGATTAAAGATTTGCTTTGCTTTATTTTAGAAATACATTCAGCATGTAAAGTTATCGTATGCATATATATACTTGTTGTATATTTATGTATTTAGTATAGTATATACAATATTAATGTTTATTTATAGGTGTATATAGTTACAGTTAAGACTGCCTCATTAACTTTTCTATTTCCTCTTTTCTATCCAAAGGTTGCCTGAAAGAGATTGCAGGAGCAATATAGCCACCTATTGTACTATTTGTCTTATTAAAATGTCTGTAAATAATATGTTTTGGTATACAATAAAGAGTATATAAATAAATAATAGTGGATTACATGTTATGTTACTTAGGCATTGATCATAGTACCATAGGATAACCCACATCAACACTAGGCTTTTTTCATGTATAAATTTAGGGGTTGAATTTCTGTCCGCATACAACCCTAACAGAGAACCTGAACCTTATTATTTTAAAACATCCTTATTTCCTAAATTTCCAAGTCAAAAGTAAATACTGCCTTTCTTTTTACTTATGATATAAATTTTAACAACAGATTAAAGATATATGGCATTCTTGCAGGTTAAAAGGTCTGTAGCAATAATTAAATCGCATGACAAGAGTGGAAATGCCTATTAGTACTGAGGACTGATAATTTTGTATTTGTAGGTTCTTTAAGCACAGACAATATAGTTACTGTAGTAGGATGGTTATAACAATCAACTTAAAATAGCAAAACATAGGTTTCACTGGTACTAAATGAATCTAGTTCATTAGCATAACCTTGTTTCTTTTACTAATCACCATGATTTCTTTTTCTCTAACTAAAAGAAATCCTGACTAATATGGACCAAAAAAGGAATGGAAAGTATGGTCAGGAGCTGTCATAAAGTACTCTATGATGTTTTAGTCACAGAAAACTTTACCAATAAAAGAGAAAGTACTTGTGGAAAAGAGCGAAGTTGAAGAAGTTCTAATAATTGAAACAAGATTGCCCTGCAGTGAAAGCTGAACAAAGGACCTGTGTGGCCCAGTTACTGATATGTTTGGCACATCAGTATCACAAAAAAAGTATAATTTATCGTAATTATAATATGAGCTGGTTATGCTAACAGCCATCACGATTATTAACATAAAAAAAATACATAAAATTGTTACGTTCGTTATTATCAAGCGATATGACGAAGAAAATAATTGTTTTTACATGCTCATAAAAATTGACATTACTGATAACGATATTTGGCAACGTAGTCATCATTTTAAAATTCATAAGGAAGATCTATTTCCCAGAACCATGATCAAAACATCTGTTACATGGCTAACAAATGTAAGAAGATATATTTGCACGAAATAATCAGGTTTAACAGTTAAAAACTTGGTTTTCGAGGTAATCAAGACTTTACTAACGTGTGAAACTAACAGCTGTGGGCAGGCAAAGCACCGGCGAGCCGCCGGTTCGCTCGGCAGCCACGCCACTGAAAACCCTATATAGGCAAATAGGTTACAACACTGACGAAATTTTTAACACATTAATTCTCGCTAATACTAGACTAATAATGTAAAAAATTATACACTTACGTGATAGCACAGATATCATCCAACAACAAGCGTCATAGCGATCCAATAACTTGTATCACTGCATAAATAATCACAATTCAACAAGGAACATTTTGTACCATTCAACGTAAGATTACACAAAATACTTTTAAAACATTAATAACTCATAATAACACACTAAAACTTTCTCCAGCCACATACACAAAACAAATGATAATATTTATAGCGTTATTATCACAAATATAAACGAAATATCACAATCGGATATCACTTTACTACTTGTCCTTGCGTTCACATAAATTGGCAGCCATCTTGCGTTCGTATGAGCAGGGAGAAATGTTACTAGCGTTAGAAACTATTTTCCCGGCTTTATTTATTTTATTAACTTTTATTTGTAATTGTGATGTAGTATTTTATTATTATAACCTAGAGATCAACCGTATATAACGTAACCATTATAACGTAGCTGGAATACAAAACAAAAGTTTAGTCCAACAGAAGTTACACTATTTATTTATTATTAGTTCGAAAGCTTAATTGACCCGTGCAATGAGTCAGTGACTACTCGATTCAAATTCAAAATTCCAATTTATTTATTTCACATAAAGTTGGCTGTTGACCTATATAGGTTCAAGATTTCGTTCCCCGCGCAGTACAAATATTAGTATGGCCTACAGGCAATTGTTCAGATATTTGTGCGTAAGCTTACTCGTATACACACAGATGAGTCCTAGTGTCTATCAAACAGCCTTAGTGCTATCGATTAAGAAACCTTTAATTCATAGCCTGAAGGAAAAGTGAGTCTCATGAGATAGCGAGTTTGAGAGCCCTGTGTCTTTTGCTGAAATACAAAAATGTAGTTTTAGTCTTTAGCAAAGAACTTTTTCATTTAGTATTCAACAGGTTCCAATTCATGAATTTAGTATCTCAGGCAGTATCTTCGTTATGCTCTCTTCGATGTCGTTGTATGTACTGACATCATATCTAGTCACGTCAACTTTTCCCCTCTGATATGGCGATGAAGGTGAGGGTTGCGCTTTAGGTCTAACTCATGAAAGCCTGCTTTAATTAGTCGTTTTGCCAGCTAAGAGAGCTATGAGCTAGCTTGAGAGCTAATTATAAAGTAACAGACTATGACTATAGGACCTTTAATTTTGTTTGGCCGGATACGCATTTGGCAGGTTTCTACTGAATTATAAACTCCCATTAATTTGGTCAATTTTGCTTTAATAGCAACACAAAAAAATTGATAGACAATTCATTTTTTACTTACTGTGCCTTTGATACCTAATCGTACATCCAAAGACAATTACTGTAAAGCTTCATGTTATAAAAATATATGAATCTCCTTATCTGAATCGTATTTTATTTTTTGACTTTTATTTATATTTAGGTAGTTTTTGCGACTGTTACACTTGTTTTTTATCAATTTTATTAATTTCCTAGTGAAATTCATATTTTTTATTAACTATTTCATGAAAGAGATTATGTGTAGTAGTACAATCAGCAACCTTGTAACTTTGGTTTATTGCAACGAGGTAATTGATTAGTTAACCTCAGCTAAACTGATTTCCAGCTAGTGTTGCCGTTTAATCACCTTTGTCGCTAGATCTAACGCTTTTTTATGGCTGTGTCATATTAGTCTGATTTCAAGTCTAAAATAAATATGGCAACTTTTAGCCTTTAGACTTTATCATTATTATTTATACCACTAGTATTTATTTTGAAAGACGTTATGTAGAGTGGATTTAGTAATATTTACCTTATCAGAAAAGATTGTATTGAACATATTAGACCAAATAGAAATATATTGGCAACACTGAAATGAAATGATCATTTATTCTGACCAAAAATATTTAGCCCATTTTGAACGTCAACATTAGATAGCACCCTTAAATGCCTACCTTTCACCGCTTCTTAGTATTTAAACATGGGAGAATAAACAGCGGAACAAACTCCCTAGCAACACGTTGGTCTGTCTTATATAATATTTTTAATTAAATGATATAAAATTGTAAAGGAACAAATTTAAATGTCAAAAATGTATGTTATTTAAATGTCACAAATACAAAATAAAGTGTGAAAAATAAAAGTAATACAATTGTAAAAATAATAATAAACTGTATAAAATATAACACGTCAACTAGTGTATAATAAAAAAAACCATGTAAGCGTGAGCAAAAGTATATATTTAACTGCAGAGAGAAAACAACGGTGTACCGCAGGACAGTGCACAGAGTAAAGTAATAATATACTACTGCTATTTTTTATCTATATCAATTATTTGTTACGCCAATCTGAAAAACCAATGATTATTTTCATAGACGACAGCACAGCAATAGTTAAATGTACTGACAGAAATACTTATGAACATGAAGTCAATATTACGCTGGGAAGTATAATAAATAAGCTCAATAATAAGCTAAATCTATACAAATAAATAAAATTGAAGTGTCTGTTTGTAATATCAGAATAACAACTTTTTACTAAATGCATATGAAAGTATATACGGTACCTATAACAAATACACAATTTTTTTATTTTTTTGTCTGTCTGTCTGTCTGTCTGTTTGTTCCCGCTACTCTCCGAACCGGCTAGACCGAATTCTACGGGACTTTCACTGGCAGATAGCTGACGTTATGAAGAATAACTAACTAACAGGAGCTTCCCCCAAAGATTGCCTCAACGACCAGTATGGGTTTCTCTTGAGTGCTTATTGGAGGGTTTTGCCAAAATCGCTACGCTTGGCCGACAGGTTGGCGATCGCAGTTGTGTTTTAAATGTACTCGAAGGTCGCTGCTGCCCTCCGGCTAATCCCATAGTTACCTTCTACGACACGCACGGGATGAGATGGTGTGGTGGTATTCTTAGCCGGAACCACACGGCATTATGTAACGCAAACAATTTATAGAAATGTTACATATTTTATATTTCAATAAGATACGCTCATGAAAAATAACATTACCATCACGCTATATCGAAAGGGAGCTAAGCGACAGATTTTAGGAGTGAGAAAGCTTATTTCGTAACTTTTCGCAAATGGTTACGTAACCTGCTAAACTAACAAGCGGGTTGTCATTGCTACATTCTCGGGATAAAACTTACCTCTTAAATCTTACTTTTTGGATTGTGTTTTGCATTAATTTTATTTTCTTTATAAAGCAATTTCTATAATAAATATTCTGTCTGGTCGGTAGTTGATATTTTATTATATGTTATTGTGTATTATGAATCGGGTGACAAGAAGTCATAGGTTCAAGGCAACAGATGTCACTAGCAGTTCTTTCCTTTGGTCATAAGTTTTCATTTCTATTTCGCATAAATTGTCATCATGAAATGGACTTAGTTTAATAAAGTATTTGTTTGTATATTTATTGGAGAAAAACGATTGACTTTGGTGCCAAAAGTTCTTTTGAACGACTCATTGTACATTTTCGTAACTGCTGTGTCCTCTAAGCCAAAATGCATGATAAAATATTTGTGTTGGTATCCTTAAATAAAGGATAACAGTTCATATTTATTACGACTTTTCTGGGTTACTTAGTTTTATAATAATTAAATTTGTAAAGGTGAAATACTGATTTTTCTTCCAACTAGATGGCGTTACTGTCGAATTGCATCACGGTGTGGCTTCGTTGGCTGAACATGAAGTTAAGGGTCAGCATTTATATCTGAAATATTTGAACAATTACCGATTCTTACGGACCAGTGTTGATTAATTTTGTTTGATTTGGTTGTTATTGATATAGGATTCAAAAGGGAATTTTACACGCCTCCTAAGAAAGAAGACGAATATCTTTCGAAGTTCCTGTGCAATGCTCTGTGCTCGTTTAGTAGATAAAGATAAATTTATTACCAAACTAAACACAGAATTTGTTCAATGCAAAACAATACAGATAGGTTTCAATTTTTTAGTGTAGTATGGTAAAAGGAACGGACTCAGCTATGTTGGCAGTACGCAGTGGTTAAAGCACGCACGGATCAACGCTGGTTTTCAGTCCGTCCCGTTTATTACGAATAATAAACAACAAGAAAGACTGCGGGTTCTAAAGAAAAATAAAATACAAAGAAACTTTATAATACAAACAAAAATTAAAACAAAACTTTTGCAAAATAAATAATTAATACTTAGGTAAATGAAATATTTCCCGTATCTATTGTTTGTGGAGTGGTTTGCCTGCGCATCATAGAAATCAAATAAATAAAGTAAGTAAGTGATTAACAATAGAGATGAAAGGTGAAAATTGTGACAAAACTGACAAGCGAGAAACAGTAGAAATTTTCGTTTGAGTCATGTGAATAAGTGTGGTATTTGCTTTAGGCGCGTTACGTGTCTAAATAGTATTTATGGCAATTTCTAAGGTACAGTAGTTAGGTTAGGCTAGTGTACATAGGGAAGCACTCTGTTTACACATACATCTATATATTTATATATGTATATTTATATAGATGTATTCTTATGTTACTTTATTATAGTAGCTAACTGAGCCTCACGATCAACTGCAGTTTTGAGAGATCTAGCTAGCTAGCTAGCTAGAGAAGGTGCAAACACCTTAAAAGCCCTTGAGCTTTGAAAGATATTCCTCTTTAACTGCAGAAAGCAGCACGCAGCGCCAGTCGCGTTTAGGTACCCAATGAGCTGTCATTGGTGCCTTTCGATCACAAGATAGTAATGAAGGACATGAAGCACGTCTCGCAAGCGATCGGAAGCGCCATGCTGCATCACGAGCATCAGAGACTTACACCCAGTGTGAATCGCAATCGAGCTCGCAGAGTATCTACACTGTGACGTCTCTATACATGATCGACATCCAACGGTCATGCATGTGACCGTCCATTTAGAAAATGGCTAGCGAATTTATTTCAATTCTGAAAATGTCATAGAGCGCTTGGAAAATCAGCGTCAAACTACGGTTTTCGTATTTTTTCAACTGTGCGAAGAGGATCTTCTTCGGTCGCCAAATCGCAAACGAATGGCAAGATGCCGTCATATTATACTATACGTGCGAGAAGCAAAGAGGTGTGTTTGATCGACGTCAACGTGGGCGTACAGAATCCGTTTTCCGTTTCTCGGGAGTTATGAAAGACGCTGCATTGGGTAAGGTCTACACTGTGCATCCAAATAATGGCAAGTGCAATTTTTTGCGCATTTTACTACACACGGTGCTTTTGATGCCGTTAAATTTCCCAAATATCACCCAGACTACAGAGCGCTCCATCTACTTGACGGTGATAAACACTGGGCCGATACTCTCGAGGAGGTCAGCGACAGTCCCAGTCGTCTGCAACATTTATTCGCCATCATGTTGGACTTCAGTCAGGGTTCGCCTTATTGCTGTTCACTCAGCGCATTATAGTGAGTGATCTCAAACGCGTGTCTGTATAATGGGCGGCAGTGGTGGTGTCGGCAAGCAGATCGCTCGCAATCGGCACGCTGTATGCTCGCTTGAAGCGCGCGATCTGCTCACGCGCGGTCTATACGCTGTATGTGGGATGGGATGGCAATTGCGAGCACACTCGCGAAATGTATCTTTATATTATAAAAGTATTGTACAACACTCGACGCCCTAATTTTAATGACAAAATGAGCGGTGTGGCTATAATGAGTGATTGGACTGTTAATACTGGGCAGAAAAGGGCAAGCTATATTGAATGAAAGTTATTGATGACGACACCCAGTGCCATGTGGGAAGCGTTTCTAAACAAAAGACAAAAGCGCATGGTTTGGCACTCGGCTGGCTGGGCTGGATGCAATATGCGGCATGCCTATGGTTCCTGTCATTCGGAAATATATCATGATCCCTCTACACCAATTACAAATTCCTAATAAAAGCTCAGGTCATTATGACATGTTTTCAATAGCATGTTATACATCTCTAAATTCCACGCGTGCGAAGCCGCGGGCAAAATATAGTGAAGCTAGTATAATATAGTGAAGTGGACTTTTTTGACTATTGACCCAAAGTTGTCTCAAGGAGCCTGTCAATATTATCAACTGTATCATACGTAGTTTATTTAATTTGCTAGTATATTTCTGCAGGCGTTAAATTCACTATTGATGAATTAATTCGGTTTCCAGGATACGTTTGTATTGTTGTAGTTTTAAAATTACTTTGTAAAAATACCTTAAATCTCTTTCTCTGTGCAGGTGTTTAAACGCCGAGTGAACTAAAATAAAGATATGACACGTGGCTGGCACGAGAAGATTTATAGCTTCTTTATTTATGGGACCAATGAATGTTCACTGGTGTTGGATCTCTTATTGCAAGAGGTCGGCAAAGTGGTTACCACCCCAGTGCAGGCACTTTCACCGCTAAGCAGTAGTGTTATAACTTTAGACATTACTGTGTTCCACTTAGAAGGCAACTGTAGCTACTGATCGTATTGAAATAGCACGCAATGAAATGTACGTATGTATATAGAATTAATTAATTAAACGCGTTATATTTCCGTAAGCTATTTCAATTCCATGGATGCTATCGCGTAAACTTCAGAAAATATTATGTAGCTACTGAAATTACTGGGCATAAGTAACTAATGTCTCGGTGACGAGCGCAGTTTCGTGCCACGCAGAACTAGTCCTGGGTATACGATTGTTATGGGCAGGCGTGGTGCTTACCACCAGGCGAAAGTAATGGTTATCTCGTCACCGTGTTTAAAATAAAGTGTGTGTGTCAGCTTCGACGCACGACTGGAGTTTACTCCTTAAGTACAATTGTCTCAGTATAATTATTAGGCAGTAAGGGTTAAAAAATAAAAAGCACGGATGTTTATATGTACGATATTTCATCATCATCATTTCGGCCCAATAAAATCCACTGCTGGACACACGCCTCCCTCAAAGATCACCACAACGACCGATATCGGTGTAGTTTATTGATTGGGGGGTTTTGCCATAATCGCCACGCATGGCAGGCGGGTTGACGATCGCAGTTGAGTTGTTAATGTATTCGAAGGACGCTGCTGTCCATCCTCCGTCTAATCCCTTAGTCAGCTTTTACGACACCCACGGGATGAGATGGGTTGGTGCTATTCGTAGCCGGCACCACACGGCAAGTACGATATATATCATATATAAAATGAATTATAACCTAACTAGTAACTGCATCCACGTGTTCGTCGGATTTTCTTCCACCATCACTAAAACTGGATATTTCCATATTTAATATTTTTTATTTAATCACTCCACTGCGTATAAATATTAATGATATTAAATACCAATATTTACATATATTTGGCAGCGACGATAACAGGCCTGTTGGTTTTGTTTACATAATTAACGTGTCGTTGCGAAACCTATAGTTTAATTTCTTAAAATTTATTCATAATAAAACACTTTTAAACGGAATAATTCGTGTATATTATAGATTTTGGTTTTTTCCTGACGTTTCGAATGCTTTGCTTTGCTTTGCGTGGTCGCAGGATCCTGCGATATAATCCGTTTAAAAGTGTTTTATTATGAATAAATTTTAAGAAATTAAACTATCTAAGTAACTATCGCGAAAACCTAAGACATTAAAATTTATTGTTTTTTTAGTATGTTTGAATGTCCTCCGTGTGATGTCCGGATTAAGAATATAGCACCACTCCATCTCCTGCCGTGGAAGTCGTTAAAGCCGACACCCGAAGCCCCAGTACCCGGCGGCCCCGCTATTCCTGGTTATCGTATGGGCCATGGTAACGGCGGAGCAGGGGGTGCTAAGAATTTCCGGACGAGAGTCAGCTACCACCCCAAACGAGAACTGGCCCTGGTAAATTACAACGCATGTTTACTGAGGGCAGATAAGTAAGCTGAAGTGGGCTGCACACTGCTCGTAGACCTGATAACCGTTGGGGCAAAAACGTTCTAGAGTGGAGACCGCGCTCAAGAAACGCAGCGTAGGACGACCTCCAACGAGATGGACGGATGACCCGGTGAAGGTCGCTGGGAGCCGTTGGATGCGTGTGGCAAATGACCGGACTTTGTGGAAATCTATGGGGGAGGCCTTTTTCAGTAGTGGACGTCCTTTGGCTGATATGATGATGATGATGATAATGATATTACACGCGAATCACTCATGGCTCTTAGGGTGAGATTCAGAAACGAGTCTAAGCGTGGACTTACGCTTCCATTTGTCAAAACGCACTACTTACGCTCATAATTTTGACAGATGGAAGCGTAAGTTCACGCTTAGACTCGTTACTGAATCTCACCTGTAGTTATTTCTTGCAGTCGAAAATCTCTGAGTGAAATGAAGTTCTGTTGTTCGGTAAAAGTCACCACCAAAGTGAATTATGTCAAGGTAATCGCGCGTTTATCGGTCTTTTTCTTTTTTATATCAGCCGTTTATACGTCCACTGCTGAACAAAGGCCTCCCCCACAGATTTCCACAGTTGTGTCGTCATTTTAGGGAGTATTTGCCAATACTCACCACGCTTGGCAAGCGGGTTGGTGAGCGCAGTATGGTTACTGTTCCACAGAAGGGACGCTGCTGCCCATCCCTCTGACCTAGAGTCCGACATCTACGGCAGGAAATAGAGTGGTGCTATATTCTTGTCCGGACACCACACGGATTTCGGTCTTTATGTTCTGCGAAATCTGAGTGAGGTCTATTAATCAAAACCATTATTATTGCGTCTTACTTTTAAGACTGTTTGTTGGGTACGCTCATCATAGCCTGCTCCCTCGCGCCCGCGCTTCGAATATTCTGTCGCGTGAATTGATCATTTGCTCGTGGTTGCTGCCGCGAGAAGTATTAGGTAGTTAGGAACGAGGATTCCCTACTGATGATGAAAAGTACATCCAGGTCCCATTACACACTGGCACAAGCAGCAGAAAACTCGCAATAATGACGGCACGGTTGGTGCAGTGGCTGATACAGTCGGCTGCTGCGCTCTGGGTCGTGGGTTCGATTTCGGCACGGAAAACATATTTTTGTATGATCTACAGGTAGTTTTACCGGGTCTGGGTTTATTGTATGTGGAATTCATGTCTGTAAACGCACCCACGACACAGAGAAATCCTAGTGTGGGCCAACGTTTTTATTAGAAAAGAAAAGAATAAGAATAAAATATTAAGTACCTAGTCAGCGTTTTTATTCATGTAAACCATTTGCTGGCACTTACGAATAGTCAGAATTTAAATAGTTGCACGGTTCCAAGTCGTTGGTCCTATGGAGAAGAACCGACAAGAAACTCTATGGATATACTACTTAAATAAACATTTAATGTTCGTTTGTTAAAATCACAAATCTAAAGTTCTTACCGATCGTTGTGAAATTTTTCCACATCGTTGTATTCATATGCGCGCATGTTTTAATTATATCATGAGACTCATAATAGATATATATATAAATGTAATGTTCGTTTGTTCAAAAGCGCAAATGTCCTAAAGTTCTTTACAGATTGTTATGAAATTTTTACATATCGTGTTCGTGATTATCTAGAAACTAGTTTCCTGCACTTCATCATTTCGGCCGAATGAAGTCCACTGCTGGACACAGGCCTCCCCCAAAGATCACCACAACCACCGATATGGATGTGTTGTGGGCTCATTGGGGGGTTTTGCCATAATCGCCACGCTTGGCAGGCGGGTTGGCGATCGCAGTTGAGTTGTTAATGTACTCGAAGGACGCTGCTGCCCATCCTCCGGCTAATCCCTTAGTCGACTTTTACGACACCCATGGGAGGACATGGGGTGGTGGCATTCTGAGCCGGCACCACACGGCATTTGTCTCCTTAGCTACTCAATAACGTCTACATTGCATTGGCTCAATTAGTTATTTCATACTGCATACCTGTTTGGGGGGGATCCCCGAAAATAAAATTTCTTGAGCTGGAAAGAGCCCAGCGATCGCTTATAAAAGTGATGTACTTTAAACCTTATAGATAACTTATATAGAACTAGTGGTTTACTTACAGTACGGAAGTTACATTTCTTAAATATGACCTTATACTTGCATAAATCTATAACATTTAATACAACTAATCAGGATAGAAGACGAAGCGATAATGTGGCCCACTCCCGAAGTGTACGCACAGCTTTTGCAACTTTTACTCAATCTGCCTATATTTACAATAAAATAAACGCAAAATTAAAGTTTCATCCTAAGGTTCTGGATGAATGCAAGAGGCTAATAACTGAATGGCTAAATACACTGACATATGAGGAAACTGGACACCTTTTAGTTAGACTCAGTTGAAAATCTTGCCTATTTACCGACATATTTACATTCAAACACAGGCAGCCAAACACATCACACACGCACTTGTTATATTGCATGTTTTTCTTTTTAGTTTATTTTAAACCAGCTGGAACCCGCGGTTTCACCCGCGTTTAATTTAAAAGAAATTTAGAGTACTTCGACATAGACACAGAATATATATATTGATTTCAAGGGTTTTATTTTTTTTGCGCGGAACCCTAATTATTTTTCCAAAATAAAAGTAGCCTAAGTTATTCCTTATAACATCAGCTATCTGCCAATGAAAGTCCCGTCAAAATTGGTCCAGCCGTTTCGGAGATTACCCGGAACAAACAGACAGACAGACAAAAAAATTTCATATGATTTTTTGTCATATGTGCCGTATATACTTTCATATCCATTTAGTAAATTGCTGTTATTTTGATATTACAAACAGACACTTCAATTTTATTTATTTGTATAGATGTAATTTCATTCATTCTGGTTTTTCTTTCTTTAATTATGTTATGTAATAACAGTCTCAAAACGTTACTGTGAAGATAATAACGGATGACGCGAGACCGCCCCAACACAAGTATTATTTATTACTTATTAGTTATTACGATATGATTGAGGCTCAGAATGCCACCACCCCATCTTCTCCCATGGGTGTCGTAAAAGTTGACTAAGGGATTAGCCGGAGGAGGGGCAGCAGCGTCCATCGAGTACATTAACAACTCAACTGCGATCGCCAACCCGCCTGCCAAGTGTGGCGATTATGGCAAAACCCCCCAATGAGCCCACAACACATCCATATCGGTGGTTGTGGTGACCTTTGGGGGAGGCCTGTGTCCAGCAGTGGACTTCATTTGGCCGAAATGAATGAATGAAAAAATGTGTGTAATTATTTCGTTGCTTGGTGTGTTTAGATAAAAGTAAATAAAACAACGGTTTGCCAGTTTTTAGTACAGGTTTACTTAAAATGTATTTTTATGATTTCCCGTTAATTAACATACAGACCATAGGTCTTACAATACAACTTAATATCGAACTTAAATCAATGTTACAACGATCATAAGTTACCAATGACGACAGGCAAGTTTAAATTTAAGATTAATTAAAATGCACTTTTTCTGAACAATTTCCTTTAAAACATACACATTAATGTGGTGCCGGCTGAGAATACCACCACCCCATCTCCTCCCGTGGGTGTCGTAAAAGTCGACTAAGGGATTATCCGGAGGTTGGGCAGCAGCGTCCTTCGAGTACAGTTAACTCAACTGCGATCGCCAACCCGTCTGCCAAGCGTGGCGATTATGGCAAAACCCCCCAATGAGCCCACAACACACCCATATCGGTCATTGTGGTGATCTTCGGGGAGGCCTGTGTCCAGCAGTGGACTTCATTCGGCCGAAATGATTGATACACATTAATTATCACAAAATATTAAACTAGACCTTCTAAAACGAAGGTGATTTTTATATTAATTATATAATGGGCACTTTTTTGCTTTTTTATTAATATCAACTTAGATTTAGCCAATTAACATATAAACAATTAAAATCTAAGAAGTAAGTACCGATTTAATGTAGAAATTGGAATGGAATGGCTCATCATTCCCATTTGAAATGCATCCGTCACATGGAGTACAATAATAGTGACTAGACAATCACACACACAGATAAGGCCACTTCTTCACAATGTTTCTCACTCGAGAGCCGCCCGTGCGTGCAGCGATCAGCTGAATCATTTCCCGTAGAAAATCATCGTCATTCAGTTCCATTTCGGGTCAGCGCCGTACTCATTTCACGAGGCCGGGACTCGTTGGGTAGTCGCACGGTAAGAATATGTGCATTAGTTTCTCTATCTCGCCGCGGCATAGAGGACAGCGGTTGCATCTGGAAAAATGAAACAGACAATTTGGTAATTATGTTTTTTTTTTTCATTATATATAGTGCAGAGATGGAACTATGTGAAATAGCTGAAAGGATTAGCAAACTGGAGTGGCAATGGGCGGGGCACATTGCTCGTAGAACTGATGGCCGTTGGGGCAAAAAGATTCTCGAATGGAGACCGCGCACCGGAAAACGCAGCGTGGGACGACCTCCAACGAGGTGGACAGACGACCTGGTGAAGGTCGCTGGGAGTCGTTGGATGAGAGCGGCATGTGACCGCTCGTTGTGGAAATCTATAACGAAGGCCTTTGTTCAGCAATGGACGTCCTTTGGCTGATATGATGATGAAATCACTAAACTTCGTATTGAATCTAGCCAGTCCCAGCAGCAGACCTAGCCAGACAAATCACATTATCTCATGCAGGACTTGCTACATCACATGAGGTCGCCTGATATTGGTTCTCTGGCGTTTAGCTGCCATAATAATTAATTCGATTACATTGCATCATTAAGTAAGAAGTTTCTAGAGAAGACAACATTAAATATTCAACAAAATTCATAGTGCCTGTCTTGGTATAGTAATGTTATGTCAATATTATGTTACACACATAGATGTTCTGCGTATTAAGAATATAGCACCATTCCATCTCTGTCCGAGGCTGTCGCATAGCCGACTAAGGGACTAAACCAGAGGGATGGGCAGCAGCGTCCCTTGTGTGGAATAGCGGCCATACTGGGCTCACCAACCCATGCCAAGCGTGGTGAGTACTGGCAATTTCCCTTCAAACTGACAACACACAGCATATAACCGGTCGTTTATGGGAGAGGCTATGTTCAGCAGTGGACGTGTTAGGGCTGATCTGATGATGATAGATGATTGGTGTGGTTTCTAGCAAAGAATACACAATCTCCAGCCATGTGTCGTAAAAGGTGACTAAGGGTTGATATCAATAGGAAAGGCATCATCTCGACTGCTAAGCGACTGATCCTTGAGATCCTTGCCGTGTGCGAACTACGAATAGCACCAACCCATCTCATCCAGTGGGTGTCTTAAAAGGCGACAAAGGGAATAGACGGAGGATGGGCAGCAGCGTCCTTCGAATACATTAACAACTCAACTGCGGTCGCCAACCCGCCTGCCAAGAGTGGCGATTATGGCAGGACGCCTCAATGAGCACACAACACATCCATATCGGTCGTTGTGGTGGTCTTTGAGGGAGGCCTGTGTCCAGCAGTGGACTTTATTCGGGCGGAATGAAGATCCTCGGGAGGTCCGTGTCCAGCAGTGGACTTTATTCGGGCGGAATGCACATCCTCGGGAGGTCCGTGTCCAGCAGCGGACTTTATTCGGGCGGAATGCACATCCTCGGGAGGTCCGTGTCCAGCAGCGGACTTTATTCGGGCGGAATGCAGATCCTCGGGAGGTCCGTACACACCTGGGCGCGCAGTCCCCACAGCACACGACGTGGCGGCACGGCAGGAACAGCGTGTCGATGGGCGCGTCCATGCAGGCCCGGCACGCCAGCGCCTCGCTGTGCAACGCGCCGCCGCTGTGCGAGCGCGAGCGCGGCTCCTGTGGGGGGACGTGCTCGGTTACACAGAGACATAGCATACAGGGACGGTAAGAACATAATGCGAACGACACAGAAGAGGATGGCGCGCATGTGGGCACGCACTGCCGTGTGCGCACAGCACAGCGCACAGGGATGTTTGGAGGGTTTTTTAATTATTTTTTTAAACCGTTGCCCCACACTAGGATTTCTCCTGTGTCGTCGGTGCGTTTACAGACATGAATTTCACACACAATACACCCAGACCCGGAACAACTACCTGCGGATCGTACAAATATTTGTTCCGTGCCGGAATCGAACCCACGCGCCAATAGCACCAACCCATCTCATCCAGTGGGTGTCGTAAAAAGCAACTAGCGACTAAGGGATTAGCCGGAGGATGGGCAGCAGCATCTTTTGAGTACTTTAACAACTCAACTGCGATCGCCAACCCGTCTGCCAAGCGTGGCGATTATGGCAAAACCCCCCAATGAGCACACAACACACCCATATCGGTCATTACGGTGATCTTTAGGGATGCCTGTGTTCAGCAGTGGACTTCTTAAGGTCGAAATGATGATACCAAATGGTCATCAATCTCTTCCGTACCTTTAGTCGCCAACGTTGTGTCAGAGTTGTTTAAGCCGGCCAAAGGCTTCCTACTACCGTTATGACAAAAATCGGAATCAACGGTTTTTCGTGCCCTCCGAAGTAAGGAGACGTCTGGTTCAAATACAACTATAAAATGACCGTACTAAGCGTTGCTTAACCTCTTCGTTCGTCTACCGATTGTGCACTGTCTATAGAATTGGATAGATGACTGTTTCAAAAATGGACAAAATGTTTTGTCTTGATTTAATTGAAGTAGGTACTAAAATGTCAGTGTGGTGTTCTGTGTAAGGTGGTTGTGTGTAAGAATACAGCACCACTCAATCTCTTCCCGTGGATGTCGTAAAAGGCGACCAAGGGACTGTAAGCCAGAGGGATGGGCAGCAACGTCCATTCCAGAGAGGTATTCTGCGCTCTCCAACCCGCCTGCCAAGCGTGGTGAGTACTGGCGAATTCCCTCCAACATTATGATACAATTTGGGAAATCTATGAGGGGGGAGGCTTTTGTTCAGCACTGGACGTTGCATGGCCGATATGATGAGGTACTAAAAATTCATCATGATCGAGGTTGGCCGAAATTTCCAAAGAGTATTTATCAGGCAACCGCTGGGTATCCTATTAGATGGGCTAGCCCGGCTTACCTTGTGCTCCGAGCCGGAGGCGGAGCGGCGGCGCGGCTCGCGGCCCACGTGCGCGTGCGCGGCGTGCGCAGCCTGCGCGTGCGCATGCGCGGCGCGGCGAGCGCGGTCGTGCACCTCGCGGCACGTGCGGCGGATGTCGAACACGTAGCGCCGGCCCAGCGTCGTGGAGTCGTTGAAGATCGACGCGATGGTGCCCTGCGGGACGGCGCACGGTTAATGGGCGGAATTGGAGATGTCCTGTTGCGTAAGGTGGCTGTTCAATTGGAGTGGGAGAGGTAAACGGCCCCAATTGAAGAGCTGACGCGGCATGCAATCATTTGTAATGCTAAAAGGTCTCACCGGAATTCATTGCGATTGCAGACCGAATGTCAATGTTTCATTATATACGTGATTGGAATCCGTGAGGAGTCCGAATTGAGAATGTAGCACCACTCCATCTCCTCCCGTGGATGTCGTATAAGGCAACAAAGGCACCACTCTAGAGGGATACGGAACAGCATCCCTTTTATAGAACAGCACTCATTCTGCGCTCACCAACCCGCCTGCCAAGCGTGGTGAGTATTGGCAAATTCCCCCCAATATGATGACACAGTTGTGGAAATCTGTGGGGGAGGCCTTTGTTCAGTAGTGGACGTTGTAAATGTTGATGATGATTGGAAACATGATTTAACAAACAAATATCCTGTCCATGCATATTAATATCGTGACGTCATTGGGAAAATCCCAAAATGAATAGCCTAAAATATACCTATCTTTATAAAATTATCCCACGACGTTTGCGCAAAAGATAAAAAAATATGCCACCTTAACAAGATTTTATTTATAATTTTGTTACTAATGTATTACGTAATCATATTACACAATAAATGGCAAGAGTATTTTTTGTAAATAGCTTACTGCGCTAACATTACATAAACACCAAGTACATAGCAAGCCACTTATCATTAAACCATTACACTGAAAAACGAATACAAATGTTTAAAATCTATTTAAAATTATTGAACAAAGTCCACACCGGGTTCCTGAGCAATCGGAACATTAAGCAGGTCTATAGCCGGAGCCGTGGGAGCAGATTCAGCATGCGTTTGTACCTTGAATCGCGTTTAATATTACTTTCTCATATCGTTTTCAAATCAAATAAATAAACGGGACTTTCACTGGCAGATGTTATAAGGAATAACTTAGGCTACTTTTATTTTAGAAAAATATTTAGGGTTCCGCGCAAAAAAAAAAACCCTTGAAATCCAATATATATATTCTACTAGCTGGGACCCGCGGTTTCACCCGCGTTTAATTTAAAAGAAATTTAGAATACTTCGACATAGACACTTGAACACACATAGAATAAATATGTTGGATTTCAAGGGTTTTATTGTTTTCGCGCGGAACCCTAAATATTTTTCTAAAATAAAAGTAGCCTAAGTTATTCCTTATAACATCAGCTATCTGCCAGTGAAAGTCTCGTCAAAATCGGTCCAGCCGTTTCGGAGATTACCCGGAACAAACAGACAGACAGGCAGACAGACAAAAAATTTAAAAATTGTTTTTTTGTTATAGGTACCGTATATACTTTCATATGCATTTAGTAAAAAGCTGTTATTTGGACATTACAAACAGACACTTCAATTTTATTTATTTGTATGTATAGATAATAGTGTTTATACAACATACAAAGCTGTGTTTTTTTTTATCAAGTTTTCACGAATCATTTAGGAGTGTAGAGTACATTATAATAGTACTAAGTGCTTCATGTAACAGAGTATTATCCAAAGTCTGTAAAGTCATCAATCGCCCCCATAATATATTGAGAGGTACAAAGTCCAGCCACACGTATTTGTCATTCGTAAACTATTGACATTGAAGTTAACTTGAATTACAAACGCGAGTTTTAAAAACAATATAGCACTTCTATATAATTGATAAATACTTTCTTTGAATTGTTTTTGTTTACAAAAATATACACCTACTGGAAATATTATGACTACTAAAAGGAATACGCGACGAACAACAGGATAAATTAGTTCTTATGACAACATATTTATTTCTGATTAATAATAATAACTAACAAATTTTAAACCGGAATAGGTCGGTAGGTACCTAATTTATCTATACAAATAAAATTGAAGTGTCTGTTTGTAATGTCAAAATAACCGCTTTTTACTAAATGCATATGAAAGTATGCACGTTACATATAACAAAAAATCTATATTTTTTTTGTCTGTCGGTCTGTCCGTCCGTCCGGACCGATTTTGACGGGACTTTCACTGGCAAATAGCTGATGTTATAAGGAATAACTTAGGCTACTTTAATTTTAGAAAAATAATTAGAGTTCCGCGCAAAAAAAAAAACTTTTGAAATCCAAAATTTATACTCTATGTCGAGTACTCTAAATTCCTTTTAAATTAAACGCGGGTGAAGCCGCGGGTCCCAGCTAGTTCTAACTAAATCTATATTTCTTAACCCCGAAACTTTCCAAGTTATAACTTATCATTATCGGTTGCAATATTTCCACAAGGTTGCAAGCAGAGAGGCAGAATACGTGACTTATAGCATGAACGACAAAAATATAACTTCAGCTTTATAAGTCTTCATGTAATTGGGTTTTTAAAAGGTATAGCTATGGTGTCACAATAGATGTTTAAAAATAATGTTCGCATTACAATCCCACGTATATCATTAGAGGCAGATAGGCAACCAACATTTTCCATCATTACGGCAAGTTTTACCAGGAGAACTGGCAGTAGCGTCCTCCTATAATTTAATAAAACACTGTGGTCGCCAACTTAATTGCCAAATGTGGTTATTACAGCAACATTTCGTCATGACTGCGGTCTATTCTATTTTTTTCTATTGGTTCTATTGGGGTCTTTTAGGCCATGAACGCACGCGTCCACTATACGAGTTGAGGGGTATATGACTGATCGATAACTTCAATCTGAAACACTCGCCCTCCAGGTCTGAGGAGGTAAACCGTCCATACTCAGCCAGCCTTCTTCAACAGAAGTACTTGTGATGGTATTTTTTGGCCACGTAGCACCAATACCCATATTACAATGATACATTTTGCAGAAGATTACACTTTGTTCAGAGCTGTTCAACAATAAAATCATCATCATCCATCAGCCAAAGTACGTCCAATGCTGAACAAAGGCCTCCCCTATAAATTTCCACAATTTGTCATCATTTAGGGGGAATTGGCCGCGAGCGACGGATTAACATTGGAGTGCTGTGGTCTCCTTCTGTGAGAGCGTTATGCTCCAGGAAGTCGCAGAGCGGGATCAGGAGAGAGCCAAAAAAGGGGAAATTGGCCAGTACTCACCACGCTTAGCAGGCGAGTTTGTGAACGCAGTATGTTTACTGTTCCAAAAAGACGCTGCTGCCCATCCCTTTGGTTTCGAGTCCCTTAGCCAGCCTTTACGACATCCACGGGAGAAGATGGGAGTGGTGATTTATTCTTAATCCGGAAACCACACGGACGTGTGTCGTGCCGTGTGGTGCCGGCTCAGAATGCCACCACCCCATCTCCTCCCATGGGTGTCGTAAAAGGATGGGCAGCAGCGTCCTTCGAGTACATTAACAACTCAACTGCGATCGCCAACCCGTCTACCAAGCGTGGCGATTATTACAAAACCCCACCAATGAGCCCACAACATACCCATATCTGTCGTTGTGGTGATGTTTGGGGGAGACCTTTTTATTTTATTTTTTTATTTTATTGGTGTCCAGTGGAAATTCTACATGGAACTTCCTTCGCCCCGGGGAAGGGCGAAGGGGCATGCCGGACTCCTACCGGCTAAAACCACTGGAGCGGTCATCTTCGGCACCGAAGGGGGGCTCCAGGTCCTCGCAAGATCACACTGGAGCGTTTGAGGGAGACCTGTGTCCAGCAGTGGACTTTATTCGGCCGAAATGATGATGATGATGAAACCACACGGACATCATCAATAAATTAGGTTGCTGAAAACAGTATCTTCTTACCTTTAGATCTCTGATAAACTGTTCAGTAACATCAGTGCGCACAGTCTCACAGCAGTAGAAGGCGTGCTTCTCTGTGACCGCCCTGTACAGGGCAGCAGCTTGGCCCGACGTTGCCATCTTGACGTGAAGGGTGGCTTCGTTGCCCTCGTCTGTGACGTACGACATCTGGAAGTTGCGCCGGAACGGCTGCGCGCGGTGGATCGCTGTGTATGCGATGCTGGAAAGAGGGACGACAGGATTCACAATTTGGTCCGAGCTAAAACTAGAATGTGAAAGAACGACCGGTTATAAGGTGGTCTTTCAATACTGTAAAACTTACAGATGTCGTTGGGCAGCATTATTGTTAAGAGGTTACAGAAACCTAATTATCTTGAATAGCGGATATAATTTACAATGTTATCTTTCTGTCTGTCATTCTACTCTCCTTTGCACGTGAAAACTTTTAATTGGCCTCGTTTTACTATTTTTTGTCTAACACACTATACAGGTTGCAAGTTTTCTCAAGAAAAAAAAAAACAACGTAATGGTGAGGCGTAGGGTGGTACAGTTACTAACTACGGATAACGAAATTAAGGAAATGAATCTAAGCTTCTTAAAGGTTGATACTAAACAAGCCTGTTTAAAATATTATTAACATTATGATTAAATTTCTATGGCAGCATTAGATTGGCCAGCCCCAACAGACGGCGTTCGTTAACGAGCATGACACATCCATCAGCATCGCTTAGCTCACCCATATTGCAGGGAAACCGCGACCCCACCATCAGCAGAACACTTGAGTGAGCACTACAAGACAATGCCAGAGAATGATGATGATGAAATCTACCAGGCCACGGATGTTGCGGCTTGTGCTAACCCACTAAACTGGAATGGAGACGTGTAAACGAGCACTCTGACAAGATCACAAGATTATTGTTCGAGCGACTTATGTTCGAAAGACATTCACACGATAAGGTGATATGACACAGGACAAGAAATTTCTTTGAAAATAACCAACAATACGCAAAATAAAGGTGTTATATCTTATCATTTTCATACTAGTATTATCAGAACAACGATGCTTGTTATTTGATAACTGAGACGAATATATGATAATAAACGGATGTACACTCAGGATATGGATTTATTAATTACAATTATTAATCAATCTTGTTACTACGGAGTAATTGCGGCAAAACAATGCAATCAGAACAGAGATAATGCTAGGGTGGGCCAAATATTACTTTTACGCCTATGTCAGTGACTTCACTTTTATAATTATTCTGATAAAACAATTTTAAACGGATTTTCGAATGCTTTGCAGCATTCGTGGTCACAGTCGCTACTGCAAAGCATTCGAAACGTCAGGAAAAACAAAAAGTTATAATATACGCGATGTAATCCGTTTACAATTGTTTTATTATCATCATATCAGCCACAGCTCCCCCTTAGATTTCTATAACGAGCAGTCACATGCCGCTCTCATCCAACGACTCTCAGCGACCTTCACCAGGTCGTCTGTCCACCTCGTTGGAGGTCGCCCCACGCTGCGTTTTCCGGTGTGCGGTCTTCATTCGAGAACCTTTGTGCCCCAACGGCCATCAGTTCTACGAGAAAAGTGCCCTGCCCATTGCCACTTCAGTTTACTAATCACACTATAGTTTTATTATAATGAGTAATAAACGCAAAAACCAAAGACATTTTATAATTATTTCATCGACAAATTATCAGTGCGCTGCGTCAACAGATTGTAATACTGTCGAATAAGTTTATAAATTGAAAACAAGTAGAGCAACTCAGCATAGTTTCCCAATAGGCAAACATTGTTCTAATGTTGTTTTAATGTCAGCTATCTAGCGCATTAAAAGAAAAACAGCCGTTTAGTAATTCTACAAAATTATCAAACTTGCATAATCAGCCCTGGATTACTTTCCCACTGCTGGGCACGGGTGTTTTATCACGATGAGAAAGGTCAGGCCTAAGTACACCACGCTGGCATAATGCAGGTTGGCAGACTACACACTCCATTGAGAACGTTTTGTTTTTTGGAGCTCTGTATCGCTACTACGAGTTACTTTTCATAATCGAAACGTAATTGTAAACTACACGTTTATTACGTTTGGCGCTGCGATTGGCTCGCTCCAAAATCTTCAACCAATCGCAGCGCCGAACGCGGTAAGCGTGTAGTTTACTATTACGTTTCGATCGTGAAAAGAAACTCGTATTAGGGATCCGGAGGTTGCAAATGTTTTGGCAAAAGGGTTTACAGGGTCAGCCAACTCCCTGACACCAACGATTCTTGGTTTACCGGCCACCTGCCATTCTACCGAGGACGGTCGTCTCAAATGGTTGAGGGGGTCTTAAATATTGAGAGGCATTTCAGTATTCGGCCGTAAGATTCCTAAGATTTCTCAACGTTCAGTTTACAGACATAAATTTCACATCAAGACCCAGAACAATACAAGTTGTTCCGTGTGGGAACCGGTTCTACGTCAACCAAAGCTCAAAAATATAAAAAATAATTTAGAATTGTATTAAAATTACATGTAATTTTAATGAATTCAAGACTGTTCACGTGAATTGTCTTGACCCGTAGCTCAGTGCTAACTTATACGAATATTAAGTGGGTTTTATTAATCGGTAGGTGAGCTACAGTAGAGGCACCGTGTGATGGCTCATATGACGTTTGCACACTCGTGAAGTTCCGTAAATACTGACAGCTAAGTTTGAGGGAACAAATTCCGTGCTTTATTGTTGTGGGCGCCGAAATAGTGACGTAACGCTGGAACTATGATTTATCGAATCGATCATCATCATCATTTCGGCCGAATGAAATCCACTGCTGGACACAGGCCTCCCACAAAGATCACCACAACGACCGATATGGTGTGTTGTGTGCTCATTGGGGGGTCTTGCCATAATCGCCACGCTTGGCAGACGGGTTGGCGATCGCAGTTGAGTTGTTAATGTACTCGAAGGACGCTGCTGCCCATCCTCCGGTTTATCCCTTAGTCGACTTTTACGACACCCACGGGATGAAATGGGGTGGTAGCATTCTGAGCCGGCACCACACGGTATATCGAATCGATACTTCAAGTTATTTTCATATAACAACATTTATTAACACACGTAATTTTTTTTTTTCAGTTTACGTAATACTTAGTTGTTAGTTATTATTGTGCACGCTGTGGCCTTCTTTAATTGAGGGAGTACAAGTGCCTACAATTTTGTAGTCGGGATATTGTGATTTCTTGTGTAAACCTTTGTTGGAGTTCCAATAAATAAAATAAATACTACTTTACGACAAGAGATGAGGATAAATAATATTTAAGACAGACACAATAATAAATGTTGGAGATAATAGTTACGACATTTCAACGGAGAGTGATAGTAATTTATACAAATAATTTAATCTTCTGCTCTTAAGCGATATATTAGCGTAAGGCAGTTTCAATTCAATGGATGCCATTCGCGTAAATTTCCTAAGATTGTTTGCTTATAACTTATAACCTAATTTAATAGATTAAAAGATCATGTGTAAAAGACATTAAATAGACGAAAAAACCCTAGCTAGCTGATCTTATCTCTCCTCGGTCCTGCGTTAGACTGCAATAGGGTTAAGTGTGATACCTTGAGAGAAACTAAAGATAAACAGATTTTAAAATTTATAGAGAATACCAACCTTTGCTTCTCCACCCCAATCTCCTGTTCTCCGTTGCACGCTGGCCTGTACACCACAATTCCATGAGGGCCAACCCCTACACAAGTGCTCAGTCTGCACCCACAGCCTCCTCCACTCTGTCCAGACGTTAGGCAGCCTACTGTCGCTCCCCCATCGATCTCCTGCTCGTCTCTCGCTCGAGGCTCTTCGGCCTGCTGTCTGTGGTAGAGCAGGTGACTATACAAATTGTGTGCGTTGTTGCTGAGCGTGACCGGCTTGCAGAAAAATAGCTCCTCCCCAAACGACTCCAACTTCGAAATCTCTTTTAACAATCTGTATTCAGCTTGCGAAGCACCCATTCCAGAAATTTCGCAGTGGTAATCTATGATCTTGTCAACATGGTCGTCTGGTCTTTCGCCTTGAGGACCTATTTTGTCGCATTCTTCGTATATGTGTGTCGGAGGAAGGTCCGGATCGCAGTCTCCCGTTTCGGCTTGAGCTATATAGGCGATTATCCTCCTGGCTACACCCAGATCAGCTACAACTAGTCTTCCTTCAGTTAGGTCCAGTTTAGCGTGCAGGTAGAACTGATGGCGGGTGGGTTCGTTTATGAGGAGGTGGGGTGGCACCCAGAACTTGACGCGGAGGTCGAGGCGTCCGCCTGGGATGCGGTGCGGGTCGAGCGGGTTCCGTAAATTGAGCCATCTGCCTGGACCAGATCCTGGGGATACACGGAGGCCGAAGTAGTCCGCTTCGGCGCCGATCTCCAGTTTCTCGCATACCTGTAACAATGGAAGTTTACGTCAGCTTCGTAAGAATGTATCCAAGTGTATCATACTCTCCGCTGAGTAACATGGTTGGATTCGATAATTTTGATTCCAGTTGGTCTATGGTCTTTAGTGTATAAACTTTTAGAACTTAATAAAGTATTGGCCTTAACTTACGGGCCAGATAATAAACTCGCATCTATGTAACCAAAAACAGGATCTACCATTACTTACGACTATCAACTTTCGAAACACAATTTTGTATTTGCTAAATACTAGAAATTATACATTACGGTTGGAGGTGTATTGGCCAATTTGGTAAGTGAAAGGTATAAGCCAAAAACCTATTATTAGGAGCTATTTATCAATGGCAAACACATCTGGTTTCGAGCTAGGGGCTATAAGGGGTTTCGTGTATGTTAAAGAAATACCTGTCTGATGCTATTAATTAATTTTACTTAATATTATACTGACTGACTAAAAGGACGTGACTGAAAGACCAGAAACCCTGTTAAGTGGCAATGTCTGCTCTGTAAGATTCGCGTTCGAGTTTTAAACAGTTGCAACAAGGAACTAGGTACAAATAAAGGTTTTGTTGCAGATAATATTGAAAACATCCCTCTAAGAGCGGTTACACACTGCAACTTTTTGAAGCGCTACTGCAACGATTCAGTAGCGATACAGCCGCTGATCATCTAGCTAGTTAGGCTAGTGTCGCGATGCAGTGGCGCGTTTGTATCGCTGCAAAATCGCCGTGTTACCGCCCTAAGTTGTCCACTTCACGTAGCTCCATTTTCATTCTTCCGTTTGGGACAGTTAAGTAGATTCCAACTGTTCATTAACATATTTCTTTGTTATGCTATGCAGCAGTTACTGCGCAGTTTGTGTCAACAACTACGAATTGTAAATGAAGGTACATCAAGTGTTTACATATTAGTTAATTGCGACGTTCGTCGATAATTATTGAAGTATTTATGCACTGAATATATTGCTTCTATTATATGCATTTGCTGCGAAGTATGTAAATGGTTGGCGTTGGAGGCCACCGTATCTCCATGTCTGTGTCAGGGTAAACAGAGAACGAAGATATGACGAAAGAAGTGCATTATCGTTGCATTGAATTGCTGATAATACTACTCGATAGTAACGGTAATTGCTGATATTTTGGCTGTATTATAGTCATTGATGAGTCTGCTTTTTATCAGAACAAAATTTACTAGTTTCAACATCCGAACAGCTTGCAACTGTAATTATTTTTAATATTTGCGATATATTCATCGCTTCAATGGAGTCACTTTAAAATATTGGCCACGGAAGTAACACCTCAAAAGTGTATACCCGTTCTATACAATATTTTGATTTCATTTCGAACTAATTATTATGAATCATCATTTCGGCCGAATGAAGTCCACTGCTGGACACAGGCCTCCCCCAAAGATGTCCACAACGACCGATATGGATGTGTTGTGGGCTCATTGGGGGGTTTTGCCATAATCGCCACGCTTGGCAGACGGGTTGGCGATCGCAGTTGAGTTGTTAATGTACTCGAAGGACGCTGCTGCCCACCCTCCGACTAATCCCTTAGTCGACTTTTACGACACCCATGGGAGGAGATGGGGTGGTGGCATTCTGAGCCGGCACCACACGGCACGTATTATTATGAATGCGCGTATGATTCTTCCGATTATCGACGAAGTATAAAAGCATGTTATTCCTATTCCTATTCCTAAGTTTGTTTTAGAATATAATCGACTGACCAGTTCATGGAGTGTATTTTACACTGTTATTTAATTCTAGGATGTAAGGGTGAGATTCAGAAACGAGTCTAAGCGTGAACTTACGCTTCCATATGTCAAAATGCACTACTTACGCCCCTAATTTTGACAGATGAAAGCGTGCACTTAGCTTAAGACTCGTTTCTCAATCTCACCCTAGTGATAGAGATAGTAAAGTATTTAAACGGAGTGTGTCCGTGTTTCGGAGGGGACGTAAAATCGCAACAATCGTTAAGTCAAGTTAGAGGCTGACCCAATGATATTAAAAAGAAGTAGATATGTTACATGCGCGCCAAAAGTAAGAACCAAAACTCCCCCAATTGTAGCACCTCGCAATCGGTTCGCCTAAATAGCTATCTCTTTTACTCTTGTTGTTTTTGTATCTTCTTTCTCACAACATGGTTGTGCAAGCGAGACTGTATTTTGCGCGCCATTTAATATGGACGTAACATATCTATGGTATAATATCATTGGGCTGACCACTAACACACGAAAAGAAAGGCAGATGGGACGTATAAGAAGTCTTTCTGCTTGCTGAGTTGTGCCAACCGACCCAAGTTCAATTCTTCTAAGAGGGTTTTTAGCATCATAGTAATTTTCTCATACTTTTATATTTATTTTACCTTAATATACCTATGTTTATAATCAAATTTAATACCACCCATACCACATTTTAGGTGACAATATGAAGATACGGGCAGTCGATGGTTTCATTTCTGCATTTTTTGCGAGAATACTAAATAAAACCTTTAATGTTCAAATTAAAATACATTCTATCTACTTCATTCTTTTCTTTCGTACGGCAGAATTCCATCTAAGTAAGACTTCTCTAGTTTATAGATTCGTTCATCCTTGTTAAGTACGTCAGTAAATCAATTGTAAAGTACACTCAAGTAATTCTATTCCGCCATTCTCATTGACACTTAATCTGCGGCGTCACATTGCAAACTCCTGCGCAGCCGGTAGTAAATATTTGTCATTGGATCTCGTGTTTACGTATCAAGAATAACGTCACGTGAATGTTCCTTACATATACAGGATGTCCAGTAAATAGCACGACATACTGCAGGGGGTGAGAGCTTGGGTCAATACCTACCAAAAAAACACAATATATGTTCAGCAAAATCTTACGGATTTACAGTAGTACAAATTTTTCCGAAATATCGAAAAATCTCCGTGTCGAAGATGACCGCTCCAGTGGTTTTAGCCGGTAGGAGTCCGGCATACCCCTTCGCCCTTCCCAGGGGCGAAGGAAGTTCCATGTAGAATTTCCACTGGAAACCAATACATTTTTTTTTTTTTAAATGAGTCTTGCATACCCCTTCATGATTAATTTCAAGTGGACATAAAGAAAGAAAAGGACTCTTGACTTGACTCTCTTAGGTTATCACTCCTTGTTTAAAAACATAGAAAGTACTCACAACGGTCGTAAAAAGCAATTTACGTAATGCCCAGTACCGTTGGGAAAGCACATGTTTCGCGGAATTACTGGACAAATTACCCGGGAAGTTAATAGCTTTGACTAATCGAATACCTGTTTTGGAAATATCGATTCTGTGAAGATAGCAGAGGGCATGAAACGTTTGTGAAGACGTATACGTTGATTTTAAAGCAGATTCACATTTGCGAAATGGCTTTGTAAATATTAATGTATTGTTTTGATTGCCCCACGTGTGCTTGAAGCCTTTTGATGGATATGAATAAAGTCAATTTCATATGTATGCGATGTTTTTTTCAGTTTGAGGTACAATCCAAATACAATGACCACGTATTTTCATGTGAGTACATATGCATAATCAGAAGGTCAAATATTCACAAAACAAATGACTCACTGAGCACATCTTGATCTTGTTTACTTAATTAAGTGCATAGCTATGGTATGAGTTATTCATAATTATGTATATTGAGCTAACTTTAAACAGAGACGGCTAATCGTTTCAGCCGAAAAAAGTCCACTGCTGGACACAAGCAGAAGCCTTAGCCAAAGATGGTCAAACCGGTCTGGGTGTGTTGTGTGCTCATTGCCATAATCGTAATGTACTCGGAGGAAGCTGCTGCCCATCCACCGGTTAATCCCATAGTCGCCTTTTACAACGCCCACGGGATGAGATGGGTTAGTGCTATTCGTAGCACCACGCGGCAATATCTATGGTTATTTTTTATTATGTTGACGTCTATTAATTATGGTTATTTTTTGTTATGTTGACGTCTATTATCTATGGTTATTCACTTCGTGCCGTGTGGTGCCGGCTCAGAATGCCACCACCCCTTCTCCTCCCAATGGGTGTCGTAAAAGTCGACTAAGGGATTAGCCGGAGAATGGGCAGCAGCGTCCTTCGAGTACATTAATAACTCAACTGCGATCGCCAACCCGCCTGCCAAGCGTGGCGATTATGGCAAAACCCCCCAATGAGCGAGAACAAATCCATATCGGTGGTTGTGGTGATCTTTGGGGGAGGCCTGTGTCCAGCAGTGGACTTCACTCGGCCGAAATGATGAAAATGATGATTCACTTCGTGTAAAAATAATACTGGACGTCCGCTGCATCTTGCCTCACACTAGGTTTGCTCCTGTGTGCTATTGTTAGTTTACAGACATAAATCCCACACACAAACACCCTAACCTGGAATAAGTATCTGTAGGCCTTACACCTTTGTTTCGTGTGGGAACCGAACCCACGACCCGTAGCGCAGAACGCCAATGACTTAGCCACTACACTATTTTAATCATGTAAACCATATATAAGCACTTATGAATACTTCTGAACTTTATGAACACCTGCAGTGTGGTGCCGGCTACGAATAGCACCCATCTCATCCCGTGGGTGTCGTAGAAGGCGACTATGGGCAACAGCATCCTTCGAGTACATTAACCACTCAGTTGTGATCGCCTATCCGCCTGCCAAGCGCGGCGATTATGGCAAAACACCCTAATGATTACACAACACACCCTGACCGGTCGTTATGGCGATCTTTGGGGGAGGCCTGTGATTCGGCTGAAATGATGATGATTATAAATATTTGGACTTGCGTTGCCACGTCCCAAGATGTAGATTTCCTATGGAGGAGAACGGGCATGGAAGTCTATAGCTACTCATAATCATATGTGTGGTTCCCGGACAACCACCAGTCTCCAACCCATTGATGTCGTAAAAGGAGTCTAAGGGTTGATATCAAGAAGATGGATAGCAGCATCCTCCCGTGTGCTAATAACAACCTACAGCGATCACCAATTCGCCTGCCAAGCGTGGTGATTATGGCAACATGACCGCTCATTGTTGTGATCATTGGGAGGCCCATGTTCACCTGTGGATGATTACAGGCCGACGTGTTGTAATCAGCAATTCCGTGTGGTGTCCGGATTAAGAATATAGCACCACTCCATCTCTTCCCGTGGATGTCATAAAAGGCGGCTATATGACTCTAAACCTGAGGGATGGGCAGCAGCGTATCTTCTGTGGGACAAAATCCATACTCCGCTCACCAACCCGCCTTCCAAGCGTGGTGAGTACTGGCAAATTCCCCCAAAATGACACAATTGTGGAAATCTATGAGCGAGGCCTTTGCTCAGCAGTGGACATCGTTTGGCAGATATGATGATGCTGAATCAGAAATATTTAACGGTTTAACCTAAATGAAGTATTAAGTATTTCATAAACGTATAGACAAATAGCATAATCGGTTTACCGTTAACCCAGGTTTAATATTTTTATCAGTTCATGTTTTCAAGCCTTTTGCCTGGTTATGCGCAGCTTAGTGGAACTTGTCGCACTCTCATTAACAATTGCGCATGCGCATCAAGAATCTCGTCTGACAGGAATGACTTCCGCGTCTCAATAATAACGATGTTTTATGTGATTTCATCTTCCTGATATAATACTGATTTTATAAAATAATGCGAAAATATGTTTGTCTGTCTGTTTATAAGGTCTTATTTACCACCGAACTGATTCTGATGAAACATTGCAGTGGGATAACTTGAAACCTGGGAAAAACACAGGGTAGGCAGGTGTCGGAATGGTTTCTTTTTATTTCAAGCAGCTATTCTTTTCCGAATGATTGTATTCTTATTTTTAGCACATGTCAATACACCGTAGCGTAGAGTCATACAGCATGAATGTCAAATAAATCGGGCTTATTAATATTGTGACAATAGATGTTGCCAAGTAGAGCATTTACCTTCGAATTTGATCTGAGATTTTTTGCCTCTATTTGTACTTTATATTACCCTTCAATAAATGTTTCTGTCGTGCTGCGCTATATAGCTTGGCAGAAAAGCGTGAGAAATCCCCTGCTTTTGATGTACTCTATTGTAGACACGGCCACATATCAAACTATAAAATGCCAGTATACGCTGTCCTCTCATTGTACGGAAAGCCGATACAATGCGAGATCAGCTTATACTGGACACCATAGCTCGATATGCAGCCGTAAGTACGACAATGCTACACTCTTGTGACCAAGGGCACCTCGAATTAGGACCAAATAGAAACATGTAATATTCGATACTATCTGTAATTTTATTCGTTTCATCATTTCGGCCGAATGAAGTCAACTGCTGGACACAGGCCTCCCCCAAAGATGTCCACAACGACCGATATGGATGTGTTGTGGGCTCATTGGGGGGTTTTGCCATAATCGCCACGCTTGGCAGACGGGTTGGCGATCGCAGTTGAGTTGTTAATGTACTCGAAGGACGCTGCTGCCCATCCTCCGGCTAATCCCTTAGTCGATTTTTACGACACCCATGGGAGGAGATGGGGTGGTGGCATTCTGAGCCGGCACCACACGGCATTTTATTCGTTTAATGCCAAGGAATTCTCGTAAAACTATAATGACAACCTCTATCGTAGAATTTCGATAAACAAAGCAAAGTAAATTTATTATCATTACCATTAAACATAAGTATTGACCAATCGACATGTTATCATTACAATATGACATTAATGTTAATGTCGAAATATTTTTGTTGACTCAAAATACAAGATCATTAACCTCGCGCCAAGATAACCCTTTTAAACGTATTCGATGCATTCGAAATTGAACTCTACAAAGAAGGTCTAAGTAAAAAATTTAAATGACGGTCCTCAATATTTATTCGTTTCGGCCGAATGAAGTCCACTGCTGGACACAGGCCTCCCCCAAAAATCACCACAACGACCGATATGGGTGTGTTGTGGGCTCATTGGGGGGTTTTATTTATTAATGTCAATAAAAACAATGGAAGTGTTATACGTATGGTCATAATTTCCGTTTATTTTTTAATGCCAATAATAAAACTTTCCAGGATTTATAATTGAGTTAAATAACTACAGAGATGTGGGAGAAATGTTGATAATTTTCTGTGCCATGGGCTCTCATGGATGAAGCTATGCGTGTTCCATAAAGCGTCACTAAATGGATTATGTATTGAAACAAAAGAATCTGCTGTAACTAGAACAGAGCAAAAAATAAACAAATCTTGGATAGGTAGCTATTTAAACAACCGGCTAAAAGTATGCAGGTGTACGTGGGTATCTCACGACATTGCATAACTAGCTTTGAGGTTGTTTGCTTGTCCGTTTCTTGTGGGTATCATCGAAACCTGTTGTCTAACTTGCACTCAATATAACCCCATAACAGATTTCAGACAGACAAGTAGCAGACATATTATATTTTATTCTAAATATCTATATTATCAACCGACAAAGCCTCCAGCACACTTATCTCTACAGGCAATGGATTTCCATGAATACAGATTATATTTGGCAGGACACAAATCTGTCGGGTCGACTAGTTGACGGATTTGTTGTGTTCAGAAACGAAAGTTTGGGCATTGAGCTCGATCTGTAGGGCGATTCATCGACCACTGCATGCACGCAGCCCGCGCGTGATTCTGTTGAGACAGAACTAGCGTTAGAGCGAGAAAGCAAGAAAACATCTGGGTTGGGTCGTTTTCTGATTCAATTTACCATTTGCTCTTCTATTTTTGTTTCAAATATACTGCCAAAGATAAAAGCGGTTTTTAATTTTGCACTACTGTGGTCGCACCTGACCTATTTCGAATACCTTAAGTATTTTTTTCTTTGCGTACATATATTGAGGAGGAATTCTTAAACCATTCATAAATAAAAACAGACACAAAATCATACCTAGTAACCTTCAGTAACAGCAATTATTATATTCCCACCAATTCCAAGCTTACGTGGTTTTCGCGATATCTGGCCTGATTTGGTGCCTGAGCTATTTCGGCGAAAATTGTGTCAAGTCAATTTAAGGTCAATTCCAATTGTATATTGGCTTCAGTTAATCTCTGGAAATCCTAGGTAAATTGGTTTGAATAAACTCATTAACAGCTTCTCCATCTACACTCAATTCCCTAATTGATTTTGTCGTTAACAAAATATTTTCTGATACTAGTAATCGTAGCCCAGCAGTAGTAATTATAAAGGTGTCAAACTTGGACGAAGACCAATTCCGATTTGGTTCTTTGTTTCCAAGTTGCCATCTTGGATTCCGGCTTCCATAATGGATGCACTATTATGTAGAGTCAATGCCCTTTAATGACATGTCGGCGACGTCCTTTTAAAAGTATTTCAGTATATTGATTTTATTTTACTTCAATGGTGTTCAAATTGAGCGTTTACCTACAGTTGTGTGTTTTAGGAAAATCAAAGCAAATATTTGAGCTAGGTAGGAATGTCTTTGTTTGTACATAAACGGTATAGGTACATATATAACTAAATCTATATTAAATTCATCACAGGGTCCTACAGAAACTCAGAGTTTTATATTAAGCGTCTATCAGTTGGTTATAAGGATAGCGTTTAATTTCTACAAGTTGGAATAAAAAAATAAAGAAATTTAATAATAAATAAGTGAAGAAAAAAAGTTCACTATTTTATTACAGCAGCGCGTGTATTGTAACTGTGTGTGTATTAATTAGTAATAAAATAGTGAACTAATATTATTGTTGTATTCAAATATCAACTTTATTCATTAGTTATTCAATATAATTTCAAAAAAGAATCTTTTTATGGCGACCTGATTGACACCTTGAAATAAGTTCACTATTAAATTCAATAATTTATTCAGTAAATAGGTCCTACTAACAGACAATTTTATACGTCATATTGAAACGTTGGAGGCATTTATCTACAGGATAGCCTCTGAGAAGAAATGCAGAAAGAAACGTCTTTTAAAAAAAAGTAAAATTAAATGAAAATGATGAAATTGAATGTAAAAGGCAATTTTACGAGAACAAACGACACCGTTACGAGACGCAGCTATAGCGTGTGCATATATGCATGTACATATAGCAGACCGCGAACGCGTCTAGATAAATAAAAAAAACAAGTTTTCAATTCTGTCGGCACTCCCGGAGTGCAACCCGTATTTTTTTTATATGTTTTGGCTCACCTGGCTTTAGTTAAGATACCTTTCGGACCAAGTGATGTCGCCATAAACTGTCGCGACCGTACTTTAACAAAGGGCTGTGCCCTACCAATTTTTTCAAACCGGTTCTTGCCATTGTGAGGTCAATGGCCTGCGAGGATGCGTTGCACGTGCCCTTGTTGCGTCCTAGGTTTGCCCGATTAGCTTTACTTTTTAATAAGAACGCGCGAAAGACTGGTTAGAAAGAGACGAAAAAGAAAGTAATGTAACTTGCTTTATGAAGAACACTGAAGAATCAAGAAGTGAAAAAATTATAGACCGATATTTGGCTGAGCATTTCGAGTTGTTACCTTAACCTATTTACAATAACTAAAAGTAATAAAAAAATAAACACTTAAATCAACCTAGAAATCTCAGAGAAAACCGTGTAGGTACCTACATAAATTAAATAACACACGCACCGAATCCAGAACCTCTACAATTTTAAGTCGGTTGTAAAGAGGAAAGTTACACAGGCGTCTTCGTGTTAAAGTTCAAAAGTCGAACGAAAAAAGCGTATTCTTTTTTACGGGTTTGGCGCAGTATGTAAACCCGTTCTAGAGCTAAACGGTTCGATTTGATGTTAGATCTATATCGTTATAGATATTCTGGCACTGAAGTAGACACGTAGTAATTATTTTTGTGACCGATAGTGATTACGGAAGTGTATAGTACTGTGTGCCGGTTCAGAATACCACCACCCCATTTCCTCCCGTGGGTGTCGTAAAAGTCGACTATGGGATTAGCCGGAGGATGGGCAGCAGCTTCCTTCGATTACATTAACAAATCAACTGCGCCAACCCGTCTGCCAAGCGTGGCGATTATGGCAAAACCCCCCAATGAGCCCACAACACACCCATATCGATCGTTGTAGTGATCTTTGGGGGAGGCCTGTGTCCAGCAGTGGACTTCATTCGGCCGAAATGATGAATGAATGAATGATGATAGTACTTCCTGTTCCGAAGTAATAAGAATATTTATAATGTTGATACGTTTGGAATTGATTCCATTACTTAAAGAACTTCAGTTAAACCGTACTCCTAATAAGCGAGCAGTAGTGTTAATACAGCTTTAAACATTACTGCACTCCGGTTTGAAGGGTACTGGGGTTAGTGAAATTACTAAGCATGAGAGACTAAAATGATCTATATTTCCCATAAAAAAAAAAAAACTATAGCTTAGACATTTTAAACAATGCTCAATGTTATGGGCAGACGTTTCGCTTACCACCAGGCGAATGATAGCCTCTTCTCGTCACCGTGTTGCATAAAAAAACGGTATATATTGATCTTTGAATAATTTTGCGTTAATTTATTGATTGACGTCGTAGACCAAAAGGACGGGTGGCTAAACCAAAAATAAGTGTATATTTTTATATTTTGTATCGTTACTTATCTCTATTGCTTGCTATTTATCTTTCGATATTTACAATTAAAATAAAAAGTGCATTTTAATAAGAAGACAACATGAATAAACCAGTGACATTTTAATGAAACGCAAACTATTGTCTATGGCCTTGTGCCAAATATGTAAATAAAGTTCTATTGGATACCGATTTGGCTGAAATATTGCGAACAATTCCTTAATTACAATTATATTGATACGTATAGGTATTATTTATGTTACAGTATAAGCGACAGTCCGTGTGGTGTCCGGATTAAGAATATAGCACCACTCCATCTCCTCCCGTGGATGTCGTAAAAGGCGACTAAGGGAATCCAAAACCCGAGGGATGGGCAGCAGCGTCCCGTCTGTGAAACGGTAGACATACTGCGCTCACCAACCCGCCTGCAAAGCGTGGTGAGTATTGGCAAATACCCCCCAGCATGGTAACACAGTTGTGAAAATCTATGGGGGAGGCCTTTGTTCAGCAGTGGACATATAAATGGCCGATATGACATATGCCATAAGCGACTTACTTAACCTTACGGTCTAAAATTCGAGGATTTTACATAAACGCAATTCAGAAGAAAAACAAAATGTAATTAAATACTCATGAAATACCCTATCTCACCACACCAATTTCTTACATGTAACGACTAACACAATCCTAGCGATGTATGGGCGATTCCAGTCTACTTTACAAAATAGTAAACCGGCCACGTTGCCTTTACATACGCATAACAAATCCTTTATCAATGTTTGCTGCGGAATTCCAATACTTTTTTGTTACAACCCGATCGAATTCAATTCACAATACCCATTACAATTATGTTCGGAAAAAAACGCATAAAAATATTAACTCGTACACCTCAGCACGTGGTAATAAATAGGAATAAGTTTATGGAGTTTTCTAAATACCGTTAAAATACTGCAAACTAAACTTTATACCATAGATACAAAGTTCAGATCGCTTTGGTAATAAAAGAAGACTTGTTTTACCGGTAAGCTGGGCGCCATATTAGATTATGACGTAATGGACCCGAGCGTGGATTATAAAACACAAAGGCGATATTAACTTATACAAGTCAGGAACGTAAGTCATTTATCTTTTGTTAATATTTTGATGCAATATTAAACAAAGGAGTAATAAGGAAGACAGGATGATATGAGCGTAAACAAACATGTGTTCTATACTTAGATTACAATATCGTAGAACTGACGGCCGTTGGGGCAGAAATATTCTTGAGTGGAGACCAAGCACCGGAAAACGCACCGTGGGGTGGCTTCCAACGAGATGGAGGACGACCGAGAAAGGTAGCTGGGAGTCGTTGGATGCGGGCGGCATGTAACCGGTCGTTGTCGTTGGATCTCTATGGGGGCCTTTGTTCAGCAGTGGACATCCTTATAGATACTACTGAGAATTGCAGCATGATACTCAACATTTCAGCTTTAAAGACATTGAAATAAGAACATAATAAACTAGAAACAGTCGCACACACGGTTGGAGGCTAAAAAAACAAGTATTACTTGCAATATTTAAAGCGTCTAAACAAAAATAACATGTAGTTCTAAGCGGTAGTACATTCATTGTGACTAAAAACCTTGAGACACTTCCACGTGGCAATAGTGTCTGGAGGAATTATTATTCTTCTCAGGACCTTGACTCCTGCTACTATACAAATATGAACTTAGAATTTGTATTATTCTATTTTCTAAGAGCAAATATGTAGTGCTGTAGATAAATTATGATATCACCCAGCAACTCGCTGGGCGTGCTGATAGCAGGGATGCAATTCTCTAAGCTCAAACATGCACACATCCTTGAAAACAGAATTGAAATAATGGCGATAACCCGATTTGGTATTCGCTAAGACTGGTTCTCATGGCTTACCTTCTGCAACGTGTCCTTGAATAGCTTCAATCATGTCTTAAGGAATACCGAAAGTGTTTTACACAGTTATTTAGATTCTGTATTCAAGGATGTATGGATGTTTGAGCTTAAGGAATTGCACCCCAGAATCTAAATAACGATGTAAAACCAATTCGGTATTCATTAGGAATTGCCAGCATATCCCATCATTAATGAGTTCGCTTAGAGAGGCACGCACGCAACGCAATGTTTTGACGGCATGGATGGTGCAGTGGCTGATACAGTCGCCTGCTGCGCACAGGGTCGTGGGTTCGATTCCCACACGGAACAAATATTTGTACGATCTGCAGGTAGTTGTTCCGGGTCTGGGTGTATTGTGTGTGGAATTTGTGTCTGTAAACGCACCCACGACACAGGAGAAATCCTAGTGTGGGGCAAAGCATTATAAAAAAAAAAAAATATATATGTGCCGTTTTTTTTTCATCCTGTGGAAATACATCATTTGGCGGATGATAAGATAAGATGAAGTTCTTCTAGCACAAAGCTTGAAACGATATGAATCCAAAGATATGAATTTTATTTATATTCACTATAAACTGCTTCACCAGGTCGGCTGTCCTATTATTACAGATTATAACGTTGTTTCCGTATGGCCTGTGATCATAGCGGTTATTAGAAAGCCCATGTTCAGCAGTGGACTTCAGATACGTCCAACATGATGTGATAACGTTTATTGAAAAATCATAGATCTACTTTATCCTCTGGTGAGTTTTTTTCACGATCCACGTCTTTACTCGCATACGAACCAAGGTCGATCTCCCTAAATTGTCCTCACGTGAATTGCACACGCGATTTTTTCTTATCCTCTACAAAGTACTTTTTTTGTACCTATACGATATACTTACATATTGTAGACTTTGAACTTGAAGAGTGGCTAGAGGTGCCAACCGTCCGCTTTTTTATTTGACTAACAATGGATTTTTTAATGAATGTTCAATTTTTTCGCTTTAAAATACTAACTTTTGCGATATAACATCCCGACTACGTGAAGCTGTGAGCCAGCTGTTTGTCAGGACATTTCAAATTTCGAAATGGTAACCCTTAGCGTGTGGTGCCGGGTCAGAATACCACCACCCCATCTCCTCCTGTGGGTGTCGTAAAAGTCGACTAAGGGATTAGCCGGAGGATGGGCAGCAGCATCTTTCGAGTACATTAACAACTCAACTGCGATCGCCAACCCGCCTGCCAAGCGTGGCGATTATAGCAAAACCCCCCAATGAGCCCACAACACATCCATATCGATCATTGTGGTGTGTTCTTTGGGGGAGGCGTGTGTCCAGCAGTGGACTTCATTCGGCCGAAATGATGATGATGAACCCTTAGCGTAGCCAAGGTTAGGTGATTGTGTAAGCACAACACGAAGTATAACAAATTCAGACGATTGATATGGTGTATATATAACTATATATTTTCTACGTTGCGTAGTTATAGAAATCTGATAACATGTCGGGGAATTAACATACAAAAAAAAAAAACATTTTTGACATGTTTATCGCTTTTTTATCAGATTTTTACATCAATAAAGGATTTAACCCATAAATAACAAAAACATTGATAGCACAATCAAGTACTTTAGTGCTCTCCAATAACAGCTAATTATCATAAGCGATTACATACGTTTAATGTTATAGTTTAGTGTCATAGGAGTTAATTTTATATAGTTTATTTACATTTAGTTTATTGTTTCCCTGAATTGAATGAAAATGAAATGCGTTCTTCGAGTACGCCAACCCGTCTGCCAAGCGTGGCGATTATGGCCAAACCCCTCAATCAGCACACAACACAAACCCATACCGGTCGTTGTGGCGATCTTTGGGGGTGGCTTCTGTCCAGCAGTGGAGTTAGACTGTAGTTTTGTTTTCTGTTGCCTATCGACGTCTTTAACTGATTAGCGGGTAGATGGAGCTTCTATTTAAATACTACAAAAGACATTTCAATGTGACATTGAGCAGATAACTCCAGTTGATTCTAGTATCATCAACACCAAAAAACAAACAGTCATTTGTGTAATATTAATAGCTCGCGTTTATATGTTTTTTTTACAATGGGGAATTTTATGGAACTGCAGTCTTTTGGGTCGGTCCTGCTATGAGTATGATGAATAAGGGAATCGTTGATACTCGAAGAGGTAGCAAGTAAATCATTAGGGAACGAATGCTTTAACGATTTGTTGTTGTTTTTACCGACTTCAAAAAGGAGGAGGTATGTACACCGATTACTCCCGATTTTGTGGACCGATTTGAGCAATTCTTATTTTAACTGGTGCAGAATGCTTTCGAGTTGGTCCCCTATAAATTTCATTACATTCGATTTAGCAGTTTTTTAACCAGCTTCAATAAACAGGTTAATTTGACAGCGCTTATGTGGATGATGTCTTAATAGTTTCGATTCCCCTCAGAGCAGAGAACCGATTTGAGTAATTCTTATTTTTAGTGTTAAATACTGATACCAAATTGGAAAATATTCTTACATATATTTACACTAAAAAGAAACAAATAAAACATTTTAACAAAATAAATACCGAATTTCCTTTTCAGTGGTTTTAATATTTTTATATCGTGTATGGATTTCGAAGTCGGTATTTATTTTGTTAAAAAGTTTTATTAATTAACAACTTATCGTACCGTGGCATGAGTTATGTAAGTATCTGTCATGGGTATGACCACTATATCGGGGACATTGTGTCATCTGACAAATGATTGACGACACTAGTTTGAAACACTAGTCGTAGCAGTAGGTAGGTGGTAGTAGAAGTCTTACTTAAATTATTTACAATCCCTTGCACGTCAACGTCCCAAACATATTCACACGCGCGCGCAAACTCAAACACACACCCATGTACACACAAAATAAGTGAAAATTGTGTAAATTTGTATTATGCTTTTTTTATGTATAAGGTGCTGAAAATGTATTCAGTGTAAGAGCTTGGTGTTGTAACATAGGGCTTCTCTAGTACGGACTCCCAGTCTTTCACAACGGAACATTTTACTTGGTGATATTACCGTAACAAATTGTACTGTGTGTGAAGAGAAATATAATGGTACACTGGTACCCGTCATAAAAGAAGGATACAAACGTCAAGCAATCCTATAAAACCAGAGTATTTTATTTGAAGGCTGAAAAGGAGTGTAGTAATGCAGTAATTAAACAAAAAAACACATTGTAATTCCCATAAATTTCGGCAATAATGAGTAAGATCATATTCGAAAAACAAATAAAAAAAAATTATGTGGTGTCGTGGGACACCAGGTAGGAACGAAGTTCCTTCGGCTAATGTAGAATCAACACTTATACACTACTCGCTTGTGTATGCGACTGTCGCGCCTGCGCACGTCTCATTTAACGGTTTTATTCCACGCACTTTTTTCCACGGATTTTTTCTTACGGTTTTACTATCACATTTTTTTCAGTTCGGTCGCGCAGCAAAATCCCTGTCCCCTCCAAGCCTGCCGTAAGGAACTTCGTTCCAATATTTGTACATTTTTATTACAGCCGCGCGTTCTTTATTTGAGACTTTGAATTTTTTTGTGTTCGAATAATTTTAAAATTATTATAATTACTCGATTTTTAATAAACGCGATTCCTACTGACTGTCCCCTTGAAAAGTACAACATAAGAGTTGATGGTATCATAGAAACTACTTAAGTAAGGTGAATTATTTGAATGATCATAACAATTCTCTACTACGTATCAATTCCAAAAGGCGTGGTTAATACACCTACATATACTGCGCACAATTTTTTGTTATGGACCGGTTGCGACGGAAAAAACAACATAACACTAGAATCTTATTACCTGTATCTGATTAGAATACTTTTATTACTTTTGTTACATCATAATATTTACATAAAATAATGATGATGGCAACTTTGCGAAATTTCTAATTCTGATATCCATGAACGAAAACAAGGAATGGACTTTCGATGGACGAGTTTCGAAAAGCTTATCGACACGCGATCGGCTTAGCCGTAGCATTTTGTTTTCTGGGAGGCCAGATTGAAACTACGGATGTTACGGAGATTCGACCTAGAAGCCGTAATGTCAAATTCAAATTAACTCCGAATACGACTGCTATCCGTGTGGTGTCCGGATTAAAAATATAGTACCACTCCATCTCTTCCTATAGATGTCGTAAAAGGCGACTTAGGGATTCTAAACCAGAGGGATGGGCAGCAGCGTCCCTTCTTTGGAACATTAGCCATACTGCGCTCACCAACCCGCGTGCCAAGCATAGTGAGTACTGGCAAATACACATACAAATACAGCATGGGGGCTCTTCAAAAAGGACGTGATAATATTTTTACAAGGTCGGCAACGCGGGATACCTCTGGTGTTGCAAGCGTTCATATGTTACGGTAGCCGCTTACCACCAGGTGGTGATGGTGCGTGTTTGCCAACTTAGTGGTATTAAAAATAAAGATAAAGGGTCCGGTTAGGGAGATACTACACTAGTTAGGATATTCGCCGCTAAGCAGTGGTGTTTAAACTTATCTGTGTTCAGATTAGAAGGGCACTGTAGCTAGTGAAATTACTGGGCTAAACACTACATGTTTTTTTATTTTCTTAAAAAAAACGTAGCTCACACTAGGATTTCTCCTGTGTCGTGGGTGCGTTTACAGATATGAATTCCACATACAATACACCCAGACCCGGAACAACTACCTGCAGATCATACAAATATTTGTTCCGTGCGGGAATCAAACCCACGACCCGGAGCGCAGCAGTCGACTGTATCGGCCACTGCACCAACCGTGCCGTCACTAATGTCTCGAGGCGACAAGCGCAGTGTGGTGCCGCGCAGGACAAGTTCTGGGTAGCATGACAATTGTTATGGGCAGGAGAGACGCTTACCACCTGGTGCACGTCTTGCTCATCTCGTCACCCGATATTGCACATTATACTTTTACAAAGGCGTTTCAAAAGTAATATATACGTCTTGCATTTACCGCTTGATGAATAGGGTGATGTTTATGTAGGTATGTTTAAATAATAGTTGCTATGGATTTAATAATAAAATACCAGTAGGTATATCAGCAAAACAAATTGCGCAAACTAGGTAGGTATTTAATTTTCAATGTTGAAGGGTCAATACTGCTTGCATAATATTCTTAGCTATGATTAATATACATTTCGATACGGACGTAAAAAAGTGGTAGGTAGATTGGCGCCAATATGTTTTGGCAACCGCGGGTAATTTTGTAAATCCGATGTCGACACTACCAAGTTGGTTTGGTTAGGTTAGGTTTGGTTCCCTCTTTTTTAATTTCTGTTCATGATAATTTCGCAAATAAAATGTACATATAACATTCCCGAAAGTATACGGCATTTTTGGGATTGTCCCGGGATTAGTTGCTCTGTCCCGTGTTCCGCACTTAAAATAACTTATATTATACCAAAATCTATCAAGTGGCAACTCTAATTATTGTATGGCAAATGGCAATAAACGTACCATGTTCCACCTTTTTCATCATATCAGTCAAAAAACGTTCACTGTTGAACAAAAGCCTCCCCCATAAGATGAACGGTTATATGCCGTGTGTTATCACCACGCTTGGCAGGCGGGTTGGTGAGCGCAGAATGATTACTGTTCCACAGAACGCTGATAACCATCCCTCCGGTGTAGAATCCCTTAATCGCCTTTTATGACATCCACGGAAGGAGATGGAGTGGTGCTATATTCTTAATCCGGACATCACACAGATTTTACACCACCTTTTTAGTTGTCCTGAATTAAAAACCAAAATAGGTACGGCTCACTGGACACCTAGTCTGAACAGACACAATTTTAGTCGTAAATTGCATAAATTCCAAATATAAGTTTAGTTAGGTACCTATCATTATCATCAGTCACTCCAGAAACTTAGCAGTTACTAATATAAATACCACACTAATATAATAGGTAAATATTATTTAGGTAGGTACCTTTTTAGTTTAAGTAAATGATATATAAGTACTCAAAACACAAAAACAGTTCGAGGCAGACCATTTACTGAGTTAGCTTAAACATTTACATAGCATTAGGAACTGCGTGCATAGATTACGTATTTTATAGCCGTCTGCTATGGCGATCGTGTATTTCGCGCGCAAAACACGTCGGCCATCTTGAATCTACTGTATTCTATTTCAATTATGACGCCTAATACCGGTTTTGAGGTACCTTCCTAGATACATTCAGTCAGTTTATTGTTTTACTAAGCACACCTGTTGTTATAATATTAAAACAATGATTATTGCCATTGCAAATTAACAACCATATTTTATGGCTATGCTATGTTCTTAAGACAAATTAATACCGCCATGTTCCAATTTACATCAATTATTTTACAATTTGAATAGTAGTTGTCCAAATATTCGTTGTTATGTAAACTGAACTCTGCCATAATGATAAACAAATAATAAAATTTCAGGTACAGATAACTTGTTATCTTGTTTGTGCAAAAAATATGTAAAGCATAACAATATATAGTCAAACAACGAAATCAGAAAAGTATCAATATAGGTACTCATAGTCAATACGTAGTACCTAATACGGTATGACAAGACTCACAGGAGTATTACGTACCTATTAAAACTTCTAAACAAAAACACTTCGTTTCTTTTCTAGTACAAAAATAATTACACTGATACCTGAGTAATGTTTAGTGAATGAAATAAACTTGATTACTGAAACTAGTTTTCCTGCGCACTTAATTCATCATCATTTCGGCGGAATGAAGTCCATGCTGGAGACAGGCCTCCCCCAAAAATCACCACAACGATCGATATAGGTGTGCTGTGGGCTCATTGGGGGGTTTTGCCATAATCGCCACGCTTGGTAGACGGGTTGGTGATCGCATTGAGATCGCGTTGAGTTGTTAATGTACTCGAAGGACGCTGCTGCCCACCCTCCGGCTAATCCCTTAGTCGACATTTACGACACCCACGGGAGGAAATGGGGTGGTGGTATTCTGAGCCGGCACCACACGGCTAAATTATTCTGAGCGAAATATCTAAGTTCAATAATCTTAGATATCAAACTTAAGAATTCATTTTATTTTTGCTGATACCAAATCCGTTTCCACGAGACGTCACTAGATATTAGTTATCAATAAACCGGGTAGCAACGTGCGATAAAAAGGGAATTTGCGAAGACTTTGCAAGTACTACCAGCGATTATCATTTTACTGCTTTGTTAGATGTGTCATTGGTACAATTAACCGTCGTAAATTTAGGTGTAATCTAAAGTTTACTATGTTAACAAAACGCTCACGAACGCTCCTTATCAAAAGAGCGTATAAATAGTTATTAAATATTTATTTTTACATATCCTTAATAACATCAAACCGCATCCACGCCTAGACTCTGGAGGAGCCCCTTGCACCCGCAAGTCCGATCGTTCAACGGTCCACAACCGGTTACTACGTCTCACTATTATAAATCAGTGTTCCAAAACACGGGCTGTTTTTTCTAAATCAGGTCACTTTGGTTGTAGTGATATAGCAAGCATCAAAAGCGGAGACACGCAATTAAAAATTCTTAGATAATTTAACAAGTTATTTGGTCATCAAGAAAGTAGGTTGAATGTAAGAAAACGTGTTTTTAAACAATATTAGGTCAGGATTTAAAAACACATTTACGTTCTCCACAAGTTTGTTGTGAAATTGATACTGTATTCAGAATGCGCAGGAGCTTTAAATAAATTTATTTTCCATTATCGAGGACGACGACGTTCCATTATTAGGCTGAGATTGCTCAAAAAGCGCGTTTATGTTATACGAAACACCCTTTGACTTATCAAAAAGCATATAACCTTGTAACATTTAACAGAAGGTTGAAAATTCTGACTAAATAGGGAAAGAAAATCTGGAACGGCGCCAAAATTCAAATATTTTGGCATCTATGCGCTGTCAGCGGAGTTCTTATTTTTAAAATAGTTTCATTGATTCACTTTGTAGTAAGAATAGCTGTTACTACGGTGGAGTATATTCAACTAAAAAAGGTAAATGGTAGGCCTTACAACAGGGAGCTAGGCGTAAGCTAGATTCACTTTTGTAATATAATTTTCAATGAGAACACAAAAACTAACATAAAGCGCAAATGTCACCAAATTGAAAGGGCAAAGGTTTTTCAGTGACAATGAGTTAATTTTAGTCCACGCATGTTAAAATCTGTGCTTGCGTTGTATGATTATGACCTATTTCAATAACACTGTATAACAAAGCATTTTTAACAAAAGAACCTGATTTCAACTCACTGCATTTAAAAAAAAACTCTTACGCGGTCCGTAACATAAAAATGCTGCAACACCCCATTTTATTTGTCTATTGACATTGCAAAATATTTTGTTCAATTCCTACACCAATGATTCTAATTAAAATACAAAGTCTAAATATTTTGTATAAATTACATGAACTGAAAGTTGCTCTCTCAAGTTCAATCGCTGAGTTTACCAGAAAGTTTGGATGTCTTCCAACGAAGCACGCAGAGTAAACGTGAAACTGACGCAACGTGGGATCTCACACGTAACTAAAAACGAGACGATACAACATTGTACTTTAGTCTCTAGTTGTTCCTGAAAATCAGCACAAGGTTTTGAATGATTGGGCTGTACAAATAGACTAATTGGTCTTCAGCAAAATTATGTCACTAGTCATCGCAGAAGATGGTATTAATATAAAAATAAATTCTGAGAACAGTATGATCGACCAAATGCCGATTCTAAATCAAAATGTCTTAAAATATATTTCCTTTAGAAAATCCTTATCTGGATTCCACTATCTAAGCATATCAAATGTTCTTTTAGCATATTTAATGCATTAGTATACGTACATATTATACATTGCCAATACGTGGTGCAATAATACTAAAACATATTTAGAAATTATTCACTAATAACACCAATTTTCTCTCAAACTATCGAACTTTGAATGTCAGAAAAATTATATGGTTTACCAAACTAAACTATTACTAAACGAATTCATTAGTTAAATACCGAGAATTTACGCCATCAAGTTTACTAAACAATATATAACAACAACAAAAACTACCAAGTTTGGATTTTGGGATTGCATTTAAAATTGAGTACTATTATTTTATCGGGACTATTTTCATAACAGCAATTAATTGTCAACAGAAAGCCATTCATGTCCGTTTATTAAAGGAAGTATCAGAACATTTTTTGCAAAGCCCATTACTATTGAACTACTGAAACGATGATTACTCATTGCTACCGGTATTAAAACAAATTGTGAAGAAGCAGACCTCATTAACGTAAATGAACGTCTATTTTTAAGGCAGGTGACATGTCGGTTTTCAAGACAAAGTCGGGTGTGGCTTTAAACTGAAAACTTATTGTTGCTACTATGCCAGCTAGTTAGTCTGAAAAAATGTTAAAATTATTCTTTGGATTGTCAGAAAAATGATGACTAACCAAAGTTAAGACTTGGAATAATTGACAGTGAAATAATTATGAATTCCAGGTAGAATATTTCTATCAAATTGGTCTTGCGTATCGTAGACCGCTAGTACGCCAAATTGGTTCTTAAAACTTGTTAAGCTTGAGACACAACAGAGGAATACAACCTGTATTCAGAACCGTATTTTAGTTATAATTACAGTCATTTCAGGCATACAGCCAAAGGATACATTTTGGTATAATTATCTACCAGGAAACATTATTTGCGTAATTATTGCCGTCATAATGTGTTACTAATTGCCATATTGTCCTAAGGCTAAGTATTATTGTTATTTTAACAATGAGTTAGTCCGGGTTGAGTATCTGTCAAATGCCCCCCAACACAAAGGAGAATAATAAAAATATTGAATCAGCGAAACTATCCGATCTCGTTTTTATAAATCATTAACGGGCCCAATGCCAGACACTATTAAAAATCTATTGTGTCTCGCCACCCGCGGGTTTAGCCATTTGAGAGGATAATGACGTACTTCACGCATCCGTCATACATTTATCGATTACCCGATAATTAAAATAAAGGTAACTATACTGAAATATTAAACAGATTTGTAACTTCTTTTCTGTGGGGGATTGACCACTTATCTTCACTGGCATGCGGTTAAGTAGATAACGTTTTGAATTTCTGTTATTTTCGAAAGAAATAACACTTAATTTTGTTCAATTCATTGATTGTGGATAATATTATCTTGTGTTAGGTTGTATTGTGTTATGTGATATTGTTGTTATGTGTATTGTATTAGGTATGTTAACGCTGTTTTTGTATAAAGCTAATCAATAAAAAAGCATAGGGGAATTTGGCAAACTTCAGTTAGACAGTAAGTTTGTGAGACTTCATCACGTTTGAGACTGGTTTTCTGCTGTTATTGTCAGCTAGAAAAAATTACATGCAGAATACTTGTCTCTTTACATCACCGAGCCATGGCAGTTAGCAGATAAGGCCAAGCAATTAACATTACTATATGAACAATAGCGGTCCCAGCGCAGTGCCTAGTGTAACACCACAAGGTAACTGGTTGTACGCAGCGATGATCACGTATGCAATCCCCTCTATGTTACCAGTTCGCCTACGGATGCTAGCGAAGTGGAAAATGCACGCGCTCAGCACGTGCCTACTTACAAACGCTTTACCTTAGAAACAACAATTGTCACAGGCTTTATTTAATTTATCATTTATCTTAATCTTGTAGTGTTTCTAGAACGATGTGTCTAGGTTATCGCTACTGCTCTGATGTTTTTTTGTACTTGATAACCTATCTTGGATGAAACTTATGACCTCTTGATTGGGGCGACTTTAAAATGACTTTAGATTATAATATGCCCGAAGCCCTAAGATCCGGTTTATATCGCTCCGTGCAAACGATAATTTTATAGATATGATTAAAATATTTACTAGCCGATACTGACAATATTGGTATTAGTACATATCGGGCGTGCTATACAAGATTTTAATCGTTATTCAAGTCTGATTGGAAATGAATAGACGTGTTGCCTAGGGGAACGAAACTAAGCTTAAAAATGAAAAAGGATCGACGCCGCAAAAAGGGTATCTCTAGATTTGAAACTTTTGAACGGATAAAAACAATTTTGACATATAATTAGACGACTATAGTATCGTATGCTTGGTTTTACTGACTTGAATTCCTAGAATTTGAAGCGACAAAGGATTTCTTTATTTACAGTACATCATATACAGTATGTATATGTACTTCGATCCAATCTAATTCTGTTTCTAGACAAACATAGGTGTGAATGATGTTTATTCAACAAAGTGATAATGTTAATCTTGTAATAACTTCTGAAGGTCACCACGAACTCGTTTGATTTCTGTATCGAACTGTATCCTTATATCAAGATTTTTCTTAAAACTTGCATTATGTTTGGTGTTAAGTAAATTTAAAAGTAACAGGCACAGACAAAAAATATAGAATCAGAAAGTGTTAAAGAAGGATGTTATAATGCAAACACACAATATACAGGCATAACCAAAGCTAGCTTGTACGAGGAATTATTATATTCGATTCTGCGTTTATGTTGTGTATTAACTATGTTTTTGAAGTATGAATTTGATTTGTAAGGCCGGAACTGATAATTCAGTCAAGCCTATCTATCATGGTGCTGATAAGTTGATCTAGATATAATAGATATATCCTTGATTTATAGTCGCTAAGGTCGGTCATTTGATGTACCCCATAAATCGGTGCTTTGAGTCGTAGGGAAGAAACAAAGCTGATGATAAAGCTCGATATCATAATAGAGGCTTGAAGGAAAATGTTATTGTATGAAACGCAAACCATTTATGTATTAATATTGACTACTTTCAAATGATACAAACTGACCAAATATTTATTACACAACTACTTTTTTTATTCATACTCAATTAATTGACTTGTATCTAAGTGTAAATTATCTAAAAAAAAGTGACGAAGAGATAATTATCACAAAAATGCGATATCCTACGATACCCTTTGATCTTACTTATCTCGTAAACTTCGCCAAATGTTATCTCAAATATGTAATCGATATAAAAACTGCGTTTACATCACTCGTGCAGATGTTATCTGCAGTAGGTACTTAAAGATTACCAACTAAGTTCTGTATGATCTTCGGAAGTGAGGTTATCGTGGTTCAACGTAAATTGTTTCATATTTAGTGGCGTTTATGATCTCTTGGTTACTTTGTAAATTATTAATGATTTTTAGTTTAGCTTAGAAAATGTAAGCTAATGGGATGCAGCGAGGAAATCATCATTTTTTTTCATTATTTCGGCCGAATTAAGTCCACTGCTGGACACAGGCCTCCCCCAAAAATCACTACAATTACCGACGATATGGGTGTGTTGTGGGCTCATTGGGGGGTTTTGCCATAATCGCCACGCTTGGCAGACGGGTTGGCGATCGCAGTTGAGTTGTTAATTGGAGATGTGGTGGTGGTATTCTGAACCGGCACCACACGGCAATATATTGTAAGAATATTGAAATAAAATATGTTTTAGGACATTAATGTATCTGCTATTATTTCAATAAATTCTATTGTTTTTTTATTATATTCAACGACAATCTACGCTCTGCAAACATAATAATTAATTAAGTGCTTAATTAAGTTAATAACTTAATATTTTCCAACTTGCGTAGTAACTTACCATGAATCAGTATGGATTTTACAGTTTTTTGTATCATTATGTTGTTGAGAATATTTTATGGACATTAAGCAGATTATAGAATGAATTGAGCCTTCGCTCACATAGAACTTTGACCAAAAAAAGTAAAAACTATTTAAGTATCTGTTCGTCATCAGATTACGTAGAGTCGATTTTTCTACAATCTCATGCTTTGTAAACAAATAGTATAAAACTTTGTGGTGCAGAAGTTGAGCTTTGGTGCACGACACTTGGACAATTTGCTTAATTTAAGACTTTAACATGACTAGAATGATGTAATATTACACACCCACCAACGCTTAATGAAGATAACAGAAAATTAAATTTATTGCGTAATAAATACCACAATTGTCTGATTAAATAGTCTCGATAAAAATCGTACGGTTTTTCCTCTAATCATGAAAGGTGAATGCGAAGGTTTTTCAAAATCACCGTTAATATATTATAAATATAGGCATGATCGATTGTACTAAATCTAGTCATTACATTTGATTACGTCAAGCGTGTACTTCCATAAACTTCACCCAGATATTGTGCATCATTAATAATTGGATATTGACTTTTATAAGTTTGGAACCCAGTTATAAGAGAATGTGAGAGAACATGACATTGTGGCATTCAAACTGATGGTTACAACTGAATCTTGACTAAGAAGCTTATAAAACGGACTTGTTTATACGTCCATCTTCTTCATAAAACAGCTGTGCTTTTGAGGTAAAAGTAAATATAATAGACGAAATATAACAAATTCATTGCCAAGATTTGTGATTTGTTGATTGTGCCGTGTGGTGCCGGCTCAAAATGCCACCACCCAATCTCCTCCCATGGGTGTCGTAAAAGTCGACTAAGGGATTAGCCGGAGGATGGGCAGCAGCGTCCTTCGAGTACATTAACAACTCAACTGCGATCGCCAACCCGTCTGCCAAGCGTGGCGATTATGGCAAAACCCCCCAATGAGCCCACAACACATCCATATCGGTCGTTGTGGACATCTTTGGGGGAGGCCTGTGTCCAGCAGTGGACTTCATTCGGCCGAAATGATGATTGCCAAGATTTACCTCTATCTATAAATTTGTATTTATCAGGTAATTTTGCAACAACTCGAAGAACCTGGATCTCCGTAACATTGATTAATGTCAGGTAATTAACATCATCAGTACTAAAGATCGAGTGCACGTTACGATGCCGTGATTGTAAACCTTGGCTCACATTGCTATCTTCGCATACTTGAACGACCTTATTTTAGCTGGTTAGTGCTCTACAATCTATGGCTCTTGTCTTAAAACTACTTGGAACATAAACTTCTTGGAAGCATATGGCATCGATGAGTCAGACAGTAATTCCCAATTAAGTCTTGTTTTTACCACGAAATCTCAACTGTCAGACGTCAACGAATTTCGACTGATAAACTAGTGTTTGTGAATCAATTTGCAGTACTTAATTTCAGTGGTTTTTGAGTTGGAACTTTAATAATATCAAATCTTATATTGAGGATAATTATAACCTAACCCGTTTTGTATTTTAATAGATGCACACAGATCGATTTAGTATGAAAATGTATCGTGTCACATCTGGAGCCTGGACAGGCTAATGATTGCTAACAGATGTGACGATTGTTGACTTTATGCTTTGCTAAAAAAAACCGTGGAATTATACGCTATTGGATTTCAGAATTTAACTTGGTATTTAGTTTTACATTTTACACCTAACTTCCTATTTCTTATCATTTATTTTCGTTTATTTCTAACGCTTCAGTTATTAATATCGCAAAAGTTTTAGGTGGCAAAGACAAACAGACCTTATTATTTTCGAAAACAATAAGTAACGAAATCTAACTTCGAAAACATGCGCAAACGGTTTGATTAAAGATATTTTTAGTAGTATTATTTTGTTTTAATATACTTTATCCGTCTCGTGGGTCAGTATCAGGAATGTTTAAATGTGCACTGCTGTTCAAAACTGACCAAGATTATTATAATTTTTATATTATGTACTAGCTGGGACCCGCGGTTTCACCCGCGTTTAATTTAAAAGAAATTTAGAGTACTTCGACATAGACACTTGACATAGAGGGCATATATTGGATTTCAAGGGTTTTATTTTTTTGCGGGGAACCCTAATTATTTTTCTGAAATTAAAGTAGCCTAAGTTATTCCTTATAACATCAGCTATCTGCCAGTGAAAGTCCCGTAGAAATCGGTCCAGCCGTTTCGGAAATTACCCGGAACAAACAGACAGACAGACAGATAAAAAAATTAAAAATTGTTTTTTTGTTATATGTACGTATATACTTTCATATGCATTTAGTAAAAAACTGTTATTTTGACATTACAAACAGACACTTCAATTTTATTTATTTGTATAGATTTGTGATGAATATCATGTATCATATTGAATTAAAGAGTCATAGCACATCACTATGGACCATTGTTTCGGACTGTAATAAATATGCGCTTTGTATTTACATAGGATACCTTTGTATTCGAACAAAGATGCACGCAAGTACAAATTTTAGTGCTGGAATTCACTCCTAACGAAGAAGAACAATATAATATAACTGGTTTGAAATTTGCATAACGATTTTAGGAGCCTTAATAAAATTTCGAGATAATTCGAGAAACAACTATGCGGATTTTTGCGCAATAATTAAAGCACTAATGCATTTTGTGTAAAAAAAGTCATGACATTTCATTTCTGATTTGACGACCGCACCTTGCGATTCCCGGCAAAGAATATAAAATCCCTTTCCAACTATGAGTGTCGTAAAAAGCGTTTAAGGGTTGATACTTTTTTTTTTCATTGGTGTTCAATGGAAATTCTGCATAGAACTTCCTTCACCCCGGGGAAGGACGAAGGGGTATGCCGGATTCCTACCGGCTAAAACCACTGGAGCGGTCACCCCCCTTCGGTGCCGAAGATGACCGCTACCAGGTCCTCGTAAGATCACACTAGAGCCGCCCATTGGTGCTACGCCTTTAGGCACATCTCGGAGAGGATGACTGTAAAGCGGTCACCCCCTCTAGCGGATGGCAGGAGGCTGAAAAACGGCCGCCCCCCAGGCACTTCTAGAGGATGGATAGCAGCATCCTTCGTGTGCCGATAACACGACTGCGATAATTAATTCGCCTGCCAAGCGTGGTTATTATGACAAAATCCCCTGTGGTTCATTGGATTGATCCTTGGAGGCCCATGTTTGACCAACAGTAGACGTTTACGCTGATGTGTCTGTGTACCATAGTTAAGATACACAATTCGGCAAGCCCAAATTTTTTCCTTTAAATAATATAGGTGTATTATGAAAGCTGATTTTTGTCCATATGGAAGTGAAAGTAACAAGCCAGGAGACAGTTCACAACAATAACACAATAACAAACGAAGAGTGCTAATTGTTAACCATATAGGAATAGTAATAACATTACCAGGGAAACATAAACGGCTTGAAGGATATTGTGACAAACAATGAGACATGTTACACAACGGAGGCCGTCGATGACGTCACGGTACAAAGTCCGCCGTACCAATTGGAAAGTTCAACATTGGAAGCAAAACGTTTGCGCCAACTATTTGGTCTAAATTGTTGGTTGGAATTAGTCGTTAAAGCTAAGTAGGCCAAATTGCCTTTCGAGGAGTACGAAGTGCAAATACTGAAAATGTTTTTACGTAATTTAGGTAGGTACTCAAACACACATTTGAAACAAACACGTACTTGTTATTTTACCCTAGATCAGCATAGAAAAGGAAACCTTTATTTTTCTAGTCATCAATTCAGTTCGGTTGCGCAAAAAGCTACTTAGAATTTGCAACACAATAAATTACACATTTTTTGATGATGCTTCAATTGACCAATATCCGGAAACATGAGTTTGAAACTTATTTACAACATTCAGAAACAAGCAATTTATATTAATATACAGTACTGTCTTCTTAAACATTTTTGTTTTTAATTAGGTACGGCCATTTGTGGGCACATTGCTCGTAAAACTGATAGCCGTTTGGGCAAAGGGGTTCTCGAGTGGAGACCGCGCAACGGACAACGCAGCGTGGGACGGCCTCCATCGAGATGGACAGACGACTTGGCGAAGGCCGCTGGGAGTCGGATGCGGCGGCATATAGCCGGCCGATGTGCAAATCTATGGGGGAGGCCTTTGTTCAGCAGTGAACGTACTTTGGCTGATATGGTGAAGATGCTGATTTATGGAGGAAATGATGATGATGATGATGATGATATGATATGGCATGATAAACTTCGTCATGCTCGTAATCTTTATGGCTTGGTAAGTTGGTACGCTGCAGTACATAATAATGTCTTATCTTAAATTTATGTCCCGTAATTACCTACCTTGGTTCCCTCATTATAACAACAAGAACAAGAATGATGTTTTGTTATTTATCAACAAACTTATCTGTTGTTTTTGGACAAGTTTTTTTTTTTTTAAACTTTTCCCCACTCTAGTCTTTCTCCTGTGTCGTGGGTGCGTTTACAGACATGAATTCCACACACGATACACCCAGACCCGGAACAACTATCTGCAGATCATACAAATATTTGTTCCGTGCGGGAATCGAACCCACGACCCGGTGCGCAGCAGCAGACTCTATCAGCCACTGCACCAAAACCATTAATTTCCAGTTTTAAACTGCACTTCTTTTTTAGAAAATACTGTTTCTGACATTTTCGAGACTAGATCGAAACTATATTTTAACATCGGCACTGTTTTTGTACAACCTGTTGATTAGACGAGCGAGTCATTCGCCTGGTGGTAAGCACCACGCCTGCCCATAACAATTTGTAATGCTACCCAGGACTTGTCCTGCGTGGCAACACACTGCGCTCGTCACCTCCTTCTTTATTTATTTTTATTGATCAACGGGAAATACATTATGTACTCCCTCCGTTCCGTGTGGTGTCCGGACTTAGAATGTAGCACCACTCCATCTCCTCCCGATGATGTCGTAAGACGAAGCGACTAAGGGACTCTAAACCCGAGGGATGGGCAGCAGCGACCTTTCTATGGTATAGTCATACTGCGCTCACCAACCCGCCTGCAAAGCGCAAAATGTCGACACAAATGTGGAAATCTTTGGGGGAGGCCTTTGTTCAGAAGCTGACGTATAAATGGCTGATATGATGACTCCCTCCAGTCCGGGAAAGGGCGGAGGAGCATGCCGGACTCCTTCCGGCTAAAACCACCGGAGTAATCATCGTCGGCACCGAAGGGAGGCTCCAGGAACTCAAAATAATCTTCATCTAGAGCCACCCATTCTCTCACTCCGAGATGTGCCTAAAGGCGTGGGTGGCACCAATAGCTAGCCGGACTTTTGCGATAGATCTACCACCAATAAAACTATTTGCATGAATATACGATAAAAGTATTTAAAATATAGTTTAAATCTAGTCTCAGTATCGTAAATGGCGGAAATGGTATTCTACTAAACTAATAAACAACGTCAAACGTAAACTTATATTGCGATGAGAACGAAAATGCATCGAAAATTGATCGAAGCCTAAACGGTATTCTGCTAACATTCTGAAATGACAAAGGTAAAAAAAAAAAACAATTGGTAATCTTGTCCTTATTAATGGACCAGATTCAACACTGAGCTAAAAAGAGACCAGATTGATCTAACTGAAACCGGACCTAACTTCAAGAGGAGCAGAATACAAATTATTAGTCGATTCAAAACGTAATCTCAGTTCAGTCAACTTTTAGCCATCGTGTAACTAAACTAATGACAAGAATTGGTCTCAGGAAACATGCAATAATAACTCCTGTAAAGTTAATAAAAATAATTGATGATCCAATTAACCTCTTTACTGAATAATATAGATACTGGCCACGTGGTGAGCCAGAGTTAAAAATAACTTACTTGTTGGAGTTTGTACCCACGTTTCTGTTAAGGTTCTTTTAATGATTCAAGCATTTAATAACCTTAACGGTGGAGACTTACAGTTTAGATTCGCTTGACTTAAGCTTTGTTGAAACTGAAATTGAACTGCAAGTTTTGAAGAACTTGTTAATTACTACCTTGGTTTGTTTTGATTCATGTATTTCTCTTTTCAGATTTCTTTAGTCACAGATGGAAATACAAGTACCTACAGATTCAATGTAGGCAGCAGTTTTTACTACATAGTTACAAGAAAATTTCAACAGTAATTTTCAGCTATTTGAACAGCAAATGACCCATCCCCGGTACACTTTACCGCTCACAATACCCCTACATTAAGAGTCCAAAGGTTTATAGATTAAATTCAACCATAAAAGCAGAATCTAATTCGTCACGTGAAAATTAACGACCGGACGCTGAAAAAAGGCTCGTAAGCTTCCTGATATAAGTTTCAAGATTGCTTCTCGGTTTAAAATCACGCACTGTGCACGTGCGCTCGCGCACGGTAGAGAGTTCACAGCTGTTGTTCGAACGGTGGACTTTGGACCCGAGCCACAATCACCGGTATAACCGTGTGAATAACGTGTAACGACTCCTTGATTTGTTTGGAGATATTCGTTAATTGACTCATCATTGTTCTATCTGGTACTGAAATATATTTTATGTTACGACCTATATATTCAATGAAGTCTTGGTAATTCATGCTTAAATAAGTTCCATGTTTTCGGTAAAATTACGAAAATTGTTTGTAATAGGTACACAAAATATAGGTACATAAATAATACCTTGCACTACACTGCAGCAATTAGATGAGAGTTATAAATATCAAATTAATATTACTGTTATCTTGTAGGTATTTTAAATCATGCCTGAACTGCTTACTGCTGACGTAGCCTTGAATAATATCTATATTTACCACTGGTTTGAGGGTTTTAATTTTTTTTCGGGTACATACTGTAACATAATTGTGACTTTTATTAGAATGCGACGTAACGCGCCATTGATAGTAGATATATATAGATTAATAGTAGGTACCTAGGTCAGTGCACTTAGAAACCAAACTTATTTATAAGTAGGTATGCGTAATTTTGATACGTGACAACTTTTACGTTTTGATGGCAGAATTCCTATTGGAGATCGAGGTTTTCTTAGATGCTATGTACCTACACAAGTGATCCATACCACAAAGTACCGTTGGATGGTGGAACATAACCTTGGAAACGCGTGGGTACATGACTGTGATCGCGATCCTCAACAGTGAAGGAACGATGACCTATTGTATGTAACCATACCTATACGAAATAACCATACCTATACGAAACATTTAGTTACGAACACAATCATTGTGAATAAGTTGGTACCTACATATTAATTTTAAAGTTATGAACATAAGTAGGTAGGTATACCTAGATTTGTAATGCCTACCTACCTACTTATACCGAGATGGACAATGAAAAAGCAGGCATAATGCACTTAATCTAGATTGATGAAGAAAAACGCGTTGTTCCATTCCAGACGTCAGGCCCTTGTGTTTAGTCAATACCTAATAATACCCACCTGTGATAAGCCTGTTGCTATGGTCCATTTGGTACCCTAAGCCTGATGCTGAATCACGAAAAAAAAAAGGTTGCGTTTAATTAATGCATGTACAAAATGCACTGAAGCTGGAAACCAGCCAGCGGTTGATAAAAATGTAAAATATCACAAAACATTCTGGCGACAAAACCTAACAATGAACTATACAGAATACTTATTTTAGGTATAAATCACAGAAATAATGTTACTGTGACTAAACGACTCTAATAAACCATGACCACCTTAACCTGATATAATGAAGCAGAAGTATAATAATATAACAAAACTATGTTTATTGCATTTCGTAGCCATCACGAAGGTAAGTCGTGTAGAATGCCATTTGCCGGGTCCAAAGTCCGCAAGGTAAACTGACGTTGTCGAGCAAACGTGTCTTGAACAATGCTTTTGATATAGGTAGGTAATATTGGAGTTGAATTAGGAAATCTCATTTTGTTTCTGGCACGATAGAATTGGAATATTGAAACTAGAAAAAACCTCCATATGTTAAATAAACTAACGCAGGTACTTTCACGAAAAATTAGGGTTAAAATAAGTTACACAGTTAAACCTTATCGATTCCTCACCATCATGAAAAAAAATGAAATAGGTAAGGTATAAAATATTGTTAAAAGAGTTGGGTTTACCATGTAAACAACATTTAAATTCTGTAATAAATAAACGTTTTAAATCTAAATGTAAATATATTTTTATGTTATTTGTAATAAGCTATGCATTCTTTCTTACCTTTTCAAGGCAGTCCTGTCCAATGGCATTGGTGTCCACTTTGACTTCCAAAATCACAGCATTTGGCTGGCTGACTAACCACATTTTGTCAAAAATATAGGAGAAAACAGTAAAATAGATTAAAAAGGAGGTCGAGTGTGTGTGGGTTAAATAATTTAGCGGTTTAACACTTGTCCGACAATGTTTATCTCACTCGCGTAAAGAATTTATTTAAAAATGTCTTTCTTAATTCGCTCTGCGCAATGTTTATCGCGTATTCTTTGTGGAAGTAAAACTGTGAATACTTCCAATCGACGGCCATACTATGTTAAGTTTGCCACCGAAATGATAAAGAAAACAGTGACGTTTCGAACGCGGGGGGCGCGGACGCTGTACTTTGGTGTCCATCTATAGAAATACGTCATGTTTAAGCAATATTCATTACTGTATCAGTATTGCAATTAACTCTGCTTATTGAACAAAAATGTCTATGGATACCACGCAATGCGATTTTAGTGATTTTACAATCGCTTGTGCTCATGCAGCACTGATCTTTTGTTTCGTTGGACTGCTCTACTTAAAGAGAGATAGAGCTATCGGCGAAGCCCTCATTCATTGATTCCAATTGTTTGTTTTGTTGTTTATGTATTTATTAAAGATTCAAAGTCAAATAAGATCAACAATTATTAATTGTCAAGGCATGGGCTGAGAAAATGAACATAATGAAAGTAACCAACTATTTTTTCGTGAACAGAACTAACAATTTATACATTTCCTACGTTGTGGTTAAAATTTAAATGTGCCGCGCCTAATATTTATTTATAACCAAAGACAAAAATTATGAAATGTGGAATAATAGACAATAAAATTATTCACGATCCCGATTCACGATATTAATTAAAAACTACATACTAACTGTCCTTTGTACTAAATTATCTTTTTAGGAATGTATAAAAAATGTATCTAAATTGAATGAATATATAATTCAACTAAGCATCATTTTGAAACACTTGTAAAAATATTTTTTCTCACTACCGCCATCTTGTACCCAATTTATGTACTGATTCTAAAACATTTGACTTGTACTCCATTATATGCAAAAAAATATACGGTCCAATTTAACTTTTAGCAGTTACCATGAATTGATTTTTTTAAATTAAATGGTGTTTTACTTTATAATGATAATCTATAATAATGTTTTAAAATTATTGAGATCGTATTACTTTTTGTAGTAATATTTAGAGTTATTTTGCAAATAATTGTTCCATTTAACGCATAAATACAAAAGCACGAGCCGCTGACAGCGCCAATCGTGACAACAAGATGGTACTAATGTAATCATATGACTTTCGTTACGACCATCTACTGCGCCTATTGATTTGTGTCTCGGTCTTTATTCTCGCTCGACATAGTTTTTGTGTGAATCAGAAATGGCGAGCCAGACTCAGGGAATCCAGCAACTGTTGGCTGCTGAAAAGCGAGCTGCCGAAAAGGTTTCAGAGGCGAGGAAGCGTAAGTTATTTATAAAATACTACGTATTTTACAATTACCCTTGTACCTTTCCATTGCAGAAATGGCTATGTCTGATCATCTAAACATGTTTCCATGCTCAAATTACCTTGAAAATCCACGAATCTTAATGTAATCGCGATTATTTTTTATCGGTTTCTCGTTTTGCGTGTAATCACATGATTTTCACGCGACGCCCGTTCGGTGTTAACTGAATTTAAAGATACAGCATCCTGATACCGACATACTCATTTCAGAAATCTATTAAACTTTCGTTATTTAGACCGGATTTGAAGTTTTATGCCCCATTTCCCTATATGCCTAGTCTGGTTCCAGCCTTATTTAAATTTTCACTGATAGGGATAGATGGCACCTAAACAGCCAAACAGATTAATCAAGTATAATTGTAAAAGACTTATTTCTATGTAATGCATAATTATGTGTAATATTAAAGATAATTATATCAATCTGACTTAAAAAGACATTTTTTCGTACGAGCCATATAATGAAGGACAAGAACTGGATAAAATATCTAGGCACACATAATCTGCATTAGTGATTTCAAAGTTGTACTAGAGTAGATGTGGGGAAAATAACATCCTGTCATACTGGCATGACATTCTGTATAGCACTTTTTTTATTTTACATCTGCTGAGTCAGTGCTCTATCTTGCTCAATGAGATGCAAAAAGACATTTTATTTTATAATTCTAATAGGAATTCAATACTATGAAATGTACCTTGAAAACATTTCACTGTCATAAATTATATTGAGTAAGTGATACTGACTCTCAAGTCAAAATAAAGCGAGACACTTGTCTTATTATCCTGAAGTTGTGTATAATATAGAAATACATTAACTATCTCACATTACCCAGTAAATGAGTCTCAGTATGAAGTTTAAGAGCACCTTTGGGACCATTGTGAACCACCAACAGCAGATAACCATTGTGATGTTAAAATGAAGTAACAGAATGAAGTTCAAAGTATACTATTATGACCTAATGTTACATTGGGCAATTTTCTTTTCTTTAAAAAGCAATAGGATTTGTCGTGTGTTGTGGGTGCATTTACAGTCAATACATCCAGACCTGGAGCAACTATCTCCAGATCATACAAATATTTGTTCAGTGTGGGAATCAAAGGCATGACCCAGAGTACAGCAGCCAATTGTATCAGCCACTGCACCAACCGTGCTGTCCTAGTAGATCTTAATAAGATGACTACAATTTAATCATACTTTTTAATAGTATTATAAACCTTAAAGTCTGTAATGTGAAGCCTGTTAGAATTTTGAGGCTCTATCATGCTCAAACAGCAATGGCTTCTATTAAATTTGACAGAGGTAGGTTATGTCATTGAGTGTTGTAAAATGAGACACAATTAAAAATCTATTGTGTCTACACGGCTGCCTTTATTACATTATCAAGTGCCCTGAAGGGCTTTAATTGGTTCCCTCATAGAGAGTGTCTCAGGTAGTTAGTGTTAGTAGTTCATAATGCATATATTCATTTATAATTTGATCTGAACCTTAACATATTATAACCATCTAAACCAATTTATATGAATTTATTTAGTTAGTCATCAGGAGACCGCTTGAAAGAAAGAAAGAAAGAAAGATTTTTTTTATTTGACAGCAAAGTGAGACATCACAAACGGTAATAAAACTTAATATAAAACTAAAAAAAAACACGATAAAAATTTGGATAGGGTTATAAATAGGCTTGCTTAGTATACTTAGTATTTTTAGGGTTCCGAACGTCGGAAGGAAAAATGGCGGAACCCTTATAGGATCACTTGTGTGTCTGTCTGTCACAGCCAATTTTCTCAGAATCTACTGAACCGATTAAGTTAAAGTTTGGTATACATATGGATTTCTGCGACACATACACGTACGTGCAACGTAATTAAATGAATTTTGAATATAGGGGTCCTTTTTGGGGAGCAATATAGAAAATTTAAGAATTACGTTTTGCAAACTGTACCCTGTAACATATGAAATGGAAGGGCTTGTTGTGAGGGTCTCAAATATAATTATTTTATATTTTAAAATACATAGGTTTAAAGTTTTTTAAGAAAATATACGTAAATTGACCATTTACCTATAGATTACAGGAAACCTTATAAGAAGTCTTAAAATAACATGGTAAATCTTACAATATTGTGCATACGTTCGTTACGTTACATTTGCGGTTGGCATGTATGGGAAAACATGTTTTTCAACTACAGTGTTGTTTGCTCTTGGGATAAGTTATCGGTACAAGAGCGAATCCAACAATAGACAATATATTTAGCAATTTCGGTTTTTATTTTAATGTTACAAGCAATGTAGGTTCAACATATTTGCTTTCAGGATAACCCATAACTATATGTAGTTTATGTTAACAGTCAGAAGGGTGGGTGACTTACCTGCTGACTTATGCTAGTCTGTTGCGCTTAATAAAACCTGTATTTTTATGTTATAGGAAAAGCGAAACGCCTAAAGCAGGCCAAGGAAGAGGCTCAGGATGAGGTGGAAAAGTACAGAATGGAACGTGAGAGGCAGTTCAAAGAGTTTGAAGCTAAGGTGAGACTGATGCTATATAAGTTATTTACTTCTCTATTTCGCATTTGTGAAGATTACTAATATTCTAATAAATATTTTTTGAAGATAGCTGTATTTAGAGCTTTCTAGGAGTTTTGTAACATAATTTATCAATTTTGTACTGACAGATGTGATGGATTGCAATAGTAACATTTGATGTTATCTACATAGAAGTATTAGATTACTTTCTGTTGCTACAACAATATTATATATTTAGGATTTTCAGTTGTGTGCATTAACACTTCTGGGGATTTATCTCTTCCAATCATTCATCATATCAGCCACAGGACGTCCACTGCTGAACAAAGGCCTCCCCCTTAGATTTCCACAATGAGCGGTGACATGGTGACACCTTCACCAGGTCATCTGTCGACCTCGCTGAAGGTCGTCCCACGCTGCGTTTTCCGGTGCGCGGTCTCCATTCGAGAACCTTTGTGCCTACGAGCAATGTGCCCTGCCCATCGCCACTTCAGTTTACTAATCCTTTCAGCTATGTCGACAACTTTAGTTCCTCTACGGATATTCTCATTTCTGATTCGATCTTGTAAAGAAATACCAAGCATAGCTCTCTCCATAGCTCGCTGAGTGACCTTGAGCTTCCCAATCATTCATTTTATTAGAAAATGCTTGCTCGTAATGAAATGCTATATCTTGAGGTGATTAAACAAAATTCCCATACCTTGAGTAGGTAGGTAGGTGATGACTTACCAATTAGAAATTTGAAAAGTCCTAATTATAGCTGGATATATCTTAAAAAGGCCGTGTGGTGCCGGCTAAGAATACCATCACCCCATGTTATCCCGTGGGTGTCGTAAAAAGCGACTTTGGTATTATCCGGAGGATGGGCAGCAGCGTCCTTCGAGTACATTTATAACTCAACTGCGATCACCAACCTGTCTGCCAAGCAATAATCGCTTATGGCAAAACTCTCCAATGAGCACACTACACAAACCCATACCAGTCGTTGTGGCAATCTTTGGGGGAGGCTTCTGTCCAGCAGTGGACGTTTTTCGGTTGAAACGATGATCTAAAAAGATCAGATAAAAAAAAATGCGAAAGTTAAACACGCTTTTTTTTCCATCTAAGCCAGAATCCAGACCAAAAGCTGGACAAAGTCCAGGCGGAAGTCCGAATGACCGGGAACATCCGGACGGATGGTAATCCCTGAGCATCTCTAAATAACCCTTCATGCTTATGTACAGTTGCAAGTACTTGTAAAATGTGACTACAGATAGATTTAAAACTACTGTAGTACTTTAATTTTTTTTCTTAGACGAATCATTGGATACATTTTCTGTCTTCTCTCTGTAAGTTGCCAAATATAATTTGCTCTTACTCGTGATTTCATAGGTAGATTAATATGCCCCTGGGGCGTCCGTCCTTGCCACCCAGGTGGGTTTAACCTGCAAGAGTCCAGCATACCATGGATGTCCATGTGGATTTCCAACAGAGTTAAAGATTGTATATTAATCGTATATTTTTCCTTAGCACATGGGCACCAGGGAAGGCGTTGCTGCTAAGATCGAGGCAGAGACCAAGGTGAAGATTGAAGAAATGAATAAAATGGTGAAGTTACAGCAAGAGGCGGTATGTACTTTTATTATAGTCATCATGTCAGCATGTTTATGCCCTCTGCTTAACACGGGTCTTCTTTAGTATGAACCGTTGTGATAGTTTTGCCATAATCACTTGGTAAACTGATTGATGACCGCAGTATGTTATAGTGCTGCTTATTCCCTTGAAGCAATTCCAGTTATAGAGAAAAAATAAGAACAGCTATGGAGTGATGTGAGCACATGGCGTTTAATTTGATGTGGTTTTTTTTTTGGGCTATTCGCAGACATTCACAGAAATGGGGCATCTTAACCAGTCGTTTTGATGTAATTATTGTAGACCGTACTTTAACTGTTGGTGATGTAGGGGTTTGAGAGGGCGGAGGGGGGATGTGGGACATCTAGGAACTCCCCTATAGTGGAGAAGGGATGCAAACTCGGGATAAAATTCTCTTGCTAACAGGACGGGGCCCCGTTTCTAGGCGCTCCTATTTCTATCTGGATGGTTTACAAAAACCTATCATGAAGGGGGCCAGTAAACAAGCGAAGCCAGCGATTTGCCTATGAGAATAGACTTGCCCTTCACCTTCCTCTTCCCTTTTAAAGCGCTGTTAGCAAGAGAGTCAATTGAGTGCTTTCTCCACCGTATTCAGGTCCTAGAAGCCCGCAAACCTCTAATATCGCTGACAGTTAACAACTTAGCCGTTATTATAATTACCTTGTTTATCACGAATATATCGGTCCTTTTTAAAAGTTCTTTGTCAAAGAACTTGTGTGACTAATAGACATAAATGTGGTAATGTAAAAATTCAACTTATGTGTCTTAGATATAAAGTTTAGTCCACATCAATAAACAGTTTCGTTAACCGACAGCACAAGCAGAATTCATTATTTTATAGATTAGGTATCTCAGATAAATGCTGCATGATTTTTAATAATATGCGGGCCATTAAACGTGTTATGTTTTAGTTTTGTAAATATACCAAACCTTGGTTAAAGAATAAAATACGTATTTTACTTGACATAGGCATTTTTTTTAATATGCAATTATTCAACAATCGCAATGATGAACTTCTCTTATCAGGCATTTCTTTGTCTCACTCGTATTTGAATATTATGCTCGCACATTTATAATATATAAAGTAGGGTTATACAATAGGTACTAACACCCTGTCCCATCCGTGAAGGTGATATTCCGTATCGATATGTGTTAATATTTACGTAATCATATGTTGAAATTAAGACAACAACAAAATTCAATCGGGCTTAAATTTGTAACTTACCACGGCCACACCGATTGCGTCACGCGAAGGGCGACTCAAATAATCTTTGGATATTATAACAATTCGTTATTCTTGTCATTTTATGTAGTATATTTATCGAAATAATTATAATATACTTACTTCTTTTTGGTCGGAGAGGGTTTAAGATCATCATATCAGCGAAAAGGCGTCCAATGCTGAACTAATGCCACCCCCATAAACGACCAGATGCCGTATTGTCTTGATTTTGATTTTTGGGGTTATAGTTATAAGTTAGATTTTTATGTATGTAAATATTTATATTTCATTGATATTGTTTTCAGGTGATCAAGGATATTCTCAGCCTGGTGTACGACATCAAGCCAGAACTGCACGTCAACTACCGCTTACTCTAAGCGTATCTATTTATATGACATTTAAATGTCGCGTATTAAACGGTATGCGATCATCCATCTAGTTGTTATTGTTATGGTATTTCTGTTTATTGATAGGCACTTAGGCGCGGCAGAGAAAAACACGCGGGAAAACGAGGTCCACAAATATCGATTAAATCGTTGAGTGGCCAATCGTGTAAAAAAAACATCGAATTTTAACAGTTAAAATAAATGGCGGGAAATTAGCATGGTAATTTTGACAGCAACTGTCAAAATTTGCATGATTTTCGCGCGCTTTACATCGACGTCCCATAGAAAGATTGCGGGCAAATTACCGTTGATTTTGCCACTAATTGTCAAAAAATACAGTTAAAGCGCGCATCCATTTCTATTAGCCATAAATGGGGTAAAACTGTTTAAAATAAGCGGGAAAATCTGTCCGTTAGCTGTATATAAAAGTATTGCTTGGTTTCGCCCTATTTATAAAAAAAATAATCATTAAATATTCTTGCGTGAGAGATCAGTTCGGTATCATTCCAAAATAAGTTCGAAGGTCCGTTATTGAATACAAAAAAATATGTAAGTACCTATAATCTTAAATTGTATGTTATTCAATGTTGTATGTTGAATAGAAAATATATAAAGTTTCAAAAAAATATTCTAATGGTCTTTTTCTTGGATAGTGGCGTACGTAAGGTGTACAGTATTAGTGAAATATAAATGTTAACGTTTAATATTTTATTTGTTTTATTGAATTGCGACCATTTCAGGTGATTTTATCGCCGTATTTCTGCAAAAGAGAAAAAATATATTTTATTAAACGCATCTGTTACAAGATATTACTCTAAGACGAAATATCAGCCTATGATACATACATACATACATATAATCACGCCTCTCTCCCGTAGGGGTAGGCAGAGACCACTTCTTTCCACTTGCTACGATCCTTACATACTTGTTTCGCTTCGTCCACTTTCATTATTCCCTTCATACATGCTCTTCGGTTTAGGGTACTCTTGACCTGGCCTTTTTCCAAGACGTCCCTGATTTGGTCTTGAAACGTCCGCCTAGGTCTACCCCTTCCAGCACTTTCATTCACACTCGCCTTATACACCTTTTTCGTCAATCGTTCTTCATTCATTCTCTCAACATGGCCAAACCATCTCAGCATGCCTTTCTCAATTTTTGTCACTACATCTTCTTTCAGACCACAACGTTTTCTTATCTCACCATTCCTTATCCTGTCACTCAGTTTAACTCCTATCATACTTCTTAACGCTCTCATCTCAACTGCATTTATTCTGCTTTCATGTTTCTTCTGCCATACCCAACTTTCACTTCCGTACATGAGTGTCGGAACCAACACCCCCTCATGCACAGCCAAACGAGCCTTGTTAGACACCTTCCGACTGTTCATAAAGGAGTGCAAAGCTCCATTCACCATGTTTCCTGCATTCACTCTTCTTTCAATATCACTCTCACACTTTCCATCTCTTGTAAACTTTGAACCCAGATACACAAACTCATTCACCTGTTCAATTTGTTCATCTCCAATCACGATATTGCAGTCTGTCACTGCATCATCTCTTTCAAACACCATCACTTTCGTCTTCTTTACATTTATCTTCATTCCCTTTCTAACAAGAGCTCCACTCATAGCAGTTACCATCTCCTGCAACTCCTCTGCCGAGGACGCAAGTAATACTTGGTCATCAGCATAGAGAAAACATTTGACGAGTAACTCATTCATTCTCAACCCACTTTCATTCTCTTTTAAATCTGTCAAGCAATTGTTCATGAACAGATTAAACAGCCACGGTGACGCTACACATCCCTGTCTAACACCCTTTTCGATACTAAACCATTCAGTGTACGCCCCGTTTATCCTTACACAAGCACTAGAATCCCTATAAAGAGATTGCAGTGCTCGTATGAGATTACTGCTCACACCGTTCACGGACAATGCTGACCACAATTCATTCCTCACCACTCTATCATAGGCCTTTTCTAAATCAACGAAGGCGCAATAGCTTTTCTTGTTTTTAGCTAAACACTTTTCGGCTATACACCGCAGGGAAAAGACCTGATCCGTACATCCCATTCCCTTTCTAAATCCCGCTTGTGCATCCCATACTTTTTCGTCTGTTTCATTCACAACCCTTTCAATCAACACTTTCGCATACAATTTACCGACGACGCTGAGAAGGCTTATACCGCGGTAATTTATGCAGTCCTGCCGTGACCCTTTTCCCTTATACAACGGCACGATTACGGCTTTGCACCAGTCCCCCGGTACTTGCCCACTTCGCCAGCATAAATTGAAAAGGTGGTACAGCTGGCTAGCCACTATGCCCTGTCCAGCCCTCAGCATCTCGACGGTAATCCTGTCATACCCTGCAGCCTTACCTAATCTCATTCTTTCCAACGCTTTCACTATTTCATCCATGCTTATCTCACTTTCATCATCATTTATATCAGTTTCCATGGAAGGTGTCGGACGTTGTATCTGTTCTTCCTCTCTTTCAAACAAACTTTCAAAATACTCTTTCCATCTCTTTAACACACATTCTTCTCCTTTTATAATGCTCCCATCTTGACTCCTGATTGTACTCAGCTCCGAGGTAAAAGATTTTCCTCTGGCTGTTTTGATCGATTTCCAGAAAAACTTGATGTTTGACTGGAAATCTTCAGTGAGCCTCCTATCAAAATCATCCTTTCGTTCTTCTTTCTTTCTAGACACAACTTCTTTCGCTGCTGATTTCAATCTTTTATACTTCGTTCTTGCTTCCTTTATCTCGTTATCCGTTGCCTTCCAAACTTTTTGGTTAGCTTTTGTTGCTAACCAATCCAACCACGCTTTCTTCTTTTCTTGCACAGCCCTTTGTACATCTTTATCCATCCACACATTATAGTTCTTTCTTACTTTCCTTCTTTTAGCTACCCCGCATACCTCAATAGCAACATTCACGACCCCTTTCTTAAATGTCTCCCACAAATCCTCAATCACACCTAACTCTCCCATGCCTTTAAAACTTTCTTTCAGTTTCTCTACATACTCATCTTTCTTTTCTTTTTCTTGTAGATTTTCCACTTTTACTCTATCCAAAACACTCGTAGGCTCGGCCCCTCGGTGTCGCCACCGTTTAAAGAGGCCACGCATTCGGGCTATGACCAGGAAGTGGTCTGTGTCGAGGCCTACACCGCGGTATGCCCGAGTGTCTAGCACTTTCTTCCTCAGTCTATCATCCACAATTACAAAATCAATCATACTTCTAGACTCACCCTCATCTCTTGTATACAAATGGATCTTTTTGTGGTCAAACATTGTGTTGGTCACGTAAAGATTCCACTCCAAGCATACTTCAAGCAGGCTTCTCCCATTGTCATTCACTCTCTCGTCCCCAAACGTACCCAGAACTCCTTCATACCCATCACGCTTTACTCCAACCCACCCATTAAAGTCTCCTAACATTACGATCCGTTCATTTTCTCCGCATTTATTCAAGACCTCTCTCATGCTATCCCAAAATTTCTCTCTCTCTTGTTGGGCTTTTATTGACCCACCTCCGCGCTGATCCGTCGGTGCATAGACCCCAAGGATAAACAAGCGAGTGAGTCCGACTTTTAACCTAATCCAGAGGAGTCTTGGGCTTACACATTCATGCTCCTTCACGCATTCAGCTATTCGAGAGGAAAGAATTACACCAACTCCCTGACAGCCTCGGCTGGTTTGGGGGACTCCCGACCAGTATGCCGTGTAGGGACCATGAACCGTGGTGTCACATCCTTTCCTCTTGGTTTCGTTCACGCACAGAATATCTATGCATCGTTCATCCATCATCTGACATACTTCATCTACCTTACCATCCATTCCTCCTCTTACATTCAACGTAGCGAAGCGGCTCTCCATGGGCCGCTTTTCGCCCCCGCGAGAGACGAGACGTGATGGGTGGCGAACCACATCGCCGCCATTTTGGTTAATTAAATTATTATTATTATCCATTGCGTTCCCACGAATAGCAAGGGAAAGGTTTGTCCACCCCAGCAGAGCCCCGCATGCCAGGGTAAGGCTAGCCTAATTCTGGGTCGCCCGGTCCCAGGGCAGTGTGGCACGCTAACGACTAGGCTTGCCCCTAGCCATGCATCCATCCGCGCGGCAGACGTTGGATTGGCGGAGAGGGTAGGAATAGGGAAAGGGAAGGATAGGTGGTGTGAAAAGGAAGATTGGTAAGTTAGAGTGGGAAATAGGAAATGAGGATATTACCGCCCAGGAGGATAAGGGAAAGGACAGTAATAGCTAGGGAAGCCGGGGTTGCATACCCGTATACTATACCACAACTACCGGACAGTTAAGTTGGGTATGAGTATCCCATGACTAAACAGCCTATGATACTGAATAAAATGTCTTCTAGGTTCTCCCTTGAAATCAATAGCTTTGGAGAAACATCTCGTTCAAAAATTACATAAAGCTTGATAAAATTTGTATAAAAATCATCATCTCAATTATATCACGTTCACTGCTAAACAAAAACCTGCTATAGATTTCCACATTTGTGACCTCATTTTGACAAACCCACTTCTGTCGCTGTAAGGCGGGTGGCCTCCGGGTTCGCGGGTGCGTAGATTGCGGAATCTGCGTGCCCCATCGATCGACCCACGAAAAGACGGTGGCGCGCATGTCCGTGTGCGCATAGACAGCGCACATGGACGCTTCGGACAATCCTTTAGAATCCCCCCTGATGTGCCTATAGACGTGGCACCAGTTGGCGACTCTAGTGTGCGGCTCGTCCTCTTGGTTTCCCCTTAGTCGCCATTTACGACATTCATGGGTGGTAAGCTTTTGTCGGGAACCATATGGCACGACTCATGTAGGTATAGTGGTATGGACCCCCAGGGGAGAACTCCCTTACATTCCATACCGAATACGAAATAGCATTAAATATTTTGCGCTGAATCCCGACTTCCTTAAGCAACTGCAAAGTTAGCTTTGTCCGCTGTTTAGATCATTTTTATGTAAAACCAAATCCTCACCGGAGTTTCACTTTCTTCTCTCCGAGGTTGTCGAGCCAGTTAGCCACGACGCCCACAGTTGAGAAGACGGCGGGCTGGTCAGCTTGATCGCAACGTTTCGAAGAGAACGATAAGACTCCGATTAGTTCGCCATCCATGATAGCTGGCCCGCCGGCGTCGTGCTGCGAGAAAAAGTATAGTTAAGCAGACAGCAGTTGACATTCTTAATGTTGACTTGTCCAGCATATTATATTCCCTATTTGCTGAATCCGTGTGGTGTCCGGATTAAGAATAGAGCACCACTCCATCTCTTTCCGTGGATGTCGTAAAATGCGTCTAAGGAACTGTAACGAGAGGAGGAGAAAACAACAATAAGAGGATGTGGGCAGCACCGTCACTTCTATAGAGCGCTAACCAACCCGCCTGCCAGTAGTGGTGAGTTACTGGCATATTCCCCCTAAAGTGATGAGTGGTTTGAGATGATCCAATTTAAAGTTCGCCGACTGACAGAACTCTGTCGTTTTCAGATGTCAATCGACAAGTCCCAAATGTTTTCTTCTTTTAGATTATGGCTTCTGTAGAGTATCTTCCACAATTTCGCCAATGTCAAGTATAAAGGCAACGTTGTACGGTGTTTAGATTTAATTAATCTTTACATATCCATAAAATATATCACAAAAATGAAAAAAATCTAAAAAATATGTCGGCAACGTCGTACGGTTCAATTGTTTTTTCGTCCCAAATGTCACTAGACGGCCATTCAAAACAGAAAGTGCTAACCCAAATGTCACATCCCGAGCTGCAATATGGTAGGTAATATGGCTCGGATCCTTGGGTCTGCGGTTCACAAGCCCCTCTCATTGCTCCCAGATTAATATTAGTACCGCTGATCTGTGACAACTTGTGCTACCCAACTGTATTGTTTTTTAAGTTTTTGTATTAGTAACATCGAACGAACACAGATCTCAAATCATAAAGCTAGCCTCACGGTATATCGGTTATTTATGAAGTAGTTGAGGTAGATAACCTATTCATAAAAATGGATAAAACGTTGTTCAAATACGTTTTATTTAATTTAAGCGATGTTTAGTTTTGAAGGATAAGGACTTGGAGGTTTTGAATAACGTTTTATTGTTCTTGACTAAGAGGGTTCGATTAGACTCTGACTTACGTTGCAAACGTTTTTCGGCAAGGTTATATATCCAGCACAGAAGTTAGTGCGAGTTACTATATCTCTGTGAACAAAATAGAATTATGAAAAAAGTAAAAGGAGTCTAGATATCACCAATCACTTGTACGAATCTGTGTAATGTCGTGTAAGAAATATAAAAAAAATCCATGTCTGAAACTTTTTGAAAAAATAGCTGACACTAATTATTGGAGCAGCAATGGTTTTTTCAGGGAGGAGCTAGATTGAAACCAATGCTGTAGACCAGTATTAGGATAAATTTAGGGTGGGCCAGACGGATTCAAGACAGGGACAGCCCACCTGTCCCACCCTCCCTCACCTTGCTACGCCTTTGCAGTTGACCTACTAATTACACCCAGATTCGAAACAACTATTTGCAAGCCCTTGCCCTAGAGATATTAGTGACATGACATTGGAACAACCTAATGATAGTGTTGTTACAGTTTAATCCTCTTCAGTAAAATGAGAATAGGAATCCTACCGGCCGTAAACCTCTTGGCAATCTGCAGAATCGTATACCGGGAGTGTGACCTTTTGCAGTAAGACCTGCCCACCAGCGCCATTGATGCCCTGAAAACATAAACAGGCAAATTATTGTTCAGCACAAGCCTCCTGGGCTGAAACAACATAAGATATATGTCGCAAGGAAATGATGGAAACGGAGATTTGATCAAATCCCCAACTCACACACACGCACACACACAAATAGCAGAAATTACTTACTTTCTTAAGGGAAGTCGCCCCACAGAGTTGTATTTTTATTATCTCCCGTGAATCGATCTACCTTAGGGATTTGATCAAATCTCCATTTCCATCATTTCCCTGCGACATATATAAAGGAAATCTGTTTGATATCCGCGAAGGTTGTTTCTAAGTTGAATTGATAATTTATAGTAGAGTTGAGTCGCTCGCGAGCGAGATATATAGAAGATATATATCTCTCTCAAAGAGCGAATCTCTCACTCGCTCACTTTCATTGCAACTATATCCTTGAATCTTTTGTATCTGTGTCTGGGCTAATTATTGGAAAGAGCGACTGAGTGGAAAGATTATATTTATCTACATAAAATTTGTCGCTTTAATGGCGTCCGGATTTAGAATATAGCAGCACTCCATCTCCTCCCGTGGATGTCGTAAAACGCGACTAAGGGAATCTAAACCAGAGGGATGGGCAGCAGCGTCCCTTCTGTGAAACGGTAGCCATACTGCGCTCACCAACCCGCCTGCCAAGCGTGGTGAGTATTGGCAAATACCCCCCAGAATGATGACAGTTGTGAAAATCTATGGGGGAGGCATTTGTTCAGCAGTGGACGTATAAATGGCCGATATGATGAATCTAGCCGCGTGTTAAAATCCTCGTGAATTAATTGTGCATACTGTGGCCTACAAACAAAATTTGTATTCAATTCATGACGTCGCAAAATTCGCCTCTAAACGAGAGAGCGATTGATTCGAATCTTACTCAATAGATCATATCTGCGTATCCCGCTTTTCGCTCTCCGCGAGGCGACAGAGTGACTGAGCGGCTCTGATTCACTGAGCGAGTTGTGATCTAGATATAAAAGAGTGATATATATCTTTAGATCCTAAAGATATATATCACTCTTTTCTTTTCACTGATATACTTTGCGCATCTCTAATTCATAGTTCGTTCGACAGTAGGTATGATGTATACGGCGCGTAGAGCGTCCATTATCTGAATAGAGATTAAGTCGCCCTTGAATTCTCATTGCTAGAGAGATGATGGCGCATTCTTAGCCGAATACCTCACAGTATAGGTAATGATAGGTACAGCCGTACAGCCAATAATCGGGTGAAACGGTTGTTATTAAGAATCACTCCAGAAGTCACACAAGATAATACTATTGGTAGTGGCAACTGCTGGTACTAGATTTCTGGGTGAAGGGCTCGTATGGAGCCGTGGATACTGCACTCCTACCTGTTTCGCTCGCCATAACAACTATGTGTAAGCTTAGTCGAAGGTATTCCAAGTGAATGATAGGACCAGCCATTGTGGTTTTATTACTAGAGGAAAACGCAGTCGAACTTGCCTCTAAGGTCAGCATCATCATCATAATCATATTATATTACCTTTTTGTGGATCCAGAGGAAATCTATCAGACTTCCTCGAACCCGAGGAAGGGCGGAGGGGTGTGCCGGACTCTTAATGGCTGAAATCACCTTCGGTACCGAATGGAGCTCCTGGTTCTCGAGAATAAAATCACTTCACGGTGTGAGTACCTACGAGTTTTACGCTAGACAAATCTGGCGGCAGCTTGATAAATTAAAAGTTCAAGTTCTCACCAGGACCGATCCCCACCCTAGGAACGTAATTTTGTTATCAACCGGCACAACTCTATCTCTCGCGAAGTTTATCTTCTCGACCATCGGATCTTTTCTTCCGAAAGACATGTTCTTGTGAGTTTTCAGTACAGCGAAGTTGAATTCTAAAGTCTGGGGCTTGTAGTTGGGATGGAAGAAGATTTCCGCCACGCGTAGCAATTCACCTCCGGATGTGGCGTTCGAGGAACCAATTCTCACTGTCAGCATTTTCACGTATTCGCGGAAGAAGCGGTTATTGTATTGTCTGTGGATAGAATGCATGAATGCCTAATTAGTGAATCGGGTCAAAGAACGCCAACGGGTTTCGCCAGCCTTCTTTAGCTCTACGTCGTTTTAGCGCAAGCAAAACATCTCGACCATCTAGAAAAGGACCGTGTAGATCTTGGTAACTATATACTTGATTTTTATTTTCAAGGGGCGGCCTCCTTCTGGGTAAAACCAACTAGAGCGGTCTTCTTCGGCACCGAAGGGAGGCTCCAAGAAGTCGCCAAAAATCACGCTGGAGCTACCCATTGGTGCCAAACCTTTAGGTGCATCTCAGAGGGGAGCTACTCCTAAGCTGATATAACCCGAGCGGCAAGAAAGGCACTTCGTAGTCATTACGTGACGGCACGGTTGGTGCAGTGGCTGATACAGTCGGCTGCTGCGCACCGGGTCGCGGGTTCGATCCCCGCACGGAACACATGATGTTGATGTGTGATAGTATGATCTGCAGGTAGTTTCGGGTTTGGGTGTATTGTGTGTGGAATTTGTGTCTGTAGACGCACCCAGGACACAGGAGAAATCCTGGTGTGGGTCAAAGCTTTTTTATTAATTAAAAATCTGGATTGGGGAACTTTTTACCGCTGCCTATCTTAGGAAACTGGCATGTCTAACGATACGAAACTAAATACTTTTTTGGTTTTCGACGCTCCTTTTGTACCTCGCGCCCCTAAATCACGCCCTGTTAACGGATACACTACTGGAACCCAGGGTATCGTTAAAAGCAAATAGGAGATTATGCCAAGAAGATGGGCAGTATCCTTCCATCGAGTAACAACACACTGCGATCACTGCTTCAAGTATGGTAATTATGGGAATTTTCCTTCATCAAACTTCATGGTACTGTTTAGTCTCTCTATTTATATAGAGTCAATGTCTATTAGCTGATATGATGAAACTTACAGTTGCAAACAGTGAGCGGCAGTAAGGATCTTATCGGTGGCAATGATGACGGCTCCGCACCACAACTCGTTGTTCACGAGTAGAGCAGCCATGAAGGGAAAGTCTTCGATCGTGGCCACTTCGTCAGGGTTGTAGATGCGTCGGAAGCGACGGTCCAGACGCTGGCTGGCCGCGGGAGTAGTTGTCGTTGATTTCGTTGCTGGCATTGCTATATGAAGGTCATATTCTCTGAACTTCAATGACCTCGACAACGGGGTCGATTAAAAACTGTCTGGACTGGAGTTAAAAAATGCTGTGACTTGTTTCCATTGAAACATGTAGGTACTTATTTATTAATTTATAAGATCTTCGTAATTTTAGGGGTAATTCATTAGGTAGTCGTTTGGACGTTCGTTTATCGCATGTATTTTGGCCTAATTCAGGCCAAATCGCAGCTCAATTGTCTTCAATATTGAGCCTACTTTTATTCTTTGACTGTATAAAAGTCTACAAAGTAACTTTTTTTTCACTTCTGTATAATCTCGTTACCGAAAGCTCAAGCCAGTACGAGTCCAAAGGCAGGATAAGAGGTTTCCAGGAAAACTAAAAGTACAACGACAACCTCACCCCCAGTCATAGGTAAGTAGAAGGAACACCACGGAGTTTTAGCCGGTAAGAGTCCCCGGCATGCCCCTCCGCCTCTCCCAAGGCGGAGGAAGTCCATGAGGATTTCCCCAGGACAAAAAAGGAGAAATGAAAGTGGAGGGTCACGGACCATAAAAAGGAAGGAAAAATAACATGCAAAGACTTACTGATAATCTGTTTAACGATTTCATTGGCTGCGTGCATATCTGTCTTACTGGAGAACTCTAAGGGCAAGCCCTCGTACTGCCGAACCACTTTGCTGATGCTACTATAGTTGTTTATCGAAGGCTCTTGTATCAACATACCTTGTTTTTGGACAAAACATATACATATTTAAGGTAACCCACAGGGTAAGTGTGTTGCAGAGAAAAGGCAAAGTCAGAACCAAATTGTTACTTGGCTATCTGTCAATTATTATATAGTAGCTGAACAGGCGGCCCAGAAATCGCTGGTGGGATGACTTGGATGCACTCAGATAAGATTGACCGGAGAAGGTAACTTAAAGGAAATTAAGAGTAATATTTTATTTTTTAACCGACGTCAAAAAGGAGTTTCTCAATTCGATGCGTATTTTTTTTATGTATGTGCACCGATTACTCCAAGATTTGTGGACCGAATTGAGCAATTATTATTTAACTGATGCAGAATGCTTTCGAGTTCTTCCCAGATAAATTTCATTACATTTGATTTAGTAGTTTTTTAACCAGCTTCAATAAACTGGTAAATTGTTTTAATAGTTTCGATTCCTTTCAGATCAGAGAATCGATTTAAGATTAACACTAAAAAGAAACAAATAAAACTTTTTAACAAAAAAAAACACTGACTTCAGAAACCCTATACGATATAAAAATATTAAAACCGCAGAAAAAACTTTATTTATGAAGTCGGGTGGGGCCAGGTTTGCCCCAAGCCCCAATCATGGTTCATGCAGTCCCAACGAGAAGTTAAATTTTATATCTTGAAGGGTTGCACGTATATGTATACAGCACGTATGGTTGCTGCACGTAGATTATATAGAATGAATGAAATAAACACGATATATTTCCGTAAGCTGTTTCGTTTTAATGGATGCTACACGCGTAAACTTCAGAAAATATTATAAAGGGAGATTTAGAAGAAAGAAAGAATATGTAGTACCAGATATCAAAAAAAGAAAATTGGAGGAAGAAAATGCGGATAATTGGGTTGACTGTTGACATTGAATTTTATTTAAAATCATTTAGTTATATTATTGAAGTCAACTTTTTTTGCCTCATTTATGATAATCCGAATATTTTAGAGTTTCCGCCGCTAAGAGACAATTCCAGAGGTATGGCAACCCTACGTGGAAGGGCTTACCTTAGCCTAGCACGGGGGCAACACAGAATGAAAGAAAATCTTGTACATAATTGAGGGGCTTGAAGCTAGTAAATGAGCAGAATTATTAATTCACGGCCCGGACTGAGGCTACGTGACAGTTCTTCACGCGTCAAGATCCTCGCATATCGCGAATTTAGACGATGAGTATGAATATCATTCCATCCCACGAAGAGGATGCAGTTGCAAATACTTTCCCTACATTACAGAAGAAGCATTCTTGTGTTATATTTTTTAAGAATTCTATGTGTTTTGAATGCTTACGATATGTAAATGTTTGATAATATTATTGATTGGCGTTAATTGAATGTATTTGTAAGCTTCAACATAAGCAAAAATGCTTGTCTTGTAAGGTAGGGTTTTTGCAACTGTGCCCCTTTGAATAGGAAGATATTTGGTCGATGGTAAGTAAGTTAGTACCCGTCGATGCATAGCTAAGGATACTTAGCTTAGAATCTTGTCAAAATTGTGTTTAGTGAAAGCTTTATAATAGTATGATAGGTAGGTCATGTCATTGTATGCATGCGATTTTCTTTTTATTTGTTATGTCTGGTGTACAATAAATACTATTGTATTATTGTATAATAGTAACATGGGTAAAAAAAAAAAAAAAAAAAAATAACATTAGCTACGCGGACGATATGGCGCCTCGATTTGTGGGCTCAGAAAGTTGTAGAGTATTTGTGAGGGCTGTGTATCTGATCACGGGCTGCTTTATCATGTAAACAAGAGTCATTGTACGGTTTTTCAGGGCGGGCCAAGAAAGGTAACAGATACCACCCACAAAACTAAATGGCTCACTTATAAAATAACGAAAATTCTATTCTTACTAAACATTTTTCGAAAAGTATCTACCAATGAACGCCTAATCGACGCGAACCCCGCACGGGGCGTTGGACGGCATTCGTTCGCGCCTTCGAGTATGAGGTCCGCGCTGATCAGGCGAGCCACCTTGTTACCTATATTTAAATTTACTCGAGCAACTCGCCTTTGTTAGACCAGTCTTCTTAAAAGAAGTATAGTCTTTTAAAAAAGAAGACAAAAATGAGAATAATCTGCCGAACGGGATTCAAGAGTTAGGATTAAGTTACCTAGTAAGTAGTTGATAAATAGAAAGCTTAACAAACTAGGTGGGTACCTAATTACGGGTGACTGCTTAATCGCTTACCTTCTTCCGACAGCTCACTCGAGGCTGAAGATTCAACGTGTGGCTTCACAGCTTTCAATAAATTCAGTAAAATAATAAACACAGTCGCCATTTTGCGACAGGGTAGTCCCGCCATCTTGTTTCTAAAATAAACTGTCGACGACTTTAAAGAACATCAATTTGTAAATTAGACAAGTAATTCTTGGCAAATAAAATTATAGTAAATCTAATAAAACAAGCATTTAATTAAATGTGAACAAAAAGGCATAAAATGTATTTTATATCAAATAACAGCTTTTTTTTTCAGTGTGCGGTGTTCTCTACTTATACCTTCATAATAAATCTACCTTTGTTTTTTTATTGGTGTCCAGTGTAAATTCTATATGGAACTTCCTTAGCCCCGGGGAAGGGCGAAGGGGTATGCCGGGCATCGAAGAGGGGCTCCAGGTCCTCGTAAGATCACAATAGAGCCGCCCACTGGTGCCACGCCTTTAGTCACATCACGGAGGGGATGACTGTAAAGCGGTCACCCCCTCTAGCGGAGGGAAGGCGACTGTAAAAAGGTCGCCCCCCTTCTTTGGGGAGGATTGTAAAGGATCCCCCCAAGCCTCGCTTTGCGCTGTGCTGCGCACACGGCGTCACGAGACCACGTGCGCGCCACCGTCTTCCCGGGGGTCCACCACGCTGACCTAGTGCGTGTTGGCGGGCTACACACACCATTGAGAACATTTTGGAGCCCTCTCAGGTGTGCAGGTTTCCTCACGATGTCTTCCTTCACCGTCATACATACAGGTCAAGCAAATATAGAGCGTGTAGAAATAGGCCGCTCTTCTCTTTCTAAGGTTAAAGGCATTGGTCAAAATGACATGATCAATGGTTAATAATGCATAGCCAGTGTCGTATCACCCCAATATTCGTATTTATTTTGTGTTTAAGGTGTTTACATACTGAAAGTTATTATACGGCTCGCCTATTTAATTAATTATGAGGGACATTGCATACTTAAGCTCTGAAGTTTTTATAATATTTTTTTCTAAATGTTGTTATTAATAACTATTTGTTCATTAAATTGCACGTTTGATATCTTGTTTCCTCTACACATATTCTTTTCGGTGTTAATTTATTGCTATTTACATATTTTTACAACACCATCATATTATCATCATATCAGCCAGCTGAACAAAGGAATTATAGAAATCTATAGGGGATATACATTTCTATATTGGATTCTTCTGTAGGGATTAGGGATTTCTATAGGGGAATTTGCTAGTACTCACCACGCTTGCAGGTTTGTTAGCGCAGAATGTCTGCTGTTCCACAGAAGGGATGCTGCTGCCCATCCCTCTGGTTTAGAGTCTCTTAGTTGGCTTTTACGACATCCACTGAAGAAGCTGGAGTGGTGCTATACCTATATATTCTTAATCCGGACACCACACGACATTTTTTACACTAGCAAGTTCAATCGAGATGTGATTATGTAGTTATTCTGTTGACAATGTTGGATATTTTTTTATATCTTAGTAGACAAGGCGGTTGGTTACTTATCATTACAATGTTCTACTTATTAAAAAGCGCTTCAAAAACATACCGTATAGTAAAAAATATATGATGTAGATAAAAATTGTTATATGTTGGAAGTTTCCTCTTCAAAAACATTTCACGTTTCAATTTCCCGAGGCGATAAAAAAACAAATAATGAAATTTATGTTTCTTTTATTACGATACAATAATATCTGTAAAGTAAAATACTTTATACAAAAAATCAATTGACTATCAAATTTTTATATGTGACAATATTTTATAACAGAACGAAGACTTTTTTTAAGCAAATAATTACGTGTCCATTTTTTTAGTGCCATCCTTTGCCCCAGCCAGATCCCCAGCCGAGAGAAGAGCCCCAACCCAAGCCGCCATGGCCCCAGCCAACGCTGACGGGGGCAGTTATGACAGGGGTGCGTATGATTGGTGCGGTGACAATCGGGGCCGATACCAGGTGGCGCACGATCGGCGCGGACACCACAACGCGGGGGATCGTTACACCGTGGTTGATGAGGCTGGAGCTGACTGAGTACGAAGGCAGCAAAAGTGGGGAGGCTGTCAAACAGAAAAAGAACCAGTTATTTTTATATCTGCGAGTATTGACGGAAATAACTGTGGATTTGTTTGTATTAGCGATGGACAAATTACTGAATTAGGCGAGTAATAGATTAATCGAATAAATATAATAAATTGACAATTCACTCGTCATAGCCGAGTAACAATTGAGTGAAAATTAACAATCGAGTGAAAAATAACAATCGAAAACGCGCAGGCCATGCATGTTGAACATGGTGTCTGAAAAGCAATTGTGAACTACGTACCTACAGCGATGAATAATAATCGACCAATAATCGAATACAATTATTCGATTGTAATGGAATAAATGGATAATTAATAATTCCATGGGATTTGGTAACAATCGATCGTTTGATATCAGGGGTGCAATTCTCTAAGCTCAAACATCCATACATCCTTGAATACAGAATTGAAATAATGGTGATAACCCGATTTGGTATTCGCTAAGACTGGTCCTCAAGCTGAAGCTTTACCTTCAGCAATGTGTCCTTGAATAGCTTCAATAATGTCTTAGTCGAATACCGAAATTGGTTTTACACCGTTATTTCGATTCTGTGATGTTTGAACTTAAGGAATTGCACCCCTGGTGATACCGGGGAAGCGGGGGGACGTAAGAGAATGTTTTTGCTGGTAAATATTGGCGTTTCTTGTCTGAATGTGTATTCATATGTTTACTGTGGTTAGTGTACACGCGGCTAAATTTTAAGCTATACATATTCAGTTTACGCCGATCTCTCTTCTGACGGAAATCCTATGTATATCCTATATACCTATACTTATACTGGAAATGTACCTATACTGGTAAGCACGTAAAACGGAACGATCCAAGAAAAATAATTGAATGAACATGATTACAAAGGTGCTTTTGCTATTATTTATTTATTTAATACTTTATGCACTAAAACGGCGAAGGCGGCAAAGGCGGACTTAATGCCATTAGGCATTTTCTTCCAGTCGACCTTGGGGTGATGCAGAGAAAAATAAAATACATGGTAAGTGCACAGACAGTGTAACTGTGAGTAGTTAAATAACGAAAGGCAATTTATGCAAGACGTTTATCGTTGACTTAATATAAATATATACATATATAAATTATGAGAGGTGTGTTAAATTGTAGGTAAACCAGATACTTATCTGCCCCCGTTTAGACATTGCCAGCTTTTAGTCGAGTACGTGTTTATAGTTTGGTAAAATTGAGCGACTCGAACCGTAAGCAGCCACAGCTGGACACACGTCCCCCAAACATCGCCACAACGACCTGTCTGGGTGTGTTGTGTACTCATACCCCCCGTATTGCCATAATCGCCACGCTTGGCAGACGGGTTGGCGATCGCAGTTGAGTTATTAATGTACTCGAAGGACGCTGCTGCCCATCCTCATTTTACGACACCCACGGTATGAGATGGGTTGGTGCTATTCCTAGCCGGCACCACACAGTATTTAGTAGCGACTTAATATTCAAGAGATATTTTAGTCAGTGTTCCAGTTGGGATTAGAATGGCGTTTGGTGTGCAAGTAACGGTTTTATTGGTTGCCAATTCACGTAATAGTCCTTTGTGTTCCGTTTATTTATTTATTCAAGTACAGCCACGTCACTTACATTACAGTTGTTTGTGGAATTTATGTTCGTAAACGCACCCACGACACATGAGAAATCCTAGTGTGGGGCAAGGTTTTTTTTTAAAAAAAAACATAGTTTTTGCTACTCAATATAAAACAGTATTTCGTCTGATGTAAATGACAATAACGGCGTAAATAACACTTCATAATTAGTTGGCCATGTTAGTAACAAAACAAAAAGCAATGAGAATGCAAAAATAACAAAATAATAATAATGAAAATTTGGATAGTTGTCAGTTGAAATAGATTCCAACTCAGACCAAACTAAGATTCAATTCAATTCAATTCAATTCATTCAATTCATTTATTCAGGAACAATTTACATTGTATTTGAATTTTAAGATAAAACATGATTAATTAATTCAATAATAAAGACAAAATAATGAATTAATAAAGGAAAGGAAAAGAATAATCAAGACGCAAATAACTTTTTTTTTAAACTATACAGTTTATCATGGAATACGTCCAAACCAGGCATTTTTGAGACTAAAGTATATTCATTGACTATTCTATGAAATGGTGACCGTAGACCAAAATTTGCTTTCACAGTTGGGGAGTAAAAAAGTTTTTTGGTTCTGCTTCGAGGGTAGTTTTTAAATTATTCGTTTCGATTTTTCAATCAATCAGTTTGGCCGAATGAAGTCCACTGCTGGACACAGGCCTCCCCCAAAGATCACCACAACGACCGATATGGGTATGTTGTGTGCTCATTGGGGGGGTCTTGCCATAATCGCCACGCTTGGCAGACGGGTTGGCGATCGCAGTTGAGTTAACTGTACTCGAAGGACGCTGCTGCCCATCCTCCGGTTAATCCCTTAGTCGACTTTTACGACACCCACGGGATGAAATGGGGTGGTTGCATTCTGAGCCGGCACCAAGAAAATGATTATTTATATTAATAAAAAACGGTATTTAATCGATAAAATTATAAATATTTTTGCATATTCTCAAAATTTACGGCAAGCTGAATCGATTGAAAACTCGAAGCTTCAGTGTCCTAGGTGATCGGGAAGTGCCTCAAAAATCACTGTAAAAAGATGTCGGTTTTTGGTGTCGTTTGTAATCGTTACACTTTTTTCGGTCTAGCCCCTCAGCCCGCAAACAAATCAGAACGATAACGTGCGATGAAGAACTTTGTTCCAAAAACGAAAAACAATCTAAAAGACCTGGGTTTCTTTCGACATATCTCCAAGGGTTTTCATGTAACGAACGACGTGTAAAAATGTCTGACAGGACCTAATTACTGAAAAATTTTGTTTTTAGTATTCTTTTCTACTGGCTCAGTATCAATAAATACATGATCATTAAAAAAAAACCTGCCTGACGCTTACTTTTTAAATTTGTGGGCAAGCAAATCACTCAATTATTCTGCTTACCTTAGTGGGTTTTTCTATGCATAAACTTGGATTTAGTGTTCAAATAGTGTCTATAATGAAATGGGGAGTTACCGAGTCCCAGTCCCAGCGGTGGGACAGGGTTAGTGACCACCATGCCGATCAGGGCGAGAACTAATGCCACCTGTGGGGAGAAAACAAACAATTAATTATTCAAAGATAACGCTAATGAAACAAGCGCATAACAAGAATATAGAAGGAATAAAAATAATGTAGTAATTATTAATAATAAGTAAATTAAGATTAGTTATCTGTCTTTCATCATCATCATCATCATATCAGCCAAAAGACGTTCACTGCTAAGTCCTTCCCCGTAGACATACCGAAAAGTAGTAAAATCAATACGACATAAGAGATATCACTGCGGATACAGAAGTGAGTTTGCAAGTGAGTTCTTATAGAAAAGCCAGGAAGTTCTGAAATGGACCGAGAAAAGATTTTTAATACAATTACCAACCAACCAATCAACCCAATTATTTGGAAACGAATTCGCATGAAATGCGAAGAACCATCATGAAGACCTTATTATATTATAATGAGTTTTCTATTACTCACTGCGCACTTCATGTTTGTCCTTTTCAGAGGTTTCACTAAAATGTGAACTGAAACTGATTTGATTATAATTAGCCTTATATACTGAACAGTTGTGGCCACGCATCGGCGCACCTGCCCACATCCTGCGCCAGGAAACTTTGCATCACACACGTATGTGGGGAAATAGCGTTGAAGTAGAAAATCTCTTCATTTTACAAAAAAGTGCATAAGAATTATCGCATCATTGACCAAATGCTCCATGGACCGATGCCGTGTGGTGCCGGCTCAGAATACCACCACCCCATCTCCTCCCGTGGGTGTCGTAAAAGTCGACTAAGGGATTAGCCGGAGGATGGGCAGCAGCGTCCTTCGAGTACATTAACAACTCAACTGCGATCGCCAACCCGTCTGCCAAGCGTGGCGATTACGGCAAAACCCCCCAATGAGCCCTCAACACACCCATATCAGTTATGTTGTGGTGATCTTTGGGGGAGGCCTTTGTCCAGCAGTGGACCAGCTGCAAACCATACTTTATTAACTATGAAGTGCTCACATTAACAAGTTTATATTTTATTTATTATTTATAATATTCATTTTGGAGGTAGGCAAGTTTGTCAGAAAGCATGCAGCATTATTCCCACTAGCTAAAGACCAATGCCCGCAGCAACGCAACCTAAGATTCCATAATAAACTAGCTCTGCCAAGTTCAAAACTAACTCTTTATCATTCAGGACCTTTTGTAATGTGCATAAAAATTTATAATAAATTGCCGAACGATATTAAAGATATCGAGTATGAAAATAAGTTTATAAACACACTTAAAAACTACCTTATACAGAAGTGCTATTATACTCTGAAAGAATTCTTAACTAATTAACAAAAATATTTGATTACGCACATTATAATCAAAGTCAATATTTTACTATCTGCAAACATACTATGAAATCCCCACTATAAAATTAAGCATAAACTTATATTAGACTAGCTGGAACCCGCGGTTTCACCCGCGTTCAATTTAAAAGAAATTTAGAGTACTTCGACATAGACACTTGACATAGAATATATATATTGGATTTCAAGGGTTTTCTATTTTTGCGCGGAACCCTAATTATTTTTCCAAAATAAAAGTAGCCCAAGTTATTCCTTATAACATCAGCTATCTGCCAGTGAAAGACCCGTCAAAATCGGTCCAGCCGTTTCGGAGATTACCCGGAACAAACAGACAGACAGACAGACAGACAAAAAAATTCAAAATAGATTTTTTGTTATATGTACCGAATATACTTTCATATGAATTTATTAAAAAGCTGTTATTTTGATATTACAAACAGACACTTCAATTTTATTTATTTGTATAGATGTATAGATGACTACTTATTTAGATAATGTAAAATGAAGTAATGTATTGTTAATTTTATAATTTAATTAATTTAAATGGAAATGTAATGTATAAGTAATAATTCAATTGTAATAATGATTGCATATTTTGATTAATGTAAAAAAAATGAGATGTGATAATATTTTTATGGTTATCTAATGTCATATATAGTTTTAGTTACACAAATGTATTGCTGTGCCCTGGCAGGGTTCATGTTTGAAACTTTATACTACCTATTTAACATCTGGTATACAACGTGAATGCAATGAATACATAAATAAATATTGTATTTATACATCACTAATGTGCGGCACTTTCGTTAACTGATAGTGCCTTTTTTGTTTTAACTGGTTGAGGAAACTCTAAAAGTCTAAACTTTAAAGTGGCGTTAGCGGATATCCTGGAAAACTCTAGAAAAGGTACCGTTAATTCACATTAAAATACGACTCCTAGGATTTCTTGATTTTTTCTCATTGAATAGTTACTATTATGAGGTAATTAGTTTGCCAAGGTAACTGTAGAATATTAATAAATATAAAAACATAACACCAAAAAAGGTGGCTATTGCGTATAGTCATCAAACTAGGAAGATACCCATAGTGCTGATGCCTTTGATGGTCTGGAATTTTTTTTTTTTTTTTTTTTTTAAACGTTGCCCCACACTAGGATTTCTCCTGTGTCGTGGGTGCGTTTACAGACATACATTTCACACACAATACACCCAGACCCGGAACAACTACCTGCAGATCATACGAATATTCGTTCCGTGCGGGAATCGAACCCGCGACCCGGAGCGCAGCAGTCGACTGTCTCAACCACTGCACCAACCGTGTCGTCAAATTAATTAGATATTCTGCCATTTGGAGCCTTGTTAGCGGCATGTATATAGCGTGCAAGTGGTTTTACCCTTTGGCACATCTTGGCTGGTGTGACTGTAGATGTTAACGTTGTAGGGGTGCATGAAAGGAGCCTCCCCGAGCGACGTCATTTAATCGATGCCCAGTCCGATAGCGTCCGGCGCACCCAGGACACTTTTTTTTTATTGGTGCCCAGTCGAAATTCTTCATGAACTTCCTTCGCCCCGGGGAAGAGCGAAGGGGTATGCCGGACTCCTACCGGCTAAAACCACTGGAGCGGTCATCTTCGGCACCTAAGGGAGGCTCCAGGTCCTCGTATGATCACACTAGCGCCGCCCACTGGTGCCGCGCCTATAGGCACATCTCGGAGAGGGTGACTGTAAAGTGGTCACCCCCCCGGGGGATTGTAAAGGATCCCCCAAAGCGTCCCACGGCAGCGCGTGACCACATGCGTGCTACCGTCTTCTCTTGCGTCGCTGGGCACGTAGATTCCCCAATCTACGCACCCGCAAACCCAGAGGTCCCCCGCCTTATAGCAACAGCAGGGGTTTTCAGGCGTATGGGAATTAGGCGCCAGGGCGGTTGTTGCGCCGTCTCCTCCTTCGTCGTGCGGGATCGGCCCTCTCCCGGTCCCACTCTGCGGTCTCCTTCTGGAGCATGATGCTCTTACAGAAGTAGACCACAGGTAACGCAGAGCCTAGGTGACTAATCCTTTCACCATGAGGGAACGTAATGGTTATGACATTTAATTCGATGTACCTTCGAAACGAAGTATGTATGTAGATGTTAACTAGTAGATATTGATTAGTTGAGGCACTCATCAGATCAGCCGAAGGATATCCACTGCTGAACAAAGGCCTCCCCAAAAGAACTCCACATTGTGTCATAATTTTGGGAGGAATTTGTCAATACTCACCACGCTTGCTACTGAGCGCAGAATGATGCTGTTCCACGAAAGGGACGCTGCTGCCCATCCCTTTGGTTTAGAGTCCCTTAGTCGCCTTTTATGACATCCACGGGAGGAGATAGAGTGGTGCTATATTCTTAATTCGAGCACTACACTGAATGTTGTTGAGGCACCCATACGGCCGAAATTAACAATCAATCTAATACAAAATCTTTGGATTTCAGATTAAGGATATGTCACAGAAATAGGAAATAAGAAGTGGTACGGCGTAACTGTGCCACCGCGACAGGCCCAATTTGATCCATCCGGAAAAAATGGCCGTTTTATCACATCAGTTGAGATTCGATCGCGTAAGTGAATCTTTGTTAAATTGTCGTGTTGTTCGGGGATAACATGCAAAAACCGAAGCGAAAATAATAACTTCATCAAGGTAGGAACCATATACAATATGCAAGTCACGGAATTTTCTTGTATTTATTTATAAAAAGAATAAATAAAAAATTATTGTTTTCTTTATTATGTTGCATTTGGATTGATGGAGCAGAACGATATTATTATTTTTGTACAAAATACAATGCTTCTTATCTACTTTTAACTAGCAATCGGTGAATAACAAACGCAGTGAATAGAACAGCGAATGGTACTTCCTATAAACATACGCGTTGCGTGGTACGGCTGTCGTTTGCGATCTGTACGGTCGGTATGATTGGCTACCTACAAAGTCTTGGGTGTGTTTTAGTATGAGAAGCCAATTATAATGTTGTGTTTATTCAGTTCATTGGATGAGAACTTGTAGCTGTGTGCATTAGTGTGCTTTTATGAAGAATGGTAGTGGGAAAATGGATTTTTAGGCTCGCATACATTTTGATCTACATCGCATACATTTCTTCCAAAATCTTTGGGATATGTCTGTTTTTTGTGTTAACACAACAAAATTTCATTTAATTCTAAATATAAGATTTAGAATTTCATTCGTTTCTAAAGATTGTGGATTAGATTGATTATTAATTTTGGCCGTAAGTCAGTTGCACTTACCGATCGGTAAATGATCGGCAACGCTTGGCGTGGTGTCAGTCTATAGATGGGTAACCGCAGTGTTATTTCAACTGAGCATCTCCATGCTTCGGAGGGCACATAAAATCATCGGTCCCGGTTGTTGTCATTAGACGGGAGTCGTTAAGCCAAGTCGGAGGACTTTAGGTGGCTTGAACCCTAGCCTAGTATATTATCTTACTTCTGACTGTTGTATGTTTGTATATTTGTGGCTCTATCAAACTCAAACGGCTTGATCTATACTAATGTTATAAAGAGGAAATATTAGTTTATTCGTATGTTTGTTTGTGTTCGATAATTTCAATAACTTCTTAACCGATTTATATAATCTTTCACCTATTGGAAGCTACATTATTTGTGAGTAACATAGCGTTTTCAAAACAATTAGAGATCCCTATGAAAATTGCAATAATGTAACCCAAGGTATCAAAAATTTGCCTATGAAATACATTATTTGGCGCGCGCTGCGAAAACAATTGATGATACATAAAATAAATTATTACATGTGTATAGTACTCATCAGCGTGTGGTGCCGGCTCAGAATACCACCACCCCATCTCCTCCCGTGGGTGTCGTAAAAGTCGACTAAGGGATTAGCCGGAGGATGGGCAGCAGCGTCCTTCGTGTACATTAACAACTCAACTGCAATCGCCAACCCATCTGCCAAGCGTGACGATTATGGCAAAACCCCCCAATGAGCCCGCAACACACCCACATCGGTCGTTGTGGTGATCTTTGTGGGATGCCTATGTCCAGCAGTGGAGTTCATTCGGCCGAAATGATGATAGTAGTCATCATTACTCACAAAAATGTCATGGAGGCTATATGTCTGTTGTAGTCACAATAACCACTTTCTGATTGATTCGTCAATCCAAATACAGGCAGAATGTAAAGATTAAAACGCGGTGACACCGCGGGCAACAGCTAGTATGCTATGGAGAAAAAAAAAAATTTAATCCTATCAAACCATTTACAGGCATTTATGGATAGTTGCGGCCAAGATGTAGATGGAAGATTACCGGATGTACCGAGGAAGATTAAGTAAAACTGCGGACGAGAAATTTCACGTGTGCATGGACCGTATCACAGTTGGAAGGAGAGAGCTGCCACAGTTCATACATTATTATAAATTTAATAATGGTGTTGCAGATGTCATGTAAAATACCCAACACTTTTTCTACCTATAAAGTGAAATTCTGTGGCAGACGGTGACTCCCCACTCACAAGATTGGCTCGCTAAATGGCCACCACTACATGTGATAGAGCTCTCCCCAGAAACCCCATAATGACCGGTCGTAGGTGGTCTTCACTCGAACACACTTTGCCCCCATCTGTCCACACCCATTCTATGCGTTAAGTTCCACTTCAGTTTATCAATTGTTCGGGTTATGTCGGTTACAAGATGACCAAGGTTCTTGGACGGATCTCCTCATTTCTGATTTGGTTTGGCAGGGCAATCCCAAGTCATGATATATAAGAAAACATTACAAGATAACTTTGTAAATCTTAAATAATAAAAACAAAGCAAATTGAAGTGATATTTAGGCACAAATGCATGTTAATTAATTAATTTGTTTTCGTTGTCGGCAACACAGGAAGCAATAATTAACATCCAAATTCATCATTAATTATATCGTACTGACCACCTAACCTGATCTATTATCCTCTGATAGTAGCTGTAAAGTACCTGGAATCATCTTTAACCCAAGGACTTTACACATTTCGAATTAGAAATCAGATTCAGTCTAAGTACTTTCCTACATTTGGTTCTTCCGATTTAGGATTATTCCACTTTTGAATGAATGACGAGGTTTTTTTATACAACGTAGTGACCAGACGAATTATTCGCCAGTTGATAAGCATCACGCCTGACCATAGCAATTGTTATGCTACCCAGGAGTAGTCCATGTGTAGTCAGGCGCGTCGTAGGCGAGGTTCCATAAGAGGGGGCCGAGAACTGACCCCTGCGGAACCTCGCACGTCATCTCCCGAATGCTGAAGTGGACGAAGGTATAAAAAAGAATATTAAAAAGCAAACATCTATCACAGTCAGCACCATAAGCCGATGAACATTAAAAAAAAAATCACGGCGGTAATATTTTAGAAACGTTGGTGAACAATGTCAAAACCAGATAATAGCAACATATTAAAAATAAGTTTTGATCTAGAAAAATAATGGACTTGATCGAAAATAAGAGCAAGGGACATGAAAAATTTAAAACTTTCAGTGACTTATGTCCTTGCCCGTACCACACTACGCGCTTCGCCTCGAGACATTATTTAGTTTGGTATGGGCAATGAGTAAATTACTGGGCAGTAATTTCACTAGCTGGATATCAAGAGGTTGGGCCGCAACTTCCTCCTGTGAGCTACTAACGCTTACTGCGATCTCTAATCCACCTGCCAAGCGTAGTGATTGTGGCAATATCTCGTACCACTACTATATTCATAATTGAGACGCTCATGTTCAGCAGTGGATGTTTATAGGCTGATGTGTTGTCTAACGATGATGAGACTAGAAGTCGACCCTAGCATATTTAGGAAAAGGCATAAAGAACGTGCATAAAGCCTTCAGGGGAGTTTTATCCGTCCATCCCTGCATAAAAGCTCTAACGAGGTAGTCACTGCCAGTAATCAGCATGCACCTTAAATTGATGCGTCAGAAAAAGACAATGACTTGAGCTCTATTTATTTGACTTCTAGGACATATCTTAGTGCTCCTATATATGTTGAAGATGACCAGAGTCAAAAAAGTATCGGGAATGGATGATTTGTTTATGGTTCCAAATTCAAATTTTTGTTTTTATTGTTGTTGTTAGATTGGCACAACTGTTTTCCATTTTGGCGCGGAGTTTGAGTTGCATCTGTTATTTATATTAAATACAGTGCTGTTTTTAGTTATATCATATCTAGTGTGTATTGCGAATTTCACTATGGACAAAAACACCGAACAAAGAGTTTTCTTATTCTTAGATCTTAGAGTCTTAAATTTTGTATCGCCAATGGAATTTCGTGTTCGGAGTCACTGAAAATGTTACAGAAGGCTTACGGTGAATCGACTTTATCAAAAACACGTGCTTATGAGTGGTACAAAGCGTTCAAAAGCGGTCGAGATGTGATGGAAGATTTGCCTCGCTCTGGTAGGCCATCAACGTCTGAAACTGAAGTTAACATCGCAAAAGTGAAGGAAATAGTGACTGAAAATCCTCATTTAACTTTGAGAGAGATAGCCGCCGAACTTTCTGTATCTCACGAGTCGATCCATACCATTTTAACTAATCATTTGGGTATGAAACATGTTACCGCTCGGCTAGTCCCAAAAGACCTGAATTTTCTTCAAAAACTCAATCGCATGAGAGTCGCTGAGGACATGCTAGAACGAGTCAATTCCGACCCAACATTCATGAAACGCATTGTTACTGGTGACGAGACGTGGGTTTACGAGTTTGACATGCAAACTAGTCAACAAGCTTTGGAGTGGCGCCTTCCAACTGAACCGAAACCGAAAAAACCACGCCAAAGTCCATCAAAAGTCAAATGTCATGTTGACTGTTTTCTTTGACTATCGCGGAGTTTTGCACTCGGAATTCTTGCCGGAAGGTCAAGCGGTAAATAAGGAATATTATTTGAGCTTTATGCGACATTTAAGCGAGCAAATTCGAAGAAAAAGGCCAGATATGTGGAAAGAAAATTCTTTGATTATGTACCACGATAATGCGCCTTCACACACGGCCATCATTGTGAACGAATTTTTGACCAAACACTCAACAATACCATCGAGCAACCACCATATTCACCAGATATGACTCCAGCCGAGTTTCTTTTTCCTAAACCCAAATTACCACTTCGTGGCACCCGTTTTCAATCGGTAGAAGATATAAAGGAGAATTCGCGGCGAGAACTGAACTCAATTCCGGAAACAGCGTTTAAAAATGTTTTGATGATTGGATTATTCGTTGGCGTAAGTGTATCGTTTCTGAAGGAGCATACTTTGAAGGTGATAAAATAAATATGGATGAATAACAAACATTTTGTGTATTATTGATCTTTTCCCGTTACTTTCTTGACAGAGTAGTATACCAAGGACCACTTAAAGCAACCTTGTCCTTTGACGACCTTGTCATTTTACGACCATGGAATTTTACGACCTTGTAATTTTACGAACTTGTAATTTTACGACCTTTCGTTTTACGCCATTGTCTTTTTCAGACCTAGTCATTTTGCCACCTCTTGTTCGTATTGTAAGACAGGAACTACAGGTCAATTATGTTATAACGATGACACTCGTATACGTTTGGGGTTACCGAGAAGATTTATACATTATATAGATACCTAATGTATAAATATCAAGCAAAATTACGACAGGGTCAGGTATACTTTTGCTTAAAGTAACTACTAAGTGCTAGGTACTTGACCCCTCGGGGGTCGCGAGCGCGCAGATTGGGGAGTCTGCGTTCTCACACCGAGCGACCCCCGGGAAGACGGTGGCGCGCACGTGGTCACGTGCCGCCGTGTGCGCAGCACAGCGCAAAGCGAGGCTTGGAGGGATCCTTTACAATCCTCTCCGAGAAATGCCTGGGGGGGCGACCTTTTTACAGTCGCTTTCCCTCCGCTAGAGGGGGTGACCGCTTTACAGTCATCCCCTCCGTGATGTGCCTAAAGGCGTCGCACCAATGGGCGGCTCTAGTGTGATCTTACGAGGACCTGGAGCCCCCCTTCGGTGCCGAAGATGACCGCTCCAGTGGTTTTAGCCGGTAGGAGTCCGGCATACCCCTTCGCCCTTCCCCGGGGTGAAGGAAGTTCCATGTAGAATTTCCACAGGACAACAATAAAAAAAAAAAAACGTACTTGACCCCGTTTGGCGAGGATGAGTTAAACTTCGTTAAAATTGCATCATGAAGTAGGTATATTCAGGCCTGCCTATCACAGGAAGCTTATAAATCAATCAACCACAAACGTTGGCCAATTAACGCTGCCGCATTGGAAATCGACTGAAATAGCGGTGGAACTCGAAGATCTGTTCACAGTATTTATATACATATACAAGCTAATTCGCGGCATGCTTTGCAATGCCTCTTCATATATATATATATTGCTCGATGGATATACAAGAAACAGTACGGATACTATCCCTACCTATATCCTTCTTTATTCGTCTCGGGTATGGTGGGCATGGAAACATTGAAATTTAGAAGGGCTATGTGTCAAGTCGCGCAATATCTGTTGATTATTCGTAATAGAATCGATAGTCCCCAAATACTAGAGCGAGTCCGTATCTTGGTCCCACGGACCATAGCAACAGACTCAGAGGGTCAGGTAGCACCGCGCCGACGCCCGCGGCTGCCGGAACCGCCCGCCGCGCGTACGCAGCGCCAACCGCGCACTCCGCACTATCGGGGACTTACTTGCTCAGCACCACGAACTGGACTTATTTGCCGATGGATTGGGACATTTGTATAATAAATTTCGTATAATTTTAAATGACATATTATAGGCATACTTAATAATTTAATACTATTAATATGACATATTATAATTATCATTCCTAAGTACTACTTTTATATTTTTTACTTGAAAAATTGATACCTAACTGACATTGTTTTCATCATATTATTAATTTACCATTGTATTTTATTATTATCATTATTTATAGACTGACATTATTGCTATTTTATAATAATCTGTTGTATAACGTGACGAGTCTGTGTAATATATTAAGCTATAAATCAATTGTTAGAATATTAATCTTGTAAGTGTTTTGGATATCACATCTGTTAGCTTGTAAGATCAAATAAATAAATAAATAAATAAAATAAAATATATATATCATTGTTTTTTCTTTAATTGAAGTTTCTTTTTTAAAACGTTGTACTAGGCTTTCTCCTGTGTCGTGGGTGCGTTTACAGACATGAATTTCACACAAAATACACCTAGACCCGGAACAGCTACCTGCAGATCATAAAAATATTTGTTCCGTGCGGGAATCGAACCCGCGACCCGGAGCGCAGCAGTCGACTATATCAGCCACTGCACCAACCATGCCGTCAAATGGTGCGATATCAATGGTGTGCACCTCAATCATGACATACATGCTATGACAAGCAATCCTTCATCGCCCTGTCCAGGAAGCATAACACTAAAATGTGTACTGTCTGGACTTGGTGGCTCTAGTCAAGTATATATCCACCAGTTTTTCAGGAGTTTATATTTTAATGTAGCCTATCGCCACACCTTTCAGGCGAACTTAATTCGGCATGTCATGAACTATAACCCGACTCTGTCATCCTTTAAAAAAATACATAGCATAGTTCCGCAGGATACTTGGTTCACGAGTTAGATTTACGGTCGAAATAACCACAAACCGGTGGATTTAAGATTTTAAACTTGATCCGTTTTTCTGTTAAAAAAAACAGACAAATCTTCAAAGTACAAATAATATTTTTTTGGATTAGATTGATTATTTCAGCTGTTAGCCTACTAAAGTTAGTAAACTTTTGTATTTAAATACCGCTATCGCCCTGTACCATTTTTAGTTATTCGCTATTGTTAAAAAAGGCATAAGACCCAAATAAAATATTGTGATCGTCGATTACATAAAAAGGAGTCAAGATAACAACAAAAAAGTGTTCGTCGGGTTAAGCATAATACTAGTAAAACTAATGTTAGTAACATTAAAATTTATAATAAAACATTATCAATTAGTTACATAACATTCACAGGTTTTTCTTACATTCTCAACCCGAAGCACACAAAAGTATTTACCTTCCTTTCATCCGCAAATATTTCTTAATCAATCAATTTCTTAATAATTGTGTCCGCCCTCCTGGATGCCTTGAGAGGCCAGGACAGCGACGAATAGTTGAGAGCATTAAATCAAAAAGAAGAGCTGGAGACACTATTACGTTCTTCAACTCATAACAAGAACAAAATGCATTGCAGGACTTGGATTTCAAAGCGAAATAAAACAAGATACATGCAAAAACAAACTATTTATTAATTAAATCAGCGTCTAACAACTTAAGAACAGCAAAATTCTAACAAAAGTACCAGTAACCGGCGGAGGACTCCAACAATAGGGTAGGCAACGCAAAGCGTAAAGGGATTTATAATAACCGTCCGATTTATAGATATGACGCGGCTGCGGTGTGCGAAGGTAGAGTGGTTTCCATGCATAAAATCCGTCCCTCTAAATCCTTGCCACCTTTTTTTATTGGTGCCCAGTGGACATTCTTCATGAACTTCCTTCGCCCCGGGGACGGGCGAAGGGGTATGCCGGACTCCTACCGGCTAAAACCACTGGGGCGGCCATCTTCAGCACCTAAGGGAGGCTCCAGGTCCTCGTATGATCACACTAGAGCCGCCCACTGGTGCCACTCCACCTTCCCAATATGGTAGCGGCGCGGGCGCCCGGCATCGTATGCCAAATGCTTTGTGGAAGATGCTCAGACATTATTGTAAGCTCAAAATAGCCACTAACCGATACTGGCGTATGGTGTTCCCGTACGCCGAAATGCATCGGCAGGAGTAAACTGCGCAGGAGGCGCGAAAATGTTACGCAAGCGCAGATTTGTTTCGTTGCGTTTATTATAGATTAGGTTGCTGGCACACACAACATGGAGACTATAAGAGTTATCTTTATTATTAAATGTGCGTCTTGGGAGTGTTTTAAATTCAGCGGTACAGATCTTCGCAGGTTTTTGGCGTTAAATGACTTTTATGTAGTAAGTAATTTAAGGTTGTCTGGTCGTTCTTAATACAATATTGCTCAAATCCAGATACATTCACAAAAAAATTAAACTTAAAGAGTCTAAAGGTGAGATTCAGAAACGAGTCTAAGCGTGAACTTACGCTTCCATATGTCAAAATGCACTACTTACGCTCATAATTGTATTCACAGACGATCGGAACACGACTTAAGCTTAGCGTAAACTAAGCTAAGCCAAGTAGTGAAAATCAACTACTTTGGGCGAATCTAACGCCGGCAAAGGTGTGCTTGCAACAGGAACTATGAATTATGGATATATGAGAAAGTTGTTAAGTTTGATTGTAATAATTCTATTTAGCTTTGTACTATGGAGTCAACTATTTAACAAAATATCGTCCTTACTTACTCGCAGTAATACAGCATGTAAGAATAATTATGTATAGACTATAGAATAATAAACTTATCTGATTATTAAATGACCTTGTTATTTCAGTCCACATCCCCAAATTTCTTTTTATTCAAGTCTGCGTCAGTACTTTTATTTCTAGTATGGTGGATGTGGAGTTTCAAATAGTCATTTTTACTTGTAAAATGTTCATACATTCCTGCGATTTACAACATAAGTAGATAGATTTGTATTCGATATTTTGTTTCGCTCACTCCAATGGCATTTCATATATTGCTATCCTTTTTTATTTATGCCTGACTACACAGTTTTGTAAAAACCGTATCTCACCGATAAACATTCTCTATTAAAAATGGCCATAGAGAATAGAGTTCAAACTTAGCCAAGACCGACGTAAGTTTGAGAGGGACTGTGTCTCTGAATACGAATTTTGAAGATGCGCTTAGCCACTGCTTGGCTTAGAGCCAGTTCTTAGCCCGTTTTACGTTCATGTCTCTGAATCTCACCCTAATTCACTATTCAATAAATATCTTTATAGAATTGACTATTGCATGCAATAACTAAAAAGAAACTTATCAAAAGCCACTTAAACTAACCTAATATTGAACAAATATCGTTTAACCAATTCAAAACCTTATTATACAGTGTTTGTTTTTGCCTGTAATAATAATGTGTCTACTCATAACTGACGGATTAAATAGATAACATTTTAACAAAAGTTTCCTACATGAGCAATGTTATTTTGTATGAAAGAGACTTTAGCCAGGATCTTTTATCGCTGCATAGAACCCGAGCCGGTAGCGGACATGGCTCCGGTAACCGTTTACGTTGGCTTCCCTATTGAGTAGTTGTCTTCTTACTAAGAAATAGCTTCATAAGGTCGACGAATGTCTTGGCTTAATACTGAAATTAGAAAATAATGCAGTGAAAACGACTCGTAGCCTTAGGCTGTTATTAAACGACGCCGGAACTGATGGAAAACCGGGCTTTCGACGCCCGGTTTTCCTTCAGTTCCAGCTGTTTTTCAGAAAGAGTAAAGGTGGTGTACCAAATAGCCTCGTAAGCCACCTGTTGATGGGAATACGCCCTGATATGTCTCATATAGATACAATTCCCGGAATAATCTCAACGTGTAGATAGCGTAAAATCTACTCAAAAAATCTTTATATAAGCTTGCATTCGGCGCAGCGCAATATGTTTGCGGCTTGTTCCAGTATGTAATTATGTGTGGAGAAGGATAAATCACAATTTACGAGCATTTCTGGAAAAGGGGGCGGGGGGGAGGGGCTACATTAATCGCTAAAATGAATGCTAGCCAGACGTTTGGAAGTATCACACTTCTGTTATCTAGATCACTAGTTTATCCACACCTATTCATACCGGATTTAGTAAAAAAATACATAAATTACCTTCCACCGGTCATTATCATAATCCCACTTGGAAGAGAGGCCGTCGATGGGGTTCACGCGAAGCTCTAACATCCGCCGCAGCTGAGCCTTCTGCGCTGCTTTCGACAGACTCGCGGGCAGTGGCTCATGTACTGAAACAAAGGCATTTATTTTTATTTTTTTATTAATCGCTCGCAAACTGGCAATTACAACTAACATGCAATAGAAAATACCTAACAAGTAAAAAACAAGATAGTTTAACCACCTTCTAAGTGCGAACACAGCATGCATACGAATATTCACTATGACAAAATAAATTATAATTTATAATTTAATGAAAATTTATGACCTTCGTGTTATTTTTAGGGTTCCGAACGTCCGAAGGAAACACGGCGGAACCCTTATAGGATCACTCGGTTGTCTGTCTGTCTGTCCGTCTGTCACAGCCAATTTGCTCCGAGTCTAACGGACCGATTAAGTTGAAATTTGGTACACATAAGGAATTCTGCGACCCAAATACGAACGTGTAACGTAAATGAATTAATTTTGAATATGGGGACTTTTGAGGGGCAAAATAGAAAACTAACGAATAAAGTTTTGCAAATTGTACCGTGTAACATATGAAACGAAAGAGCTTGTTGGAAGGGTCTCAAATGTACTTATTTTACAACTAGCTGAGACCCGCGGTTTCATCCGCATTTAATTTAATTTACTATTTATTTTAAATTTACTTCGATATAGACACTTGACATAGAATATATATATTGGATTTCAAGGGATATTTTTTGCGCGGAACAACACGAAGAAAATAAAGGTAGCCTAAGTTATTCCTTATAACATCGGCTATCTGCCAGTGGAAGTCCCGTCAAAGTCGGTCCAGCCGTTTCGGAGATTACCCGGAACAAACAGACAGACAGACAGACAGACAGACAGACAAAAAAAAATTAAAATTGTTTTTTTGTTTTAGGAGTCGTATATACTTTCATATGCATTTAGTAAAAACCTGTTATTTTGACATTACAAACAGACACTTCAATTTTATTTATTTGTATAGATTTTAAAATATACAGATTTAAAGTTATTCAAGAGGTGACGAGCGCAGTGCGGTACCACGCAGGAAAAGTCCTGGGTAGCATTACATTTCTTATGGGCTCTTATCACCATTTATGTAAAACAATCACTAATACCGAAACTCAAAGAAAGAGTTATATTCGATAATACTGGTCACACACGTCACTTTCACTGGTTACACCTCAAAAAACTTACCATAATAATGGTTGAACATAAACACCCAAAAGGTGAAAGAAGTGAGAAACATCACGGCTCCCAAAATGGCCTTCCACTGTCCCGTGGGATGCTGAAACTCTGCAAATGTCTGGCAGAAGGACGCCCGGTACAGCGCTTTCTTCTCCTCGCAGCAAAGCATCCGCCAATCACCTTTCTCTTTTTCGCGTAATGCCTGTAAAAAAAAAATTACGAGTGCATTGTTATGTCCTTGAAATCAGGATGGCTGAAAATCGGCATTGCTTTAAAATAAAAGTGCGAAAATTACTTCTTGACAAGACTTCGGCAGATTTATCTCGGCTCCGATTCTCGTATACCTATATCTATTTTTCTCTTCTCATTTGTATATATCTTTATATATAATTCTTCTGTACGTGTGTATGTCACTGAACTCTGTATGTTTGAGTGGGTCCCTCGATGGTTTAGATTCACAATTGGACCCGGTAGGTGGCGCCTGTGCGAAGCTGGGGCGGGCAGCTAGTTTATTATATATGTAGGGATGTATAGGAATTTAGTAAAAAGCTGTTATTTTGACATTACAAACAGACACTTCAATTTTATTTATTTGTATAGAGTATAGATATCTATAGTCCTGACTGGCTGATTCATCAACACCTCGCCTAAGCCGCTGGGACTACAAACTTGAAATTTTGGCAATTGTTGCCTTCAATAACGTAGGCATCCAATAAGGAAGGAATTTAGAAATTCCACTTCGCCTTGCCTCGCCTATGACTTCGCCTAAGACGCGGTCCTGCGTGCCGCTCTCCCCGCTGGGGTCAGCTTGGTCTGTTACGCTGACGACACTCTTGTGTTGACCAGCGGGGAGTTCTTCGACGGAATCATACGTCTTGCCGAGCAAGCGAAGGCAATTGTGGTGGCCGAAATCCACGCTCTGGGTCTGCAGAAAGCGCCTCAGAAAACCGAGGCGCTATGGTTTCACACACTGCCGTGGAGCAGAGAGCCACCCATCGCCTTCGGTTGCGGTTCACGACCAAAGGCGTCATTGAGGCCATCCTATCGCTCTTCGAAGCCTGGCTCAGAAGGAGCGAGCGCGTCACCTACCGTCTGACGCAGGTATTCACCGGTCACGGTTGTTTCGGTGCATACCTGCACAGAATAGGACGCGAGGTTACGGCACAGTGCCACCATTGTAGAAGCGATGATAGACGAAGCAGGATACCGCACAGCACACGCTTGAGGAGTGCCCTGCGTGGGCTGCCAAGCGGCAGATCCTGGTCAATCGGATCAGGTAAGATCTCTCTCTGCCGGGAGTAGTGTCGCCTATGCATGAAAATTCGAGTGCAGTGTTCTCCTTCTGCGACAGCGTCATGCTCCAGAAGGAGACTGCGGAGCGGGATCAGGAGAGAGCTGATCCCGCACGGAGAAGGACGTGACGGCACCGGGGTTACAACCGCCCCGGATCCCAGGTCCAACACGCCTGAGTCCCGTTATATATTACTCATTATAATAAAACAATTTTAAACGGATTCGAAATAACTTTTAATTAGAATTTTACAATAGATAAAATAAAATAACTTTTTGAAATCTGCAATTACGCTTGTCACCTTAATCATCCTGCGACCGTTAATCATGCTGCAAAGTTTTTGAAACGTCAGGAAATACAAAATCTATAATATACGCTGATGCATGCGTTATACTCGTAAATGGGTGCCGTCTGTTGGAGTTGGTCAGCTAAACGTTGCAATGACAAATATTAATCATATATCAATATTAAAATCTGGCTTGTTTAGTATGTTTATAAAGTTTAGATTATTTTCTCCTACACTGTCCTCACATAACATTCATTTACTCAGAAACATTGTAACATTAATATGTCACATTTCACTATTTATATATAGTAAAGTATAAAGAATTTCTAGCTCGTTCTTCTCTATAGGAAATCTACATCATAGAACGTGCCAACTGAAATCTGACTGCTCATAAATGAATGAAGAATGGTTTATATGAACAAAACCATGTTATCCTGTATATTATCTTGTATCATTTGAATAACCTAAAAAAGCAATGCTAAAAGATAGAAAGTACCTAGCCAAGAAATACTTTTTTACGAGGCTTCACAGTTGATATGGCACACAAAACTAAAATTGTTTTATTTAAAATCAAAGCCATGTAAAGGATGAGAAAAACATTTTTGCGGAGGTTACCATAGTCTTCTCACACATTTAAAAACAAATTGAATTGACTTGCCTTTGACCACTACCTCATCTGATGGCGGTCGACAAATGGTACACGCTTGCCTAGACGAAACCTGCCCAGTGGGGGCTTCAAGATTCCCGGGGGATCAAGGTTTTAATTTGTTTTATTTAAATCAATATCATGTAAAAGGCCAAGCTATGGAATGGAAACTTGGGGGTCCTGCAAATGACATTTGACAACATGCCCTTGATGATGATCAGCTGATTTCTGTCTTTTTGCGAATCCGGATCGCTATAAATCTCCCAAAATGAGTGAAAAATTATGTAAATTTTTATTATACATTACGCAAATATCTCTAGTGTTCTCCTTAAACCTCACAGCGGGAAACGGGAAATGGGCGTCGTCCTTGTAATTGGCGCAACCATTCACCCCGAATCCAACCCAGTCGCGGTTCCCAATTCTACATCTATGGTGAATTGCCCTTGGTTTAGGCGATAATGACGTGTAAACTTTTAAAGATTTTAACGATAGCAAGGACATTTTCGTTGCTCGGCGAAACTTCACTAACAGTTGACACGTTGACAGTTCTCGAATTTTGAAATGAAACCGTTTTAATATCTGAAAAAAGGTTCAAGTTTTATACTCGTAAACTCTTTTGTTAATATTTTAAATATTTGATTGAATTCAAGACAGTAAATCCGTGTGGTGTCCGGATTAAGAATATAGCACCACTCCGTCTCCTCCCGTGGAGGTCGTAAAAGTCGACTAAGGGACTCTTAACCAAAGGGATGGGCAGCAGCGTCCCTTTGCTGAACAGAAGCATTACTGCGCTCACCAACACGCCTGCCAAGCGTGGTGAGTATCGGCAAATTCCCCCCAAAATGACGACACGACTAATGCACCGGCCCCCAGTTCCCGGCAGCCCCGCTATTCCTGGTCATGGTAGCGGCCACGGTAACGGCGGGGCAGGGGGTGCTAAGAATCACCGGACGGGATCCGGCTACCACCCCAAACGAAAACTGGCCCTGGTAACGTATAACACACGCACACTGAGGGCAGACGAAAAGATTGTTGAGCTGGAAGAAGAAATAGATAAGTTGCACTGGGATATCATGGGTCTATCAGAAGTCCGAAGAGAGGGCGAGGACACGATAACCCTGAAATCTGGCAACTTATTCTACTACCGGGAAGGCGAACATCTGTCTCAAGGTGGTGTCGGGTTTCTCGTCCGCAGGTCCCTCATTAACAGCATAGTGGCCATCGAAAGTGTGTCGAGCAGGGTAGCGTACCTTATACTCAGAATATCCAAGAGGTATTCGTTGAAGGTCATACAGGTCTACGCACCGACCTCGACACACCCAGATGATGAAGTAGAGAGTATGTATGAGGACGTAAGTAGGGCCATACATACCTCGAAGACACACTTCACTGTTGTGATGGGGGACTTCAACGCGAAGCTGGGTTTTCGATGCGATGGTGAGTTGAGAGTGGGGCAATTTGGATATGGGCAACGGAACCCCAGGGGACAGAGGCTGGCCGACTTTTTGGAAAAGGAGGGACTCTTCGTGATGAACTCCTTTTTCCAAAAGCCGCCTCACAGGAAATGGACCTGGATGAGTCCCGATGGTTCCACGAGGAATGAGATTGACTTCATCATGACCAATAGGAGGCAAATATTCAATGATGTCTCTGTGATCCACAGGGTGAAAACCGGTAGTGATCACCGAATGGTAAGAGGCACATTGAATATTAATCTCAAAGTTGAGAGGTCTCGTCTGATGAGGTCTACGCTCCGGCCCTCTAGTGCTCATATCCAAAACCCCGAGAGCTTTCAACTCGAACTCCAAAACCGCTTCGAGTGCCTAGAACATTGCGTATCTGTGGACGATTTAAATGGTAGGTTTGTAGAAACTGTCCAAACGGTTGGGTCTAAGTTCTTTAAGGCCCACCGTAAAGGTAGACCAAAAAAGTTCTCCGATCACACTCTCGACCTCATGGCAGAAAGACGCGCCATGACGCTGCAGTCCTCCGGTGATGCTGAAGCATACCGACTGCTCAATAGACGGATATGGAAGTCCTTGCGTCACGATATCCGCAACTTTAACACCAACGGTGTTAAAGAGGCGATTGAGCGGAATCAAGGCTCCAAAGTGTTCGCAAGAGACCAGTCTATTGGGCAAAGTCGTATTATGAAGCTGAAGACCGAGGACGGCAGTGTAGCGTCGACTAAGCCAGAGGTTTTGAGAGAGATTGAGAAGTTCTACCGGCAGTTATACACCTCGGTAACTATACCTACCATTGGCTCTGACAAAGACCCGCGAGCCAAACTAACCCGACACTATACCGAGGATATCCCGGACATCAGCCTGTACGAGATTAGGATGGCCTTGAAACAGCTTAAAAATAACAAGGCGCCGGGTGGGGACGGAATTACGACAGAGCTTCTGAAAGCGGGTGGCACACCGGTACTTAAAGTCCTTCAGAAGCTATTCAATTCCGTCTTACTCGAGGGCACAACGCCGGAAGCGTGGAACAGAGGTGAGGTGGTGCTCTTCTTCAAAAAGGGTGATAACACCCTATTGAAGAATTACAGACCCATCTCACTTCTGAGCCATGTTTATAAGCTGTTTTCAAGGGTCATCACGAATCGCCTCGAGCGCAGGTTTGATGACTTCCAGCCTCCCGAACAAGCCGGTTTCCGAAAAGGCTGAAACCTTACCATAGACCACATCCATACGCTGCGGCAGGTTATACAGAAGACCGAGGAGTATAATCTGCCACTATGCTTGGCGTTTGTGGACTATGAGAAAGCCTTCGATTCGATCGAAACCTGGGCAGTGCTGCAATCTCTGCAGCGGTGCCACATTGACTATCGGTACATTGAAGTGTTGAAGTGCTTATACAGAAACGCCACCATGTCGGTCCGAGTACATGAACAGAGCACGGGGGCAATTCCATTGCAGAGAGGTGTGAGACAGGGGGACGTAATTTCCCCGAAACTGTTCACCGCTGCAATGGAGGATGCCTTCAAGCTGCTGGAGTGGAAAGGATTCGGCATTAACATCAATGGCGAGTATATCACTCACCTTCGATTTGCCGACGATATCGTAGTCATGGCAGAATCGCTGCAAGAGCTCAGCACAATGCTCGATGATCTCAACAGGGTTTCCCAACAGGTGGGCCTTAAAATGAACATGGGCAAGACGAAAGTCATGTCAAATGCCCATGTCGTGCCCATCCCAATATCCGTTGGGAGCTCTGTTCTCGAAGTTTTTGACGAGTATGTCTACCTGGGACAAACTGTCCAGTTAGGTAGGTCCAACTTCGAGAAAGAGGTCAATCGTCGAATCCGACTCGGCTGGGCAGCGTTCGGGAAACTTCGCAACGTCTTTTCGTCAACAATACCGCAATGCCTAAAGACGAAAGTCTTTAACCAGTGTGTGTTACCAGTGATGACATATGGAACAGAGACGTGGTCACTCACAATGGGCCTCATAAGAAAGCTCAAGGTCACTCAGCGAGCTATGGAGAGAGCTATGCTTGGTATTTCTCTACGAGATCGAATCAGAAATGAGGAGATCCGTAGAAGAACTAAAGTTATCGACATAGCTGCAAGGATTAGTAAGCTGAAGTGGCAATGGGCAGGGCACATTGCTCGTAGAACTGATGGCCGTTGGGGCAAAAAGGTTCTCGAATGGAGACCGCGCACCGGAAAACGCAGCGTGGGACGACCTCCAACGAGGTGGACAGACGACCTGGTGAAGGTCGCTGGGAGTCGTTGGATGAGAGCGGCATCTGACCGCTCGTTGTGGAGATCTAAGGGGGAGGCCTTTGTTCAGCAGTGGACGACCTGTGGCTGATATGATGATGATGATGAAGAGAGTAAATATCCACTCGAAAATTCCACATTAGCTAGGTGTGGTGTGTCCTACCGCGGACCCGAAGATGGTAAGTATCAATCCAACTTGCTAACTAAACCTAACTTGTTAGGTTTTGGCGTAGTGCTTTCTGAACTGAAAGTCATTATAATTATTATTGAAGACAGACAAGAAGCCACAACAAAAATCATGTGGCATAAATTGTATTAAATAATAAGTATTATACGACTGGGTACAAATAATCTAATTGTTATATTTTTTTATCGTAAGGAATTATATATAAATATAAGTATATGTAAGTATATGATGGTATTAAGTGCGTACCCTACACATACTGTATTTGCTGCGCCCTAACAGGGTTACATGTTAAATCTCACCACTAACAACACCTGTAACTATACATAAATGCAATAAAGATTTGAGTTTGATACATTTTGGAAGAGATCCGAAGGAAGGCTGTTATGTGCATTGTCAAGTGATGCCACAGAGGTGTTAAGTGACCCACTTTACTATAGGCGGTCCCTTGGTCTCGTTGCCAGAGACCCCAATTACCGATACTTACTCAACGCCTCGAAAGTGGTGGGAAGGTTTGACAAAACGAATACTTTCACACCCTGCCGCAGAGATGCAAGTGGTTCAATGGTCAAGCCAATGTTCAGATTGGTGATATTGTAACTATTGTGGAACAAAACCTTCCACATTGGAGTGGTTTTTGGCCGAGTAATTGAACTTCATCTTAGTTCTGATGGCGTCGTGGGTGTGCTCATCCTGCGTACTGCAAGCGTACGTATATTCTTTCCTACTCCTCCCTTTTCTTTTCTGATTAATTTGCTCGCGGGTCCCATTACAGTTATTCATTTCTCTGGGACACATTGAGCTTTCGCTGTTCTTTCCGGTGGTCGCCATTCTAGATCCTAGCTTACAGGAGTTGCAGTGGTTATGTGATGTATGTATGTTATGGGAATGTGTGCCAGGCTTGTCAAATGGGTAAATCTAAGTAATACAAATCTCCGATCAACATTTTTATAACAAAATCTTTTCATCAATTAGACAACTAACGTAATGTTTAAAGAGCTATATCTTCTTCAATATAAATCACTTATAAAAGTTCCAAAATGTACCTATTTAAAGCAATGAATAGAATTAATAATACTTAATTAACCAGTTATTTCATTATTAATTTGATAAGTAAGATCTAGGGAATGAAAGTTCTTGTATGAGATTAGAGATACGTTTTTAGTATTTTCTACTAGGAAAACAAATCCGTTATCTTTACTTTCATTTTCCAAACTTTCGATAGCAACTACGTTGTTAATGAGGGACCTGCGGACGGAATCCGATATCACTTTGAGAGAGATGGTCGCCTTCCCAGTAACAAAAAAAATTGCCGGATTACAGAGCTAACGCGTCCTCGCCGTCTCTTCTGATAACTTCATGACATTGCAGTGCTACCTATCTATTTGTACTATCAGCGCAACTATCTTTCCGTCTGCCCTGGTTATAGGTTACCCGGGCCAGCTGTCGTTTGGGCGGAAGCTGGATCTCTGCCGGATATTATTTATACCCTCTGCCTGCAATTACCGTAGCCGCTACCATAATTAGGAATAGCGGGGCAAATCGTCAGTTTGATACACGCAACATTGTCGTGATTAATTTGAACACTATCCTGTACTGGCTTGATATGATGGATTGAATTATTACTTGTAAACATAGCAATAGCAGTAGCCCTGACTATTTATTATCTGCCGATAAACGGTAACTGATCTTTATTCATATTTATGTAAGGCAACCCCTGGAATGGTCTGTCAAAGAAATGTACATAGCCGCTTTAAGTTGTAAGTTCATTTCATTTAAGAACGGCGCTTCTTGACTGCTTTTGATATTAAAGCATAAATATCCCTAGACTCCATCATCATATCCAAAAGATTTTTTGTATTGTTACGTCTTGATCTTACTGAATCCTTGAAAGAATCTTTCAGGATATTGATTCCTTCATAATCATCTTCGCTTTGATTGTTTGAATTTCGATTTTCATGACTATTTACTGTCTCATTATTTTCTGTTTCTTGACTTTCATCCATTTCATTGTGCTTATCTTTATTACTTTCACCTTTGTGGTTATCTTCATTGTTTTCGCTATCACCCGTGTAATTATATTCACTTCTGCTACTATCACTTTCTTCATTATTGTTGCCTTCCTCGTTGTTCGCATTTACATTATTTTTATCTTTTTTATCAAATTCATTGTTACTATTATTGTTACGCTCAAGATTTGCATTTTCTTTACTTAAAATTTTCTCGTTTTCCGCATTATTACCTGCCTCATAAATTTCGTTTTCATCAGTTTCATTATTATTTGCTTCATAATTACTATCATCTCCTTTATTATTTTTATTTTCGTCACTATTGTATTTTATGTCATCTCTTGTATTATCTTTGTTTTTAAAGCTTTTGAAAGTTGGCGTTGAATTGTTATAACCATTAGAAATTCCCATTCTTAATACTTTTTCAGGTTCAGGCAAAATCGATACTCTGTTATGATATTCATCCAATGTTTTCTCTCTGTCTTCAGAAGAGGATTGTAAGCTTTCTTCATATGCAGGAATCGAACCTTCATCTGAACTTGATTTTGATTTTAAGATGTCTTGTAAATCAAGATCATCAAACAGCTCCATAATAACTTTGTCCATTTTATCGTCATGTTCAGAACTATTATTTTGTTCTACAGTATTGTTTTTCTCATGAGTTATTTTAACCATAGATGTATCGTCTTCTTCTGTTTCAAATATTGATTGATCTTCTAACTGTGTGGTTACTGTTTTCTTCATAACTACAACAGGTTTAGCCGTAGCTTTACTTGTTGATTGAGTTTTTGCGTTAGATTTAGATTTTAGTTTTGATTTTCTTTCTAATATAGATTTTGATTTATTTTCTAGATTAGTAGTTGACTTAATTTTTGTATTCAATTTTGGTTTACTTTTAGCTTTAGTTATACTTTTTGACGGATTTCTTAATACTGCTTTCGGTTTCACTTTTGACTTAGAATTCGATTTAGTTACTGTTCTAATAGTTTCTTCATTTTCATCTTGGTTACCCTTTTCATTATGAACTTGGTCCAGATACTCCTTAATCTCGTCGCTTTCAAACATTGTTTTTAGGAATTCCTTAAAAACACTGTTTCGATCTACCGTCCTGGTCGCGATTAACGGAGGATGATTATTTGTATTAATCGGATAGGTCTTAAATTGTTCCTTTATTGGATGCTGCGTGTAAGGCGTTAGAAATGTACTTCGTCTAGGTGGTCTTTGTGTGCTCGTTTGAAGAACATAAACTTGTTCCTGAAAGTCAAATAATCTGATGTGTAACATTGTTCCTAAAACTATATCTTCTAAAACATATTATTATAAATCAATTTCAAGTCACCTGTGCCATGATCTCCTCGATCCATTTGGCGTAAAATCCGAGTTTGGTGAAGACTGTAGGAGAGTCAGGGGTGCCACAGATTGGTGAGCCAAAGCTTATTACCCCCATTAAAATTCCATCCAATATACCGGGTCCTCCAGCGTCACGCTATTGGGGGAAAATTAAACTTAGTGAAACATTAAATTGATTCATTTTAGCTAAAAAACTTCTACTGCTGAATATAGGGCTCCTGTTTCTTATACTCTATAACTGCTGCAATCTACATTTTTACTTTTTCTGATAAGTCTTAATAGTAGTAGGTATTAGTGTATCAACGAGCCTTACGGCCGAATACTCAAACGCCATTTAATTTTACTAATAAAAAAATTAAAAAAATTACTTTATGTCCCCGCTTTAGCTATTCGAGAAACCTGTTTTTGGCACAAAACCAGGCGGCTCTATTTTTTTTAAAATTAACATTGCGCACTCTAGGATTTCTCCTGTATAGTGGGTGCGTTAACAGACATGAACTCCACATATAATACACCCCGACCCGGAACAACTACAATAATTCAGATCATACAAATATTTTTTCCGTCCGGGAATCGAACCCACGACCCAGAGCGCAGCAGCCGACTGTATCAGCCAATGCACCAACCGTGCCGTCAAAAAATTGTTTAAGCGGGGACTTAACGTTAAATGGCGTTTGAGTATTCGGCCGGTAGTCACTTGATAATAAATAAATAAATATACAATGTTTTGTAATTTAGTTACTAATACACTTTATTAATTTAAATAAAATATACGGATGTCACCAGGATTTCTCCTGTATCGGGGCTATAGTTTAAAGATATAAATCTCACATGTATGTACATGTTTGTAGACCCGAAACAACTATCTGAAGATCATACAAATATCGGTTCCGTGTAGGGATCAAACTCGTGACTCGCATCGCAGACAGCCAATCTTTTAGCCGTTGCACCAATCGTAACTTCTTTTTTTGTCATCATCGTGATTAGCCACCTATAAGTCCACTACTTAACATAGGCCTCCCCGTAGACTTCCACAACTGTTTCATTATTTTAGGAGGTATTTGCAAATACTCACCGCTTTGCAGGTGGGTTGGTGAGCGCAGTATGGCTACTGTTCCACATAAGGGAAGCTGCTGCCCATCCCTCTGGTTAAGAGTCCCTTAGTCACATTTTATGGCATCCAACGGGAGAAGATGGAATGGTGCTATATGCCCAAACCGAACATCACAAGGACTCATAATGTTTTTGTAATTAATAGTTAGTATATTACTTTACTATGGTACGAACTACGATTGAAAAAGAAACATTTAAGGATCTAAAGAAAAACTTACAAACACAGACCGGTGTTACTAACAGATACGAGTGTACATAATGTAATAGTGTTAGAGGTAAGAGATCATTAGCATACGATTAGTATAGAGGCGCTCATAGCCAGTTGCACTCACTGATCGGTAAACGATTGGCGAGGTTAAGCAACGCTTGGCGCGGTCAGTCTCTGGATGGGTGACCGCATAGTGGTATTTCAACTGTCTCCGTGCTTCGGAGGGCACGTTAAATCGTCGGTCCCGGTTGTTGTCATTAGACAGCAGTCGTTAAGCCAAGTCGGAGGCCTTTGGGCGGCTTGAACAACTCTGACACAAGGGTGGCCACTAACCATACGAAACATATATATATTAGCATACGACCAAAATAAATGCAGTAGCTTATTTTAACCAACATACGTTACATGCGCCGCCTCCCTTCGAGAAGAATCCAGCACAAAAATGTCTCTCTGTCACAAACTCCCTGAAAAGATAATAAAGTTATCATATTCACCATAATAACTGTAGCCATTTGAGCCCACCAGCAAAGGTAGGCAAAATGGCGCGCGGAACGGTTTACAGTAAAAAAATTGATTAGTTAAACGGTGACTACTAAACTCTTCAGTCAAGCTATCTATCTATCTTAGTTGGTCTAAAATATATAATTCCTATTCATTTTGCGTCCAAGCACAACGGTGTTCTTATGATTTATATACGACAGGTTGCCACCTGTGCCCTGAGCTGAAAATCAGCGCTACAGTTACCTGTAGCATAGGCTGAGCTGTGGCCTTTTAAACGCACGACTCCACACCAGCCTCGCCATATTATATTTATGTGTACCTACAGTGTGCTGGTTTTTGTGTTGTTTAATCAATGTATTTCTTTCTATTGTCTCATATGTTTCAATCCGGGGGCAGCGGGCCACAGTGGATTTTTGTGTCTGGGAACCTGACAGTTAACGGATTATGTAAGCTTAAGCTCAACCTTTAATCTTCACTGTGTGTATAGAATTCTCTCAAAAAATAAGTTTCAAGCGCGTTGAGTAATCAAGTTAATATTGGTACATATTTAACTTTCACACTTATGTTTACAAAAGATTTCATAAACAAAATAAAACTTTTTAGCTAAAAAAATACCGACTTCAAAATTCTGTACTATATTAAAACCACTAAAAAGAAAAGAAACACTTTATTTATGAAGTCGGGCAGGTCCCCCGGTGCCGCCTAGTCCTTCTAGACATGGGTAACTCAACACATCAGCATGAGCTGCAGGTCAGATAACGGTTCAAGGACTTGTTTTTTTTATATTTTTTTATTATTAAAAAAAAAACGTTGCCCCGCACTAGGATTTCTCCTGTGTCGTGGGTGCGTTTACAGACATGAATTCCACATACAATACACCCAGACCCGGAACAACTACCTGCAGATCATACAAATATTTGTTCCGTGCGGGAATCGAAACCGCCACATTTCATCTCTTTCATAATATAGGTTTAAAACATAATATATCAGCGATTTTTCTTTGATTATTTTTTATTTAAAATAAATTTTTAAATAATATATCATAAATGCTTCGCGTTTTATTTATGCACCTCTAATCATTCAGTCACTATACGTCAGCTCACAGAACGAATCAGATTAACCATAGATCAACAACTCAAAGTGACTACTTGAGCGAATATAGACTCAAAAACTATCGACAAAGCGTTCATTATGCTCTGTGAGCTGTCAATGAGCCGTGAGCTGTCTATGTTGCATTTGAACCGCAGCTCAGCAGCTCAAGTCTCTGTGATCTGAATCATTGAACCGGCTCAGACCTGAGTTACACATGCCTAAGTCCTTCTACTTGAGGGATTGGCCCTCTCTTGATCTCACTCTACGGTCTCGCGGCGGCGGGATGCCAGGCAGACCGCGTGCAACTGCGTGCTCTCCTCCAACCACCAGTACATCGCCGTACGCGCGCCATGACACCTGGTTTTCCACCCCCCTCAGTAAATCTACCATAGCTACCTGTAGACTGAGGTTACTTTGATTCTGAGGGGTGACTGTAGTCAAAGCTTTTTCATATTGTACGGTAGGTGCAGTGGCTGATACAGTCGGCTGCTGCGCACCGGGTCGTGGGTTCGATTCCCGCACGGACCAAATATTTGTACGATCTGCAGGTAGTTGTTCCGGGTCTGGGTGTATTGTGTGTGGAATTTATGTCTGTAAACGCACCACGACACAGGAGAAATCCTAGTGTGGGGCAACGTTTTTTATATAAAAAAAAATAAAAAATTAAATCATGAATTGCGTGAAACGGAGCGCAATATGGTAGTTTTTTCTAGAATAGCAACACTTTAACAGTCATGCATAAACGGAATCAAAGTAACCCCAACCCCAACACGGTGCCTAATTTTCAGGCTATAAGCTTACATGTATACGTCACAGAGTCGAGAAGACTAGAACAAGGAATCTTACTTACTTTGAATAAATCTCTTGACATTCAGTAAGAGGATAATAATCCAACACTGCAAACGATAGTAGATTGTTCATGTGATTTTCTATTATGTTGTTGGACTGAAACAGTGACACGCGTTTGAAATACTTTTATTTTTAATACAATATATTATAATTTATTTTTATAATATATTGTATATAATATAATTTATATAATATATTATATAATGTTATATACGCACTGTGATCTTAAACTACAAAGTGTAGTCGAGATTGTCTGTGGTGGCAATTCTTCATTTCGGCGGAATGAAGTCCACTGCTGGACACAGGCCTCCCCCAAAGATCACCACAACGACCGATATGGGTGTATTTGGGCTCATTGGGGTGTTTTGCCATAATCGCCACGCTTGGCAGAATGGTTGGCGATCGCAGTTGAGTTGTTAATGTACTCGAAGGATGCTGCTGCCCATCCTCCGGCTAATCTTGAGTCGACTGTTACGACACCCACGGGAGGAGATGGGGTGGTGGTATTCTGAGCCGGCACCACACGGCAATTGCAGCTACGGATCTGAAGACTGCCAGTCCCCCTTCCACGAAATTGATTATTAATATATTAGTTAGAGCCCAGGGTTAAACTCTCCACGTCCTACCAAGTAGGACTTAAATTTATGATGGAGAACCTTAACATTTGGAGACAACCGGCATCAGGTGGATTTGAGCCCTTTTACTAATAAAATAGTGCACATAGTCAGTTGCATTCACTGATCCTTAAATAATAGGCACGGTTAAGCTAGGCAGGCATCGCTTAGCGCGGTCAGTCTATAGATGCGTGACCGTATACTATTAGAACAGAGCACCTCTATGCTTCGGAGGGTACGTAAAGTCGTCAGTCCCGGTTGTTGTCATTAAATGAATGCACTCTTTAAGCCAATCGGAGGCCTTTGGCCGGCTTAAACTACCCTGACACAAGGTTTTTTTTTAAAAACGTTGCCCCACTTTAGCGCTTCTTCTGTGTCGTGGGTGCGTTTACAGTCACAAATTCCACACACAATACACCCAGATCCGGAACAACTACCTGCAGATCATACAAATATTTGTTCAGTGCGGGAATCGAACCCACGACCCGGGGCGCAGCAGCCGACTGTATCAGCCACTGCACCAATCGTGCCGGTATTATTTAAAAAGCATGTATTTATTTTAAATAAATTGACCCGTTCATATGACAATTAATATTATTTTTTAAGTGTAATTAATCATTGTAATTTCCAATTCAATTTATTTGCATAAATTAGGCAGTATTACATTAGGTGTTAAAAATATTTACTGTATCGCCATATTCAACCTTACGGGCGTGGCTTGCGAAAGGTACAAAATCATAATAATCAAACAATCAAATAATAATGTCAATAATTACACAAAAATATCCCTTAGTATGTCCAAATCCAATACATTTGTAAATAAAAATTATTATAATGTCAATTCTTGGTAATTACAGTTCGAATAAAGTTCTTCAAATTCGATTAATGATCGGAAAATGCAAAATATATATTTATAATTTAATTATGCTCTTTAATCAAACCTTTATTATTTGTATTTAATATCGCTCATTTTCAAACTCCGTTTGTACAGAGTGCGCTCGCGATAAAGTTCTCTAGAGTTTAATTTACTTACCAAAAAAATCTTATATGACAGCTAAATGTGCGTGTGGTGCCGGCTCAGAATGCCACCACCCCATTGCATCCCGTGGGTGTCGTAAAAGTCGACTAAGGGATTAGCCGGAGGATGGGCAGCAGCGCCCTTCGAGTACATTAACAACTCAACTGCGATCGCCAACCCGCCTGCCAAGCGTGGCGATTATGGCAAGACCCCCCAATGAGCCCACAACACACTCATATTGGTCGTTGTGGTGATCTTTGGGGAGGCCTGTGTCCAGCAGTGGACTTCATTCGGCCGAAATGATGAAATGCATGACAATATACCTGTTGTTGGTAGTGGTTTTACATAATATGTGGTTTTCCTGACCATGTATCTATATTTTCTATTTTATTAGGTGACAAAGATACGAAAGAGACGAAAGATACATAAACTTACTCGTCTTGATCCCCAACCAACTATCGTAATGCCATCAGTATTAGAACTCAGTGGCAAGGGGTTCTTATCGTATCCAATCTTCTTTATTTTACGCTTGGAGTGTTGGAAATTAATCTGCCTTAATGTTTTCATAATGGCGATGTTGTGCCTCAAATTCTTGGGGTTGTAGTTTGGGTGAAAATAGATCTCTAAGATGGGGATTTTTTCACCCCCAAATTCGTAGTACTCGGAGCCAACCTGAACGGAGAGGAAGGACGGGTTCTCGCGGTAGAATCGGTTGTTCCAGGCTCTGATGCAGATAAAAGCTTTTTAATAGATTCATTATTCGTCATTCATCCATTATCCGTGTGGTGTCTGGATATGTTCTTACTTCACTCTATTGAGGAGATGTCGTAAGAGATGACTCAGGGACTCTAACCAGAAGGATGGGCAGCAGCATCCGTTCTGTCGAACAATAGCCATACTGCGCTCGCCAGTACGCCTGCCAAGCGTAGTTAGTACTAGAAAATTCCCCTCAAAATGATGATACAATTGTTGAAATATATGAGGAGAGCCCTTGTTAAGCAGTGGACATCCTTTAGCTCATATGATAATCCATTTTTATTGGAGGTCACAAACTCCATAAACTCCATCGTACACTGTGAAATTATTATGACTTATTTTTGACACAAAACAATACTTAAGTATTGTTTTGTGTCAAAAACAATACTTAAGGACACAAAACAATACTTAAGTATTGTTTTGTGTCCTTAGCGGTAACAAATAATTAAGGATTTCGAATACCGGTATTGATACCAGGTGTAACTACACCTGTTTTGTGTTTTTCTGCCAAAACGATGTCGTGTGAGTGATATACTGGCCATTGATGTTGATGCCGAATCCTTTCCACTCTAGTATCTTGAAGGCATCCTCCACTGCAGCAGTGAAAAGGTTCGGGGAAATGACGCCCCCCTGTCTCACACCTCTCTGCAATGGAATTGCCCCCGTGCTCTGTTCATGTACTCAGACCGACGTGGTGGCATTTCTGTATAAACACCTTAACATTTGGATGTACCGTAAGTCAATATGGTACCACTGCAAAGATTGCAGCACTGCCCAGGTTTCGATCGAATCGAAGGCTTTCTTATAGTCCAGAAACTATAAGAATAGTGACAGATTATACTCCTCGGTCTTCACTATAACCTGTCGCAGCATATAAATGTGGTCTATGGTGCTAAAATCGTTTCGGAAACTGGCTTATTCAGGAGGCTGGAAGTCATCAAACCTGCGCTCGAGACGATTCGTAATGACCCTTGAAAACAGCTTATAAACATGGCTCGAAGCGAGATGGGTCTATAATTAGTCAACAGGCTGTTATCACCCTTTTTAAAGAGGAGCACTACCTCACCTCTGTTCCATTCCTCCGGCGTTGTGCCCTCGAGTAAGACGGAACTGAATAGCTTCTAAAGGACTTTAAATACCGGTGTTACACCTCCTTTCAGAAGCTCCGTCGTAATTCCGTCACCACCCAGCGCCTTGCGATTTTTAAGCTGTTTCAGGGCTATCCTTATCTCGCACAGGCTGATGTCCAGGATATCTTCGGTATAGTGTTGGGTTATTTTGGCTCACGGGTGTTTGTCATAGCTAATGGTAGGTAAAGTTACCGAAGTGTATAGCTGTCGGCACAAGTTCTCAATCTCTTTCAAAACCTCTGGCTTAGTCGACGCTACATTGCCGTCCTCAGTCTTCAGCTTCATAATACGACTTTGTCTCGTTAATTGCGCCTCGTTTTACGACACGGAATGAGATAATACAACACTATCCAATAGACCTGTCTCTTGCAAACATTTGCGAAACCTTGATTACACTGAATCGTGTCTTCATAACTGTTGGTGTTAAAGGTACGTCTATCGTGATGCAAGGACTCCCATATCCGTCTATTAAGCAGTTGGTATACTTCAGTATCGTCGGAGGACTGGAGCGCGTCTTTTTGATCGGAGAACTGTTTTGGTCTACCTTTACCGTGGGTTTTAAAGGACTCTTCGTGATGTACTCCTTTTTTCAAAAGCGTTCTCACAGGAAATGGACCTGGATGAGACCTGATGGTTCCACAAAGAATGAGATTGACTCGAGAGCTTTCACCTCGACCTGCCAAATTGCTTCGAGTGCCCAGAACATTGCGTATCTGTGCATGATTTAAATGGTAGTAATAGTAACAGTGAAATGTGTCTTGGAGATATCTCCCAAAATATACGTTTATGAGTATGTATAGGCTCTACTTATGGGCATATATACTTTCTACTTCATAATGTGGGTGTGTCGAGGTCAGTGCGTAGACCTTCAATGAATACCTCTTGGATATTCTAAGTATAAAGTACGCTACCCTACTCGACACACTTTCAACAGTATTTTTTAACCCCTACACTACCTTTAGAAGGGTCGTCACTTTTCTGGTAGTAGAATAGGTTGCCAGATTTCAGGATATTCGTGTCCTCGTCCTCTCTTCGGACTTCTGATAAACCCATGACATCCTAGTGCAACTTATCTATTTCTTCTACCAGCTTAACCAACTTTTTGTCTGCCCTCAGTGTGCGTGCGTTGTATGTTACCAGGGCCAGTTTTCGTTTGCGGTGGTAGTAGGATCTTATACGGAGATTCATAGTACTCCCTGTCCCGCCATTACTGTGGCTGCTACCATGACCAGGAATAGCGAGGCTGCCCAATACTGGGGGTCAGTGCTTTAATTGTGTCGTCATATTGGGGAAAATTTGCCGATACTCACCACGCTTGACAGGCGGGTTGGTGAGCACAGAACTGCTGTACTGATCAACAAAAGGGATGCTGCTGCCCATCCTTCTGGTTAAGAGTGCCTTAGCATTTACGGAGGAGATGGAGTGGTGCTATATTCTTAGTCCGGACACGACACGGAACATACGCTAAGCAATTGTTAAATAAAGCTCTTATGGTCTATTTGAAGAATGTTCATGTCTCGCAATGGACGCTCTTGACTGTAATAATATTTCACATACTAGATAAGAGAGTTCCCGTTTGCGTTTGTTACAGGGGTGCGAAATGCGAGTGGTTCAGCAGACAATGCATCGCACACCTGGAGAGCCTTTCATTAAAAATAATCAAACCTTAAAGATACAAAAATCTTACAATTGCAAGCACGACGCCGAAGTTATGACCATATCAGATTTGATAATGGAGCTACCACATTGGAATTTATTGAAGAGTTGCACGCTGGCCATGAAGGGGAAGCTCCTGATTGTTCCTTTTTTACCCTGGAAGATGCGACGGCCGCTAGGTTCTACAAATACAAAGTCAGCGAAATAAGCTAGGCGGTAATGCTGATGGTGTCAAGGTGTTTAAATGTGATCTAAAGTAAATCTATACTTGTATACAAGGAGTACTACCTTATCTCTTGTAACCCTTGAACAACTATATAATAAAATAAAAATCCAGTTAATCAGTTCAAAAATAAATTACACTTACGCCAGAAATCATTACTACCTAAAATATTATCACTGGAATCATTTGCAGTATTAAAATTTGTTACATTTTCATAATCATTTTCGTATTTACTTAGATGTCTTATAATTTCCTTATTTATATCAAAATAAGTTACGTTGTTTTTAAGCCCATATATTTCTTGTAAATCTTCAAGTTTTCTGTGGAATGCTTCTATAAGCATAGTAACGTAAACAGCGTCTGTTGTTTCATCGCTTTTATTATCTTTATTTAATACTTCAGTTAATCGTGTAATAAAAACTTGAGTTCTGTTATCGATGTTATCAACTTTAGCTAGTCTTGCTATTTCATTGATATTGTTATCATCTTGCAAAGTTATGGAAGCAAAGAAGTTGTGAATTAATGAATATTGTTTCAACTTTGGTTGATGATTCACATCTTGGAGTTTTAGAGTGGAGAATAAATTGTTAACTGTATTTCGTATTGCCCACTCAGTCACAAGGATGTCGTTGTCTTCTAGGACTGGTAATTTTACAAGACTTTGAATTTGAACGAGGATGTTAAGAAACGTGAAGCACAAGATATTCTTCGTCATCTTAAATATATGAAGACAGATATTTTCTGTGCCAATGAAATGTAGTTTAAAATAAATATTACGGCAAATTTTACTATAGAACCAAAATGTTTTTGTTATTAAAGTAGTTGCTCAATGTACTGAGGTGTTTTCTTATGGAGCTTGCTTTATATATATTTTATGTCATATTATTTATTGTGCAATATACATTCTTATCAATGCAATAAAACTTCATCTGATGTAGCACATATTTAATAGAATTGAAATGGGTACAATATTGAATACATTTTGATAATTATAAAAGAAGCAACATATACTGAGCATTGGATTAGGACACAGGACGCATAAAAGGATCGAAGGATTACTTAGTTTACTTTTTTAGCAGTTTTGACTGGCACCAGCTATTTTATACGAAAAAAGTAGCTGATGTACAATTTTGTAGAAAAGATGACTAATTACTACACTATTGCCGATACGGTTAATGCAGTGGCTGATACAGTCAGCTGCTGTGCTCCGCGTCGCGGGTTCGATTCCCGAACGGAACTTGTGTGATCTGTAGGTAGATGTTCCGGGTCTGGGTGTATTGTGCGTGGAATTTGTATCTGTAAACACACCTACGACACTGGAGAAACGCTAATGTGGGGCAACTTAAAAACAAGGTTACTTACTATGAATTGAAAGTAATTTTCGATTCTATTCGTTAGGTTGATGAGAATTATATATATAGGAAGATGAGATTAGAATCACAAAATTTTCATTTAAAAATCATTAAAAAATCTGAATTCAATGAGCTTTACGATTTTTTTATTTGCGTATGTTCAAGTAGTATGTCGTGCCTATCCCAATATCCATTGGGAGCTCTGATCTCGAAGTTGTTGACGAGTATATTACTTTTACATTACCAACTTCGAGAGTATATTAGTTTGTTCGATCGGATCGGGCAGGATTTTTTCTCTGCCAGCAGTAGTGTCAGCTATGTTGGCACAGCACGAAAACTGGAATGCAGTGCTGTGGGAGTGTCATGCTTCAGAAAGAAAGTTAATACCCGGGGCGGTGACTATAGCTTAACTATTAATGACAAAATTATTAATTCGGATATCCAAGTTGCTACCGCTTTTGAGAATTTTTTCACCGACATTCCCGTTTCAACTACTAAATGTTTGAACTCTTCCCCCACTGTTGCAGAAACTTTACTCAAAAATAATGTTAGCACTTGCAATCATGCATTCAAATTCAATCATGTTAACTGTAGTGATATCATAAGAACCTTTAACACTCTGAATGTAAAAAAAACGACAGACTTGTGGGGAAATTCCGTCAGCGTGGTCAAATCTATCATTGATATTGTTGCATCTCAATTGGCCGTAATTTTTAATAAATGTATTGACTGTGGAAAATTTCCTGATCTTATGAAAAATAGTAGGATAATTCCTTTATTTAAATCAGGTAGCACAACTGACCCTACTAATTTTAGACCTATTTCGGTGCTACCTACATTTAGCAAAATATACGAAAAGCTTATTTTGGATCAAATGCAAAGGCATTTTAATAAGTATCAGTTACTGCATTGCAAACAGTTTGGGTTCACCAAGGGTCGTTCAACAACTGATGCTGGTGTTGAACTTTTAGGACATATTTTCGGTGCTTGGGAGGATTCACACGATGCCCTGGGCATCTTTTGTGATTTGTCTAAGGCATTTGATTGTGTTCTTCACAAAATATTGATCAGGAAATTACTTCACTATGGTGTAAAAGACTCTGCACTGGATCTTCTTGTCTCATACTTGAGTAATAGGATTCAGAAAGTTGATGTTAACGGTAAGAGGTCTCCTGGGTCTGTGGTCACAATGGGAGTTCCGCAGGGCTCAATTCTTGTTCCATTTTTGTTTCTTATTTATATAAATGACCTACCTTATATCGTAAGGGACAATCACGAGATAGTGTTGTTTGCAGATGACACTTCACTTTTATTCAAACTGAAACGCCAACATCTGGCTACTGACGATGTAAATAGCGCTATCTCCAGACTGGTCCACTGGTTTAGTGTTAACAATTTACTCTTAAATGAGAAAAAAACGAAGTGCATTAAATTTACTACACCCAATGTTAGAATTGTAAAAACCAGTGTGCTAATGAATGGTGCGGAGTTGGATCTTGTGGACACAGCACTGTTTTTAGGTATCACTTTAGATTCTAAGCTGCAGTGGGGCCCACACATACTTAAATTGTCGAAAAGGCTTGGTTCTGCAGCATACGCGGTTATGAAAATTCGTAATTTAACAGACATAGAAACCGCCCGACTAGTATATTTTAGTTATTTTCATAGTGTAATGTCGTACGGTATTCTGTTGTGGGGGAATGCTGCCGACATTCAAACTATTTTTGTGCTACAAAAACGAGCCATTCGGTCAATCTATAAGTTAAGCCCGAAATATTCACTGAGGGAGAAATTTAAGGAGATTAATATAATGACGTTCCCATCTCAGTACATTTATGAAAATATTTTGTATGTACATAAAAATATTAATCTCTTTGCGAAAAAAAAGGGATATCCATAGTATTAATACCAGGAACAAACATAAACTGGTTGTTCCTGCCACTAGGCTCCAGAAGATAACCAAATCATTTACATGTCAATCTGTGCGTTTTTACAATTAAATCCCAAGTCATATTCAAAAATTAAGTCTTAATAAAACGAGAAAGAGAAAGAAAACTTAATAAATTCAAGTCCATTATACAGCAGAAGCTGTGTAGAAAGGGTTTCTATAAAGTTACAGAGTATATGGACGACAAAAATGCTTGGGATTGAGCTGCTCTCATTTTCATAGGCTTATACTGACATTCTTGCTTTATGTATTTATCAAATACAATTGCCATTTTTTTTATGTTGACATTTAAATTATGTCAATATTACCTATAATGGATTCTACTATTTCATATAATGACATTCAATTATTCTATATTTTTTTAAATTACTTTAATGACTTGTTTATTTTTAAATATTCAATTTATTTTGATTTGTTACTGTACTGGCAGTGCGAGAACCATGTGGGTTGTTTTTGCCTTTTGTTTTATTGACGTGATAGTTGTCTGGCAGTTTAGGTATGTCATGCTCGCTCAAGTGTTCTGCTGATGGTGTCGTCGTGTATTGGGTCGCTAAGTTTCCCTGCAATATGGTTGAGCTAAGCGACGCTGATGCATGCGTCATGCTCGTGAACGGGTGCCGTCTGTTGGGACTGGTCAGCCAAATGCTGCCATGGCAACTGAACCAAAACTTAAAAAAAAAATACATTCAGGCTTATTTTGTAGACTTTTTAAGAAGTTTAGACTCGTTTCTCCTACATTGTTTTCACATAACCTTGATTTTTACAACAATGTGCTCATAAAATATTGTAACATTTAATATGATTTAAAAAGAGTAACCATGGAGTTTCTTGCCCGTTCTTCTCCATAGGAAATCCACATCTTGGAACGCGGCAATTAAAGTCTCGACGATTCATAAGTGCCTGTATATGGTTTACATGAATAATAAATATTTTTTATCTTTTTATCTTGAAACCGCAGAGCGGGATCGGAAGTGGGCCGATCCCGCTCGAATGGTCGGAGGGGCGATTATAAAGGATCCTTTCAAAGCTTCGCTTTGCGCTGTGCTTTGCACGTGGGTTATCGTCTTTCCGGGTATACTCTTCAGGCCTAGGCTGACACTAGAATGCAATGCCCGGTGGTGACAGTAGCCCAGGCCGCTGAGGTATTTGCGGAGTCTTGAGCCGGGTCAGGGTCCGCGACCGGTGTAGTTCCGAAGCCAACCGCAGCGATGAATGTTATCGGTGTAGTCAACCCTGCCATAAGACTGGCCAGTGCTTCGCTGCAACTTGTATGCAGTGGTGGGTGCGGTCCGCGGAGCGCAGTCACACTTATAGTAGGCGATGGTGCAGTAGTGGTATCCTATCTCTTAAGACGGGTCGGTCGCTGAAGGGTGCCTCATCGCTCTGTCTCAGACTTCAAAAATTGTAGTCTATGAGCGATGGACTCGGGGAGGGCCGTTGCTCTGACAAACGGGCTCGAGGTGGTGACCGGAACTCCATGAAAATTCTCCCACGGAAGATTAATTTGGTAGTGGTTTATTTATATTATAGTAGTAGAAGTACATTTCTGAGAGATTTGTGTCTGTGACGAATAATCGCTGATGCCGCTGTGCCCTGTACTGTACCCAAGATCGATGCTGGCTACTATATACGATTTACTATTTACGACTATTACGATTACGAATGTATTTTTGTTTATTGTCTATTGTTTAAAAAGTTTTGTTTAAAATAATGTGAGAACTTATTCCTAAGCCGTGTGGTGCCGGCTAAGAATACCACCACCCCATCACATCCCGTGGGTGTCGTAAAAGGCGACTATGGGATTAGCCGGAGGTTAGGCAGCAGCATTCTTCCAGTACATTTCTAACTTAATTGTGATCGCCAACCCGTCTGCCAAGCGTGGCGATTATGGCAAACCACTCAAACCGGTCGCTGTGGTGATCTTTGGGGGAGGCCTCTGTTCAGTACTGGGACCCGCGATTTCACCCGCCGTTTAATTTAAGAGAAAGTGGATTATTTATATATAATTTAGAGTACTTCGACATAGACACTTGACATAGAGTATGTATATATATATATTGGATTTCATGGGTTTAATTTTTTTGCCCGGAACCCTAATTATTTTTCTAAAATAAAAGTAGCCTGTTATTCCTTATAACATCAGCTATCATCCAGTGAAACTCCCGTAGAAATCGGTCCAGCCGTTTCGGAGATTAACGGGAACAAACAGACAGACAGACAGTCAATAAAATACAAATTGCTTTTATGTTGTAGGTACCGTATATACTTTCATATGCATTTAGTAAAAAGCTATTTAGACATTACAAACAGACACTTCAATTTTATTTATTTGTATAGATATATGGAAGCAATTCGAGGGTATATAACACTAAATTAATTAAAAATGACTCAAATCGGTTCTCGGATTTGGAGGTATCGGTGAACTATTAAGACCTTGTATAACATACTTATTTGTGCTTATCTAGAAGCACAAATTCAATTCATCAAATTAAACCTGTTTATTGAAGCTGGTTAAAAAAGAATTAATCAAAAATGGATGGACTGAAAACTAGTGTTAAACAGTGCGTGGTTTAATTCACTGCGCACTGCAAACAGAGCTGAGTAGGTTTTACCATATCTATTACACAAAAAAAAAGTATCTACTGCCTATTAAGGGAACTGCGAAGTACCTACCTAGTCTGCGAGCAAACTATAAGATTAAAGACTATGTTGACGACAGAGACATATGGAGCTAGTGATTTTCTGCACATGTGTTGCTGAAAAATAATAAAAAAGACCGAGCCCCGAGTTTCATTCAGCATTTCTTTTCCTAGATTGTCATGTAGTGATAGGTTTGCTCCCGTGGTTTTAGTATGACGAGTAAAAGTGTCTGTTAGGATCTTATTACTGGCTCCAGTGTGATCTTACGAGGACCTGGAGCCCCCTTCGGTGCCGAAGATGACCGCTCCAGTGGTTTTAGCCGGTAGGAGTCCGGCATACCCCTTCGCCCTTCCCCGGGGCGAAGGAAGTTCCGTGTAAAATTTCCACTGGACACCAATAAAAAAAAAAAGAGGATCTTATTACTGATGAATGTTTCTATTCTATTCCAATGGTTCATCATTCATCATCATCATTTCGGCCGAATGAAGTCCACTGCTGGACACAGGCCTCCCCCAAAGATGTCCACAACGACCGATATGGATGTGTTGTGGGGCTCATTGGGGGGTTTTGCCATAATCGCCACGCTTGGCAGACGGGTTGGCGATCGCAGTTGAGTTGTTAATGTACTCGAAGGACGCTGCTGCCCATCCTCCGGCTAATCCCTTCGTCGACTTTTACGACACCCATGGGAGGAGATGGGGTGGTGGCATTCTGAGCCGGCACCACACGGCAAAGCCGGCACCACACGGCAAAGCGGCACCACACGGCAAAGCCGGCACCACACGGCAAAGCCGGCACCACACGGCAAATCCAATGGTTACATTAAATGAATCAAGTAAATTTTAATTCAAACTTTTTATTGTTTATACATCAGTCAATATATATATTGATATTTATTTAAGGCGATTTAACTTTATACAATGAATGTAACGAAAATAATCATGTTTCTGGTTCCTGTGGTGGTAGCTAAACATCATCATAGGACTCTTTTTGAGACCATATTAAAGGTCAGTGGCATCTTCTTCAAAATTAACGAAGATGTTCGTAGTTCAATTAATAATGTTCCTTTACATCATGAATATCGCCACAAACTTCTAAGGAAAACCGAGAGTGAAATTGTTATTAACAATGCACTGTGTTATCCAAATGATGTAGAGAAACTTTGGAGTTTAAACAGAAATTCGAAACATAAAACGAAGTCGATGTTGAAAATAAAAAAGCAATGAAAGTAAACATGCAAATAGATGAAATTCAACGATAAGAATTTTAATCTATACTATTAAATAAAACTTAAACTTGTGAAACACAAGACTGACATAAATTTACCATCAGGATTTTGATTTGATTCAGGCTTGTTTGTAGATTTTTCTAGATGTATGTACACGTACTGAAATATATATCAAAGTTTTATTACCAAGTAGCTGGGACCCGTGGTTTCACCCGCGTTTAATTTAAAAGAAATTTAGAGTACTTCGACATAGACACTTGACACAGAATATATAAATTGCATATCAAGGTTTTTTTGCGCGAAACTTTGCACGGCACGGTTGGTGCAGTGGCTGATACAGTCGGCTGCTGTGCCGGGTCGTGGGTTCGATTCCCGCACGGAGCAAATATTTGTACGATCTGCAGGTAGTTGTTCCGGGTCTGGGTGTATTATTTCTGTAAACGCACCCACGACACAGGAGAAATCCTAGAGTGGGGCAAAGTTTAAAAAAAAATTTTTTTGTTCTAAAATAAAGGTAGCCTAAGTTATAACATCAGCTATCTGCCAGTGAAGCCCCGTCAAAATCGGTCCAGCCGTTTCGGAGATTACCCGGAACAAACAGACAGACAGACGGACAGACAAAACATTTAAAAATTGATTTTTTGTTATAGGTACCGTATATACTTTCATATGCATTTAGTAAAAAGCTTTTATTTTGACATTACAAACAGACACTTCAATTTTATTCATTTGTATAGATAGACTAGTAATTCTTGAGAAATCTTACCTATGTTAAAATTATGATATTAACAGCCTTTAACTGCCTTATTGCAGGGCAATAGTAAGAGCAGGCAAAGAGGCGATCATAGTAAGCTGCACTCATTGATCGGTAAACGATCGGCGAGGTTAAACAACACTTAGAGTGGTCGGTCATTGGATGGGTGACCGCATAGTGGTATTTGAAATCATCGCCTCTCCGTGCTTCGGAGGGTACGTAAAACCGTCGGACCTGGTTGTTGCCATTAGACGGCAGTCGTTAAGCCAAGTCGGAGGCCTTTTAGTCCAGTCATAGTCATATATTAGGGGTTTAACCTCGGAATCGAAAAAACGCTGGAAACTCGTATACACCTTCATTTTGGCAGTTCTAAAAGTTGTCTCAAAAGTTTCATAAATTCTCGTGCCTACGTCATTATTGAAACAACAAGTTATCCCAATTTTGTAATCAGGCTGTAAGCATAATCCCCTATAATTATAGACCTGCCCTCATTCTTCCACACAAAGTAGTTTAAAAAATGCTTGATCAGATGATGGGTTATTTTAATATATACAAGATTTTGCATAATCCGCCTTCAGCTGATATGCTGATGATGATGATAATAATATTATTTATATCCCTTATAAGACGTCAGTATTATCTGATGTAATTTTATTTGCTCATGGCACTTCGCTTATTTTTAATGCAAACAGAAATATTAATGAAGTTGACACGTTAATGATAGTTTATCTCTTATTAAACGCTAATTAAACCAAATATTTAAAATTTTCGCTCAACGCCAAACGTACCTCAAGTCGGATTAGAAATAATTCCTGAAGGCAACAAACTCCACGCGTGTGAGGTACTGTTTTATTTTGTAGTAACTTTTTAATGATTTTGTTTCCCAACTTACCCCGCACTTTAAGATTCCTCCGAGATGAAACAATATTTCTGTTAAGATTTGAGGACTGCTTAAAGTCTTTCATAGTGAGGCTGTTAACTTTTGCCACAAGGTCTATAGTAAAATCCACGAATTCTTCACAATTTCCAATTTGTGATGAAACTTTTCTATTCCTAGTTTCTGATTCACTTCTCGCATGCTTATGTTCTGTTATTTGGCCATAGACATCCAAATAGTTTTCTTGTAATATTGTTCTAACCACTGTGTCTAATTGTATCATAGCTTCAGTACTTAGACTAGTTTGGTCGAAGCTTCAGAATGATTATCGACATTCACTTTGGTTATATTTAGAATTTCAACGCGTCCAAGCTTTTATCTGCTATATTACTCAAAACATAACGCATTGATAATAACAATTTTATGTTTAACCAAACTTTATGTTTACAGAGATTTTCATTAAAATTTACATTGATAAATATTTTTTCTAATAATAAGTGAATGTCTTCATTGACTTTGACGAAGAAATTGCCTTAACATTCTAATACTGACTGACGCAGACTGTTATGATGATGATGATGATGATGTTTAGCAATAGCCGCTGTTATAGTTACTTTAATTATATTCAATTACAATAACTTACATAAATATATGAATAAAGATTGACTGAGTAATATGTTTAAGTTCAAATAAAATTTATTTTATTCAGTTCACGGAAATATGTCACGAAATTGTATTTCACTGATATCATATCAGGAAAAGGAAGTTCACTGTTGAACAAAGGCCTCTCCCATAGAATTCCACAATTGTGTCAATATTTTGAGGGGGATTTGCTCATATCCACCACGCCTGGCTGGCGGCTTGGTGAGCGCAGAATGATACTGTTCCACAGAAGGGATGCTGCTGCCCATCCCTTTGGTTTAGATTCCCTTAGTCGCCTTTTACGACATTTACAGGAGGAGATGGAGTGGTGCTATATTCTTAATCCGGACACCACACGGAATTTCACTGATAAGCAAATATAAATTTAGAATTATATTACCAGAATTTAAAACGAACGCTATAAAAACATAAGCTTATATTGCATTATATTGAGCAACCAAATACTTTTAGTTAGCCATTCCACACCAACAATATTTACAATACAATGAAAACCTTTTCTAAAGATTTGGCAAGCAGTGTTGTTTGTTGTCATCAATTTGACACCTGTCTGTCAGTTGGGACTTGTTTATTTTATTTATCTGGGAATTTTAAATATTTTAAAAGATTGTGAGGAATTATTCTTCAGGAAAACAAGGAAAAGAAAATATATCCTTTGTAGTATTATTTACGTGTTCCGTATAATTCCTTATTAGTTTTTATTTATTCAGTGACCATACGTCATCATTCCTCGCTCGGTCATCATTGAAAACACCTAAGTTACGTTCGGTTAAAGAAAAACGAATACCCTTGATACAAAAAATGGTTCTTAAAAAATGTGTAAAATGCTATAGTAATATCACTAAAAAATCTCCCGGTCTGGAATGCAGCAGGTGCGATAAAATAGTTCACGCTACGAATGATTGTGCGAAATTAACAACGAAGCAGTTAGCAGCTCTACGAGCTTCAAACGGGCTAGAATGGTGCTGCGAAGATTGCCTTCAAAGCACCAGCAGACGCTCATCATTCTTCATTCCAGAAGAGGATTCTGAAGGAACTATAAACACAGCGGTACCGTTTGATATGCACACATTTATGAGAAATATTACAACTGAAATAAAGAAAACGATTAAGGAAGAACTTGAGAGTTTCCAGCAGTCTGTAGATTTTATCGGGGATCAAGTAGCAGGCATTGAGGAAGTACTTAAGAACCAGAATAGCAAAATTAAACACCTTGAAAATAAGAACATTGAATTAACAAATTCAAAAAAGAACCTGGAACTTCGTCTTTCGGCTATGGAACAACGCTTGGAAGAAACTGAGCAAAAAAGCTTATGTACATTTATAGAAATTGCTGGAATACCGAATATCCCAAATGTGAATGCTATGGCAGTGGCAAAGACTATAGCAACTAAATTGCACGTCGAAGATTCTACCATTCATGATGTCCGTCAGGTCACCGGACGATCAGATACATCTGGTTACTTTCTAGTTGAGTTTAATAACAAAACTGCTCGTAATAAATGGATTTCTGCTGCCAAATCCAAGAAAGTTACGGTGGGTGAAATGTCACTTCCAGTGCCTATTGAAAAAGCATCTGACAAAATCTTTGTAAGAGAAGCACTAACCCGGAATATGAAGACTTTGCTGTACCAGACAAAGCAGCGCCTAAAAACACCTAACGGCCCATTCAAGTATGTATGGTGTAAAGAGGGTATACTTTATGTAAAAAAAAATGATAATAGTAAGAAAGTGGAAATTATTCGCTCAAGTAATGATATCGATTCATTACTCAACTGCAACAATTAATCTACTATATTAAATATAAAGTGCTATGTCATCTATATTTGGCCGACCCTATTTAGCAAAATTCGATACTATTGATAATAATCTACTGGTAAACCAGGAATTATTAGATTGTGTTAATGTTAACTCATTCTTTAGCAATGTACCAACTAAAAATATTCATTTCTCATGCCTTCATATAAATATAAGATCGATGCTCAAAAACTTTACTAAACTAATTCAAATCATTGATAACTCGCATATAACCATTGATTTAATAACATTAACAGAGGTAGCAATTTCTGACGAAATCTCTAGTTTATTTCAGATCCCTGGATATAAAATGCATTCTCAGCTTCGCGCTAATCGAAAAGGAGGTGGAATAATAATTTATACAAAAAATAATCTAAAGTTTACTCCGAAAACCATAAGTACTTATACATTTGAGTATCTTGAAGGCATCTTAAAAACCTCACAAAATAACGTGATAACTGTGTGTGCCATTTATAGACCGCCATCTTCTAACAAAACGTTATTTATTAGAGAACTCCAAAATATACTAAGTTGCAATACGTCTAACACTATCACTGTTGTTTTAGGTGACATGAACATCGATCTTAAATCACAAACATCAACCAAAAGCATGTATTTAGATATGCTTTCCGCGTGTGGTTTAGAATGTGGAATCTCAGATTATACACGTATAGAGAAACGAAATAATCAAGTTACAAAGTCATGCATTGATCATATATTCACACGATCACACACGTTAACACCTTACACGGCAGCAATCGACACTGTTCTGGCCGACCACCGTGCCACTATAATTTGTTTAACCGGCAGTTCGTCCGATTACCGCCCTAGACAGAGTGCGTCAAAAACTATATGTATTTATGATAAAAAAAAATTATATGACATATTAAGAGAGACAATATGGGATGAGACTAACAATTTAACGACCTCGAATTCCATTTATGAGTACATAACAACTGCTTTTAATGGTGCACTAAATAGGTCGAAACGAATTATCAACATTAAATATAAAATAAGAAAACATCTTCCCTGGCTTAGTAATGACATTATAAAATTGTGTAAGATAAGAGACGAATGCTTCAGTCTCTGGAGAAAAGATCCAAACAATAAAGTTCTAAGATTAAAGTATAATAGATTACGTAATAAAGTGCACAAAACTATTGAATTTTATAGAAATAAATACAATAAAGATCTAATTAAATCAAACTATAGTAATCCGAAAAAGCTTTGGAAAATAGTCAATTCAATATGTGGTAAAGTGACGCAGTCTATAGATAAATTTATTCAAGATGCGTTTAGCTCGCAAAATCTATCATCTTTTGAGATAGCAAATAAATTTGCCAAAGGCTTTGATAAATCTGTAAAGGACATCTTACCGAACTGTGCTATTCCTCTTCTCGCTAATCATACAGATGAGTCAGTTAACGTCAGTATGAGATTCCAAGAAGCTACACCGGAAAATATTCAGAAGCTAATTCGATCTCTAAACAGTAGGAAGGTTCCAGGTTTGGATGCGATCAGTGTGCTAGATATACAAGCTATTAGCACTAAGATCGCATCTACTATAGCTAATCTCATAAATGTCAGCATAAGCACAGGCCAGTACCCAGACGCTTTAAAAATGGGATGTGTGAGACCAGTCTTCAAGAAAGGCAAAAGAAATAACGAATATAATTACCGACCTATTACGTTACTATCATCCATAGACAAAATTGTCGAAAAATTTGTTTGCAACCAAATATCTAATTTCTATGAAACAAATTCTATTATTAACGAATCCCAATACGGATTCCAGCAAAATAAAAGCACGACCTCGCTTCTTTCAAAATTTTCTGATTACGTCAATACTGCACTTAATGATAAAAAGCATGTCCTAGCTCTCTTTATAGATTTTTCCCGAGCTTTCGATACCCTTGACCACAAAAAATTATTAAAAAAGCTAGAAGACTCGGGTCTAAGGGGACCTATTTATGGTTGGTGTGTAGACTACTTAAAAAATAGGAAATATCAGGTGCGAATCGATAAGAGCCTCAGTGATACAATTTCTGTAACCTATGGAACAGCTCAAGGCTCTGTATGCGGCCCTCTGCATTTTTTGTCATATGTTAATGATATGCATACAATATTCCAAAGCTGCAAATCGTACCAATTCGCTGATGACACATGCCTTCTTATAGACGGAATTGAGTTAGATGAAATTGGCTTACTCTTACAAACTGACTTTGATAGACTTAATATGTGGTGTCACGACATGGGACTTGTACTCAATTCTGATAAGACAAAGTTAATGCACATAAAATCAATTTACTTAAAATGCAACACCCAAGAACCTATTCTGGTAGCTCACACCCACACTTGTCTACACAGGAAACCATTTATGTGTGATTCTCAATGCCCAATTATTGAGCAGGTTGGTACACATATGTACTTGGGACTATTAATTGACAATAAATTTAACTGGGGCCCACATATTTCGCGAGTATGCGACAAATTACGTGCTATCTTAGCAAAGTTTTACATAATAAAAAACCAATTACCTTATAAAACTAAACTCCTATTGTATAAAGCACTGTTTGATTCAGTTGTAGCTTACGGACTATCCAGCTATGGTCGGACCTATAAGACCTACCTGGACTCATTATATAAATTACAACTCCGGATATTAAAATTAATAGTTTTGCCAAAAATCAAGTCTAATCTTGTAGACGATTCTGAGTTATTTAAGTACTCCAAAACCCTTCCTATACATGATAAGGTAAAATTCAGCCTCTTAAAAGAACAATTTTTCAACAAGCAACTACAGAAAGAAATAAATCATTCTGTATTTACACGTCAAGTCGCAGAAAACAAACTTATAACAATACCGGCAAAAAATTGCTACGGCGAGCGAACGTGTGCTTATTTGATTCCACGACTCATTAATTCTTTACCTTCCGCCATACGTAATATTATAACTGATAAAAACATAAAATACAAATTAAAAGCATACTTCCTATCCGAATTATAATTCATGCAGATATCATCATAACGACATAAATATATCATAATAATAATATATGACATCATAGCTGTCTAAACTTCATTTATAAGGAGGATCAAACACCAGAATAAAATACATTTATATTGTTGTTATTAATATAAGTAACAAGCGACATGTTCTTATATATGTTAATACGATATATAGAATTGTAAGTACCGCACACAAACCCAAGAGGTTTAAGTGGTGCTTTTTTGTATTTAACAAACTTGAATTGTATTTTTTTATTGATAATGTAATAAATAAATAAATAAATAACATGTAAGAGCAATTGCTTTTGACAAAGATCACATGATAATAGACGACCCATCTCTTATTTATCTTTCATCGGCAAACAGTATCTGTATCATAATATGCACAAGCGTAATTCTGCGGATTCAAACTGTGATTTGCAAGAAAAATCCAGTTAACAAAAAAAAAAATCTTTTTATACCCAACCTGAAATCCAATGATGTTGGTAACTGCTACTAAACCAGAGTAGTTTAAGAAATTTCAAATGAGTACTAAATCAATAAAACATATTATTATTTAAGTTGTATGTATTATTCTCGCATGCTTGTTTCCAGTAAATTGAATTATTAATAACTTATTTATTTTACGCCTCATTGTAAGCATTGATTTCGTAATCATTACCAAGAATATTTTGACGATCTAAATCTTTATCGCTAGTAGATGTAACTTCTATATAATTTTCTGCGTTATATGGTTTATTTTCTAGTTCAATCGTAAGTTCAGGGATTTTTTAGGTATATTTTGCCACGATTGTGACGCTGATAAGAATTATGTATTCTAGTTCTTTTAATATGGCCTTGTGCTTTCTTCATATGAACTATAATATTGAAGATTACTTTTCTCCTCTTTGCCTGAAGGTATTGCCGATGGAGTACTTTTAATCTGGTAATTACTATCATCATCGGATTCATAAAATGTGTCTGTCATAGTAGGTGGTGTACCAAGATCCTTTCTACCCGATAATTTAGTGGATTGCATATTTATAATCTCGTAATTACCAGTGTCGTCGTATTCGTATAGTTTATCCGCAATAGTAGGTTGTGTTCTAAGATCAGCTAAAGGTGCGAGTTCTTCTACCATAACCGGTGCGTGAGTTATAGCCACGGTTCTCCCGGTAGATCTCGAGGCAGTAGTGGGTGAATACGAATGACGTGATGAAGTGGTAAGGGGTATGGTTTTGTAGTCTGCCAATCCCGTTTCAACAGTGTGAATCTCGGGTACTATAAATAGAGATTTATTCACCAAGAGGTGTTGTAGAGGATCTATCTTTTCAGTTGGATTAAACATGTCAAATTCAAATTTTAAATCTTCTTTTGGATCTCCATAGAGAATGTCATGTAGCAAGCTATTGTTATACTGGGCTAGTTCTTTTAGTACATTTCTGAGTGCAGGAATATCCTCGGGATTTTCTGGATTTGTGGCCCTATAGGTTTCTTTATTTATCGGTTTTAGTGGAAACCTTGGATCATCCAAGGATTCGAATTGATGCCATGATCTGATTGGTAGGCGGGTTGAAGTTCGCACTCCTATTACAGGAGGTCGCTGTAAAAGAACGGAAAGAATTTAGAACACAAATTTGTAAAAATATTTTAGGATGTTATTCGCGTGTTTTCGCCTTCGTGGCTTTTAGAAGCAGTCAGTCAGGTAGTTAGGCCTTAGTCTTCCTGAACGCTGGGTCTTATCGGTCCTCCTGCAGATGTCACGGAATATGCCGGGTGACGTTGTACGATTAGGGGGGGAGTGTTGTTTGCGCTCCAAATGCATGTCGACGCTGAAAAGACTGGAATGAATTCAGTAAAGTTGTACAGGTTTTATAGAACTGAATTCGCCATGTTTCCTCTATCGTTACTCATAAAATTTGTATCAACAGTTGTCATCTACCTAATATAAATGGGTCAAGGCTCATTTCTAACCAGATAAATTTACAATTTGGAAATACAACTCTGACTGTTGAATGAGAAGTTTTTTTTAAATCTTAACACTCAGCATAGTTAATGGAAAAATGTAAGAAAACGTTACATTTTCATGATCATTGTGATCCATTGCATGAAGTGGGTAATAATACTGTGGCATGTAAAATTAACGCCGCGTTATCATTTCAAGAGGACTGTCACTATGGTGCCCAACAAGTTAGTCGTGCCTGCGACTCCAATTGGTTGAATCTATGATATAAAGGATCTCAATATCACCAGTCGCATGATGCTGTCAATCCAGTTGGAGTAGTATCCTAGCTTGGTGAAAACTGTTGGAGCATCAATGGCACCACAATGCGGGGATCCGAAGCTGATGACTCCAACCAGTTTCTCACCGACGATGCCAGGCCCTCCGAGGTCTTTCTGAAAATAGTAAAAAAAGCGAATCATAAAATTACACATTACACTCTCTGTCATAATCTTACCAATCCAAAACTAAATCCAAGGCCAAGGAATATGATTTCCATTCGAAAACACAAAGGTTCGACCGGGGGCTGTGTTGCTCCAAGTTTGAGTCGGAGTCAGTTGCGGGTAAAAAAAGTAAATAAACGTGTTAAAGCTTGACAGCAAAAAAGAAACTAATTTAGTTAAATAAAGATCATATCACAACAGTTTTACTAAACATGAAATTAATTTAAATTTAGTATAATAATTTATACTTTTAGTATTATTGGTGACATGAATCATGCTTACATTATTTTGAATGTGAGCATTATGTAGCCACTACTGTAATATACATACACCAGCCTGTTGCCTGGCAGTTTGGGTCTGTCATGCTCACTAAAATGTCTTGTTGAGGGTAGTGTTGTGTGTTGGGTGCTTAAGTTTCCTGCATTATGGTTGAGCTGAACTACGCTGATGCATGCGTTATGCCCGTGAACGGGTGCCCTCTGTCGGGACTGGTCAGCTCTTGACTGCTATAGCAATCTTATTGTAAGGCAATTAATATCATTGTGCATAAATATGTGGTATTTATCCCACACATTGGCATGCATTGTCCTCACATATCATCTTCTTTTTACGATTATATTGTGTTTAATATTAAGACTGTAATACATCATATATTTTAAAAGAGTATATCCATGGAGTTTCTTGCCGGTTCTTCTCCATAGGACCAACGACTTGGAACCGTGCAACTATTTAAATTCAGACTATTCGTAAGTGCCAGTAAATGGTTTACATGAATAAAAAACTTTTGACTTTGAATACATTTGAGATGATGATAATTATAGTTATATAATCTCAAATATCGATCACTAAAACGGAGATAATCAAACAGTTTAAGACCCAGTGTATTTTTGGTTTCCACTGCGGTAGAAGACTGGCAAGCTGGTCCTGCTTAGAAAGGAGGGGTGTTCGCCGGAGTCTCCGTCGGCATGCCGCTCCATCGTGCTGCTGGATGAGTTCGGCAAGCTCTTCGAGAGAGTAATGCAGACTGCCTCGTCCAGCACCTGAACGTGATGGGGCCAGATCTGGCGAGTAGGTCCAGCATCCTCCGTAGATCGTCGCCTTGTAAATTCAACATCGCTACAACTACCAGTCTAGGTGGGTTGTGTGCTCATTGGGTGGTCTAGCCATAATCGCCACGCTTGGCAGACGGGTTGATCGCATCGCAGTTAAGTTGTATATGTACTCGAAGGACGCTGCTGCCCATTCTCCGGCTTATCCCTTAGTCGCCTTTTACGAAACCCACAGGATGAGATGGGTTGGTGCTATTCTTAGGCAGCACCACATGGACTTTTTTAATTGATTTCCAGTGGAAATTCTTCATGAACTTCCTTCGCCCCGGGGAAAGGCGAAGGGGTATGCCGGACTCTTACCAGCCCCCTATCAAATAGCGATGGCACCCGCTCAGGTGTATTGGACTTGGGAGCCGGTGCGGTTGTTACCCCGGCGCCGTCTCGTCCTTCTCCATTCGGGATCGGCCCTCTCCCGATCCCGCCCTCCTTCTGGAGCATGACGCTCTTACAAAAGGAGACCACTGCACTCCAATTTTCATGCTCTGCCAACATAGCCGACACTACTGCCGGCAGAGAGAGATCTTGCTCAACCCGATCGACCAGGATCCGCCATTCGGCAGCCCACGCAGGGCACTCCTCGAATATGTGCTATGAGGTATCCTATTCGCTTCCACAATGGTGAACATTGTCGTAACCTCGCGTCCTATTCTGTGCAGGTACGCACTCACGGAACAACCGTGACCGGTGAACTGCGTCAAGCAGTAGGTGACGCGCTCACTCCTTCTTAGCCAGGCTCCGAAGACCGGCAGGATGACCTCGACGACGCGTTTTGCAACTGTAGGCGATCTCGCCACATCATATGTGCGCGCCGTAGAGCCAGCCGCCTCAGTCTGTCAAACGCCCCTGAAGGCGCGTTTACGCCGCTTTGGCGGAGGTAGCGTGTCTGATCATAGACCCACGCAAAAAAAGTCGCAAGGCAGAAAGCGCGCCAGGAGAGTTGCCGCCTCGTAGGACACTGTTCTGTATCCTCGTGCGACCCGTATACCCATTCTGCGGTGCAGACCATGAAGTTTCTTTCTGCAGCGCTGGACGCCAGACAGCAGGGATGACTACACAGGCACCCCGTAGAGGGCTACGTATTGCACTACCCTCCCTAGAGACGGCGAACTTCCTCGCTGGGCCCCCGAGATTGAGCAGCCCCCGGTGTAATGCACCCATTACCCTCTCGACTCGGGGGACGAGGCTCGTGAAGTGCTCTTGAAAGAAAGAAAGAAGAAAAAAGTAAGAAGCTCTTCGAAGCTATCTATAAGTAGTAGTAACTATCGACAAGCGGCATGCTTTCTGAGTGCAGACGAGGTGGGGCCTGCATTCTGATAAAGATAGGACTACGCTGTAAAGAGTTAGTAAATATTTCAGAATTTGATTTCGGGGATAATTGAAAGTTGTGTTATAGAGATATAAATCAGTAGGAGAAAAATAGAATGTGTGTATAGAGTAACAAAATACAATAGCATTAATAAGCTATTGCTGTTAAATTTGGACATTTGATAGGACACCATTTTTATGACATTTTAATGTTTGACTATTTTTATGACATTAATTGAAAAATTGATGACATTTTAATACATTTTTCATCTTAATCTGGTGATAAAACATTTATGTATGCAAGTACTACGTAGGCCACTTGTACTCATTTACATTAACATCAGTCTACAAGTTTTCGGTATTCATATGGCCTACAAATGTCATGCTGATGGTGTAGTTGTGCGATGGGTCATTGAGCTCCCTAAAATAGGGTTGAGCTACACGATGACTGATTCATGCTTGATTTCTGTCACGACATGTCAGCCCAAAATGGCTATGGCTTCAAAAGGTCATTCCAAGCGTTGCCCTACATTTTTCTAACGTATTTTTATCTAATTATTCCTGGACTTTACAAGAAAGACCTTTGAGTTTGTTTCGACATTTTTCCTCAGAGGCGTAGTAAATAACAGCTTCATCCAAATTCATAGACGAGTGAATATGTTTCTTGAAACCTACTTCCTAAAATAAAGATCATTTCACATCATTGACAAATTTAAGAAAAATAAATCCTTCGAAAGACGCGAGAAGCGGGGTCGCGAAAGGCAGGGCCCATAAATATGTTTCGTTGATCTGCATGAACCATGGTTGGGGCATACCTGGCCACGCCCGACTTCATAAATAAAGTATTTTTATTTATTTTTAGTGGATTTAATATCCTGTAGAATTTTGAAGTCGGTATTTTTTTTTGTTAAAAAGATTTATTTGTTTCATTTTAGTTTAAACAAATGTTTGATATATGTATCTGATCTAACACTAAAAATAATTCTAAGAATCGAAACTATTAAGACATCATCTAGGTAAGCGCAGTCAAATTAAAACTATTTATTGAACTGGTTAAAAAACTGCTCTAGCAAATGTAATGAGATTTATATGGGACCAATTCGAAAGCATTCTGCACCTATTAAAAAAAGAATCGCTCAAATCGGTCCACAAATCTCGGAGTAATCGGTGTACATACATAAAAAATTAAAATTACTCATCGAATTGAGAACCTCCTCCTTTTTGAAGTCGGTAATAACACTACTTTGGATTTTGAATGTTTACTTTTAAACTATAACGTATATTATTAAACATCATTTACAGTACACGGAGTGCGTCTCTGGAATTCTCTTCCACACACACTACGCGACAGCTCTTCTTTGGACGTTTTCAAGAAAGGACTCAAAAAGCATTTCCTTTCAGTCTAACTTATAAGTATGTATTTAAGGTATATATTTATTTTTATAGTTATGTATTTATTTAAGTATATATTACATCTATGCTGTATAGTTGGCTATTTTATCATTATTCTTAACTGTTGTTTTCTTCCTGATTGTACACTTCATACGGTCCTCTTTTGCTTCTATTTTTTATTTATTTTTACATTCAAAGGTTTGCTGGAAGAAAACTCAATGTTGAGTTAAGCTCGCCTTTGTACATCATGTTTTATTTTATATAACAATAAGTCTGTTTTATGTTGTACAATAAAGAATAAGAATAAGAATAAGAATGAAATTTGTAACCCTATTAAACGATGTGTATTGATAACTTTGCGCATAATTGATCGAAATCGTGTGTTCAATTTATATCTAAAATGTAATGGGACACTAGCCGGGGACTGTCAATGGCTGCACTATAGAAATGCAGTCATGAATTATCCCTGGTGGTGTAGGACTATTGTATGAAATGGAAGATCCTATGATAAGGTCTATTGTAACCTATACAAATAAATAAAATTTAAGTGTCTGTTTGTAATGTCATCTATACAATTAAATGAAATAGAAGTGTCTGTTTGTAATGTCAAAATAACAGCTTTTTGTTAAATTCATTTGAAAATATATACGGTACCTACATTAAACAACATTTTTTATTTTTTTGTCTGTTTGTTTGTTCCCGCTAAACTCCGAAATGGCTGGACCAATTTCTGTAGTACTTTCACTGACAGATAGCTGATGTTATAAGGAAAAACTAAGGCTACTTCTATTTTTATAAAAATAAAAAAATATAAAAATAATTAGGGTTCCGCGCAAAAATGGTAAAACCCATGAAATTCAATATATATACATAGTCTATGTCAAGTGTGTATGCCGAAGTACTCTAAATTGTTTATAAATAATCCAATTTCTATTAAATTAAACGGCGGGTGAAACCTCGGGTCCCAGCTAGTGGGCGTTATATGGACTGAAAACCTCCGACTAAACAGAAACAACAACTTTCTACCTTTAAATGAAAATTTGTGGCAGACGGTGACTCGCCAGTCGCCATTAACAACTCAACTGCGATCGCCAACCCGTCCGCCAAGCGTGGCGATTATGGCAATACCCCCAAATGAGCACACAACATACCCATATCGGTCATTGTGGTGAGCTTTGCGGGAGGCCTGTGTCCAGCAGTGGACTTCATTCGGCCAAAATTATGATATTAATCTTATTATTAAAGTAAATTAGGTAAATAAACATGACTAACATTGCATGCTCCTCCGCCTGACGTTATAAATCCTGCGCAGAAGTGTTTGTCGGTCACATAGTGTCTGAAAAATAATAAACGATTAGCACAAGACGCAAGCGGAACATATTTATTTCTTATCTGACAAAATTAAAACATTAAAATAAAATTAAAACATTACTTATACTGGCGCTAAGCATAACAGTTGTATAAACTGAATAAAATGTGTGATTTATGAGTATTTGTAATCTATACATCTATACAAATAAATAAAATTGAAGTGTCTGTTTGTAATGTCAAAATAACAGCTTTTTACTAAATGCATATGAAAGTATATATGGTACCTATACCAAAAACACAATTTATAATTTTTTTGTCTTTCTGTCTGTCTGTCTGTTTGTTCCGGGTAATCTCCGAAACGGCTGGACCCATTTTGACGGGGCTTTCAATGGCAGATAGCTGATGTTATAAGGAATAACTTAGGCTACTTTCATTTTAGAAAAATGATTAGGGTTGCGCGCAAAAAAATAAAAACCTTGAAATCCAATATATATATTCTATGTGTCTAATCTAAGTGTCTATGTCGAAGTACTCTAAATTTCTTTTAAATTAAACGCGGGTGAAACCGCGGGTCCCAGCTAGTAATAAATAAATGTAAATTGTTTTTTGTATATTGTGTAAATTTAAATGGAACGCTATCGACTCATACGCATTCGCGCTGTCACACTCACACAAATGTCAGTTTTCATTAAGCATTAAGCATCAATTGTGTATGTGAAATTCTTTCCTTGGTAACTACACTGCAGAGTTCTTTAAAAGGGTCGTGAAAGGATGTTTACAAGGTTGGTAAGCGTTCATAGTTTACGGCAAACGCCCTCCATTAGGCGGGCCATACTAAATATCGCTAGTATTCCAGCACAAGAAAACATGTTTCCTTTTCTGAACATTTCTGAAACGAAGAAATGGCATAGCGGACCTTAGCATAAAAAATCTAAAACATCTTAGATTTTTGTTTTTCGCCTTAGTAAACGCGGTCACTGAGACGGTAGCTTGGCGCGGCACGCCTGGGGTTGGCAGATCGCGAAACTGAAATATTTGGAGGCAATTTCAATAAGTCTGGTTGATTTCAGTATTGTTGTCAGGAGAAATAAATGAAATAGGCATCAAAATGTTTCTTTCATTTTCTTACTTCAAACGACTAACATAATTAAATACTTAACAATTTTGATATCAAGATAATCGTACCTACGAGCACCTAGTGGGTTCTCTCATCATCATCTGATCGGCCGAATGAAGTCTGTTTGACACAGGCCTCCCCCAAAGATCACCACAACGACCGATATGGGTGTGTTGTGGGCTCATTGGGGGATTTTGCAATAATCGCCACGCTTGGCAGACGGGTTGGCGATCGCAGTTGAGTTGTTAATGTACTCAAAGGACGCTGCTGCCCATCCTCCGGCTAATCCCTTAGTCGACTTTTACGACACCCACGGGAGGAGAAGGGATGGTGGTATTCTGAGCACCACACGGCCGACACCACACCACATGCGTTCTCTCAGTGAACCTTATTTTTATATTGCGATCCGCATTTTGCACTTGTTTTTACTGAGTGTACCAATTTGGATCCTATAAGAGTATAAGAAAATAAGTATTTAATATTTCAATATATTATTTATAATTGTGCATACAACATAACGTTAGTCGGGAGATTTTGTATTTTTTTGGGAGATATCTATGGTATGTCGGAAGTATCCAGATAAATCCTGTCGCTCTGGCAACCCTAGGCGCGCTTCTTCGAAAATTGCCGATAGTACATTTACCATCTTAATGTCGTCATGGCAGAGTAGCAAATACATTGGCTCCACTCGCTTGGCATCGCTGACATCATTATCGCTGTGATTATACTATTGTTAGACTTAAGTATATATTATGGAGAGGCAACGTACTTTGAATATATTTGCGAGCATTCATTGAGTGGATATATGTCTAATCGAGCTACCATTAACTTTTGGTGCGGGGTTATTATTTGGGATTCCTGAAATGACAATGTAGTACTTAATTAATCAATTATTAATAATACTAATACGGCAACTCTTAAAATTAATGTAATATATATATATATATAAATAAATATTGGTTGGGCCATGCCAGTTTTGATGTACTTTGGCATACTCAAGTAGACTCAATCTGAATTGGATGCCCTGGATAAAAGAGTCCGTCTATTGCTGACCACAAATCGGATTCATCACCCACGTTCATGGGTGATGAGGCTGTACATCCCGCAAAAGTGTGGGGGTCGAGGCTTTTTAAATGCTACGACCATCCACAATCGTGAGGTGTGCAACCTAAGGGAGCACTTTCTGCAAGCCTATGTGGGGATAAACCGAGATGTGATTGCGATGGACAAGGGACTCACCCCGCTCTCCTTGGGCAAAGAGAACTGGCATAAACGTCTAGTGCTTGACACTAATGACCGTAAGGAGGTATGGCAGAGCAAGACGCTCCACGGTCGCTTTTGTCCGGGCCCTTCAGGGGTCTGATGTAAACTTTATAGCATCGGTGTCTTGGCTACGCTTTGGTGACCTCTTCGGGGAAACCGAAGGTTTTATCTGTGCAATTATAGATGAAGTATTCATGACAAATAACTACCAGAAATATATTGTGGAGGACGGCACGGTTGACATCTGTCGAGCATGCCACCGGCCGGGTGAATCTATCCCTCACATTATTTCTGGTTGTTCTCGCCTTGCTAACGGCGACTACCAAGTGGCCAGGATTATCCACCAGCAACTTGCACTGCAATACAATCTTGTGAGTTCAAAAGTGCCATACTACAAGTACGTGCCTGACCTAGTTCTCGAGAATGACCATGTCACGTTGTACTGGGATCGATCTATCATCAGGACTATTGTAGCCAATAAGCCTGATATAGTGGTGATAGATCGAGTAGAGCACATTGATTGTGGATATAACTATTCCGCATGACGAGAATCTCGTGAAAGCCGAGAAAGATAAACAACTAAGTATCTTGACTTGGCGCACGAGGTTGTAGCCATAAGGGAGGTAGGCTCTGCAATCATTGTGCCGATAGTTGTTACGGCCAATGGCCTTATGGCCAAGAGCCTTGACCAACACCTTAAGAGGCTCTCGTTAGGCAGCTGGGTCAAGGGCTTGATGCAGAGAGCGGTACTCCTGGACACGGCTTGTATTGTTAGGAGGTTCCACTCTCTGTAGCCGTGACCACCGGCTTGGACCTTGTTCCCGATGCCGCTGGGGTACGATGTTATTTTTTTATTTGTATTTTAAATGTTTAATGTATGTATTTATTTAAAATAAAGGAAAATCTAATACTAATATGAATTTTATTTACCTTATGTTTATACTTTTCTAAAATGTTTTTGAGATATATTCGGATATTTCTTAGAAACCAGGTAGTATTTAACTGTCATTCGAAGCATCCATTTTCTTGCCGGCTCTTCTCCATCATCATATCAGCCAAAGGATGTCCACAGCTGAAACAAAGGCCTCCCCATAGATTTCCACAACTGTCTTGTCATTTATTCACCACGCTTGGCAAGCGGGTTGGTGGGCACATTATGCTTTTTGTTCCACAAGAGGGCTTAAAGGCCCTTAATAGCCTTTTATGACATCCATGGGAGGGGATGGAGTGGTGCTATATTCGTTATCCTGACCACGGAATATCTTCTCCAAAGCACCAATCAATTAGAAATGTGCCACAAATTAGTTTGTTTGACAATAAAAACATCATTTCTTCGGTTACTGAGTTCACTGAACACTATTGACCAGGCCATTAACTCTTAGCTTTAATAGGGTAATAGTCGACGTACCCTCCGAGCGCCCCACCCTAGTATCAGAACACCATCTGTGTTCCCAGGCAAATGTGCCGGGATGTTATCATACAAGATCCGTCGGACATTTTTCTGTTTCCTCTGGAAGTGAATTGTCCTGTGCAGCCTGAGAATGACCAGGTTGTCCTTCAAGGTCTTGGGGTCATACGAAGGGTGGAAATACGTCTCTATAACATCCACAAAATCACCGCCCCTAAAATAGTAATCACTGCCGATACGCACTGAGACAGCCCTGGGGTTCTCTCTAAAGAATCTGTTGTTGTAAAGTCTGAAAAAGAAAGAGGATTTTTAACTGACTTCAAAAGGGAGGAGTTTCTCAATTCGATGCGTATCTTTTTTTAATATGATTACTCCGATTACTCCGAGATTTGTAGATCGATTTGAGCAATTCTTTTAACAGATTTAACAGATTCAGAATGCTATCGATTTGGTCCCATATAAATTTCATTACATTTGATTGAGTAGTTTCTTAGCCAGCGTCAATAAACTGGTTAATTTGACTGCGCTTCTCTAGACGATGTCTTAATAGTTTCGATTCCTCTGAGATCAGAGAACCGATTTGAGCCATTCTTATTTTTAGTGTTAAATACTGATACCAAATTGGAAAAAGTTCTTAAATTTATTTTCACTCTAAAGAAACAAAACTTTTTAAAATACAGACTTCAAAAACCCTAGACGATAAAAAATATTATAACCACTGAAAAGGACAAAAAGCTTTATTTATTTTTTAGGGTTCCGAACGTCCGAAGGACAAAATGTTGGAACCCTTATAGGGTCACTCGTTTGTCTGTCTATCTGTCCATCTGTCACAGCCAATTTGCTCCGAATCTACTGGACCGATAAAGTTGAAATTTGGTACACATATGAATTTTTACGACCCAAACACGGAAATGTAACATTAATAAATAAATTTCGAATACGGGGGTTACTTTTGGGGGGAAATAGATATAGGAAATTAAACAATAAAGTTATATAAAATGGAAATTAAATACATAATTTATTTCAGAAAATAGACGAAAATTGACCATTCCCCCTTTATCTCCGAAAATACTAGCCCTAAAATTATGAAAAAATATACATAATAGATCTTTATCTATAGATTACAGGAAAACCTACAAGAAGTCTATGGTCTAAAAATAACATGGTAAACCTTTCAATATTGTGCGTACAAACTTATGCTTGCAGTTGGAATCTATGGGAACACATGTTTTTCAACTACGATGTTAAGTTTGTTCTTAGGATAAGTTATTGGTACAAAACCGAACTCAATAATAGACAACATATTCAGCAATTTCGGAAGCCTCTCCATGCGATTTCAACTCGCACTTTTTTAATTTCCTTAGTGGCCAACCTCATGTCAGAGTTATTCAAGATGCCCAAAAGCCTCCGACTTGTCTTAACGACGGCTACTTAATGACAACAATGCCGTCTAGGGTACGGAGAGGCTCAGTTCAAAACCAATCTGCGTTCATCCATCCATAGAGTGACCGCGCCTAACTTTGGTTAACCTCCAATTGTTTACCGAAACGTTATCTGTCTGTCTGTTGATCACACTATAAACCTTGTTAATTAGGTCGGATAAGACACTAAGATACTTTTGTACGCCTCGAACGCGACCCGAAGCGGAGACAATGCTGCTCTATAACGCAAAATTTAAAAGCCAGTTTTGGTCAGCTTAAATCATATCCACTGATATAAGATGGCTTTTAAAAAACAGTAATGGTAAGAGGACATTCCATTGAACATTCCGATACAGAATGTCTGGTAAGGTCTGGAGTGACATATTTCAAGCATATTAAATTTATGATACAACAGCATACAATACCTGCTGTAAGTGACATCGTAAGGCAACCTGATATTGTGGTAATAAATCGCTTTTCGAAAGAAAGAAAGAAATTATTCAGTAAATGATTCTGGAACCCACAGTGTTAGAATTTTGAATCGGTGTTTTCATGATTTTTTCTTGTTTTTCTTCCATGTTTAACTAACTGATTTCTGTATAAATTTTATTTAAATTGCTATTTTACTTAAATTAAAAATTATTAATTTTTATTTGAATTAAAAATAAATAGTTTGTTGTGTAACAAACTATTTATTTACACAAAAATCTCAAATGTAAATAAAACTAAACAGCTGTTGTTTCGCTATTCACGTTTGAGGTCATCGCTCGTAGTAGCATTATTGACCTGCGAGGGGATAATATATCATAGTACAATATTGATAATTTGACGGCACGGTTGGTGCAGTGGTTGATACAGTCGGCTGCTGCGCTCCGGGTCGTGGGTTCGATTCCCGCACGGAACAAATATTTGTATGATCTGCAGGTAGTTGTTCCGGGTCTGGGTGTATTGTATGTGGAATTCATGTCTGTAAACGCACCCACGACACAGGAGAAACCCTAGTGCGGGGCAACGTTAAAAAAAAAAAAACACGTAGCGTTTTGGTCGCGTTATTAACGATACATTGCGTGCTGAAAATGACAAAAACCATACCCTATTATTTCTTAAAAACTGAAACTGTATATGAAATAACTAAATCAGGCAAGAGAAAATGATCAAACAAAGAATAATTACTTCTTCTACTGTTATGTGGTTAGTGGCCAACCTGTGTCAAAGTTGTCCAAGACGCCCAAAGCCGCCGAGTTGACTTAACGACTGCCGTCTAATGAGAACAACTCGGACTGATGATTTTACGTACCCTCCGAAGAATAGAATTGAATACTCTTTATTGCACACCATTAGAATAACAACTTAAAGGAATTAGATTATATTTATTATTATATTACATATATTTGGAGTACGCTTTTGCCCATCCTCCGGCTAATCCTATAGTCACTATTTACAAACCCACGGGAAGATATGGGGTGGTTCTATTCTTCACCGGCATCATAAGGATAACGCTAACGATCATTGCCGGGCTTGTATGTCAACTTAGTACTAAGCACTCCATTCATTGCTCTTATGTATAACTTACAGTTGCAGACAAGAAGCCCCGGTGATGATCAGATCCTTGCTGATGATGGAGCCAGCACAAGCGAACGCTCCCAAGTAGTGGATGCTCACGATGAACGGAAATTTCTTTATCCGGGCCCCTTTTCCCCTATATATTCTCCTGCTTTCGGTGTCATTCACATAGTCTAATTCGATGTCTGCTGGTGGCTCTAAAATACATAAACGCTTTATAACTATTGGATTGTTACTGTGGGCCGTAGATTTTACACTAATTGCAAATTTATTGCTATGGGCTTAAAAATAGTTTTGTTGTTGCAATGTTAACGTACCTAATTTACCGATACGCGATCAGGCAATTTGAGTATTAAAGATCTATGTGTCTGTAATCTACGTGAACAAATAATAATATTTCCAGATACACATTGAATAGGAATATGCAAATAAGCAAACAATAATAAAATAGAATTTGATTTACACACAGAAATTACTTTGAAAAATTGTCCCAACTCACAATTGGCGGTCTTTTCTATATAAACCACAGAACAGAAAAAAAAACAGTAGAATTCTGTTTTGTGATTTATACTTCTATGTAAAACGATGTTAGAAAGAAAGAAAGAAAGAAAGATTTTTTTTATTTGACAGCAACGTGAGACATCACAAACGGTAATAAAACTTAATATAAAACTAAAAAAAAATGAACACGATAAAAATTTGGATAGGGTTATTTATAAACAAGACAAAAAAAAACACAATATTAGGCTAGAGTTTGTAGTGTTGCGCCAAACAGGTAACCAGTTCAGCATTTGCCAGACAAGAGCCTGGCGCTGGTTTTCAACTGGTTCGCTTCCCTTCGGTGATTCGGTGATTCACGGGTGTAAAAACAGTATATAAAATAAATATTGCATATTATACCTTCTAATAAATCAACAAATATTATTATGCAAATAAGAACTACACAAAGCGCAAAAATAAAGAATAAAATCGAATATATTTAACAATAATTTCATAATTGGCATTTCAATAATGTAATGAGTAGGTAAACGAGACCGCCCATCACTAAATAAAAAGTAATCTTATGGCCTGGCAGTGCTCATGGCGTTTATGGTGGTAATGGCAATACGCGACAAACGGTGGCGCGACGCGGCGCTCACTGTAAGCGTCTCCGTCTTAGAAACATTATAGTTAAATAAATAGATAAATGAAGAAGAAAAAGTTACAACTTTCGTGTCAGAGTGGTTAAACGAATTTTTTTTTATTTAAAAGGTGGACCCACCACAATCACAACCGGAAGCGCTAGATAACACATATGTTACACGAGGTTCAACCAATAACAGTGATTTCTATCAAGCACCTTTATGTTTGTATGTATAGTCAGTTAGTAAATCAAGTAAGAGATTTATAGGGACCCATAGAGACTTGCAAATATTAGTATTTTGTGGATTTAATGGACTGTATTATTATTTGATGTCTGGACGCTAGTGGTATTTATTTATGGGTTAAGACTCATTAGTGGGAGGTGAAGGAAAGTGAAGAACTTCCTTCCAAACCAAGTAAAAGCACCCAATACTGCGAACCAACAAACGACCTAACCCCGAAACCTTAAAGACGACAGACCCACGTACTAGATTGAGAATACACACACAAGTCACGGAGACTTAAGTTCAAATAACGACATACACACACACTAAACACTCGATAAAATTGAAGATGGACGTCCCCAACTTCTGCGTGGTGTCCAGATTAAGAATATAGCACCACTTCATCTCTTTCCGTGGATGTCGTAAAAGGCGACTAAGGGACTCTAAACCAGAGGAATAGGCAGCAGTGTCTCTTCTATAGAACAGTTGCTATGCTGCGCTCACCAATTCGCCTGCCAAGCGTGGTGAAAACTGGAAAATTCCCTTCAAAGGACGACACAATTGTGGAAATCTATGAGGGAGGCCTTTGCTCAGCAGTGGATGTCTTTTAGGTGATATGACGGTGATGATAATGAACGCCCGCCGCATATGTAGTGGCAGTTATTTTATGACTAGCTTAGCATCATTATAGCTGTAACACCACGTGCAGACTTTCAATAGTAAATATGGAGTGAGCTATAATTTCACAAGAATGAAAGGAAGCGAAAACTTAACGAGTCAAAACACTCCCTATCTATACAAATAAATAAAATTGTAGTGTCTGATTGTAATCTATACAAATAAATAAAATTGTAGTGTCTGTTTGTAATGTCAAAATAACAGCTTTTTACTAAATGCATATGAAAGTATATACGGTACCAATAACAAAAAAACAATTTTTAAATTTTTTGTCTGTCTGTCTGTTTGTTCCGGGTAATCTCCGAAACGGCTAGACCGATTTTGACGGGACTTTCACTGGCAGATAGCTGACGTTATAAGGAATAACTTAGGCTACTTTTATTTTAGAAAAATAATTAGGGTTCTGCGCAAAAACAATAAAACCCTTGAAATCCAACATATACATTCTATGTCAAGTGTCTATGTCGAAGTACTCTAAATTTCTTTTAAATTAAACGCGGATGAAACCGCGGTCCCAACTAGTTTTAAATATAGATGAATCGGTCACGCTGGTAGAGACGTACTACTTTTTTAATATGCACCCTTAGGACCCAGAAAGAAGTCGCTCGTTGACTTAATTAAGGATTACTAGATTTGAAAAGGTTTTAAAAAAACATTGCTTTACACAATCCATACTCATTGGAACGGAGTTCCTTATCGCTAGTTATCGTTCTGATTTGTTGGCGGGCTGAGGGGCTCGACCGAGAAAAGTGTAACAATGAAAAACGACATAAAAAACCGACTTCTCTTGCAGTGATTTTTGAGATACTTCCCGATCACCTGGGAAACCAAAACTTCTTTCAATCGATTCAGCTTGCCATCAATTTTGAGAATATGCATTATTTTTTAATAATGTTAATCGATATAAATAATCATTTTTGTGTGACAAATTGTGCGACCAGTAGCAAAAGGAGCAGCATGCTCGATAAAAACTGTACAATTTTTACATATTTATAATGAATAATAAAATAGTTATATATTTTTTTCACCAACATTCCAGAAATTTATCTGCAATACCAACTTAATTCCCATTTATTCACATTTTATGATTCGTTTAATTATTTTATACTGACTCTTTATTTTTTATTTAATCATTCATCATTTCGGCCAAATGAAATACACTGCTGGACACAGGCCTCCCCCAAAGATCACCACAACCACCGATATGGGTGTATTATGGGCTCATTGGGGGTTTTGCCATAATCACCACGCTTGGCAGACGGGTTGGCGATCGCAGTTGAGTTGTTTATATACTCGAAGGATGCTGCTGCCCATCCTCCGGCTAATCCCTTAGTCGACTTTTACGACACCCATGGGAGGAAATGGGGTGGTGGCATTCTGAGCCGGCACCACACGGCATCATTACTTAATACAAACACAAAAAAGATATAGCGAAAGAAACTCCGTTCCAACCCGGTGTTCTTAAGACACCTCTCTCTTTTTTTCATAGGGTGCATTATTAAGCTTTGTAGGAATTTTGCGACGATTTACCATCCAAATATTCCTCTGTCAGATTTGCACTCTTATCAGTTTGTTATACATAATTGTGGTTTTCAAAATAATTGTTACTTACGCCATACTTCAAAATCTATTGCTGTAATGTTATCTTCTTTCTCGCTGACCGGTAAAATAGGCGGTTGTGCAGAAAAATTCTTAAGACATAGACCGTCAATTTTTTTTCTAAAGTCTTGAATGAATGTGTTGAATTCCTTACTATTGCGGAATTCTGGTTCAGTTTTATTTTTCTGTTTCGTGCTTTTATATGTTTGATTATTCAAGTTGATACTATCAGACAAATCGAAATATTTGCCATCCAAAATTTTGTATATTAGCTCGAACAAAATAGTATTATTCTTTGTTTTATTTCCAGTACTAATTTTAGCGACATCTTTCATAGTTTCGTATACGTCAAAGTTTTTCTCTGATACGCTATTTAAGTCGTAATGCATGGTTAATAACAATTTTATTCTCGTTTTCTCAAGAAACGTCTTGGCTAAATTTAGTGACTCGAAAAGGCTGTTCATCATATTTTGAATATCATCATTTACTTTTGTAAAGAAATTGCCCTTGGACCTCAATATCGTTTCAAGAAGTGTCCTATGATGATGTCTAGCTACCACCACAGGAATAAGGAACACGATGATTGTAGTAAACTTCATTATATTTAGTTAGAATAAATTTAATAATTATAAATATGGACTGACCTATGTATACACAATGAAAAGTTTGAATTAATATAAAAGTTCCAATTTGATAAAATTGTAATATGTAAGAATGTAATCGGATATTTTATTGCGAAATAAGCAAACACATTTTGTAGAATATAGTAAGGAAATAAAACAAACGCCATAAAACACATTTCAATATATTGATGAACTACCTACTATTATTTTATTTTATTTTTATTTTTTGTATTAAAAAACAGTTATACGTTACAAGTTGAATCAAAGTTGCACATACTCAAATCGATAAACGTATAACCCACACCATTGTCCACGGATTTCGAACGTGAATATAGGAGAAAAGTGACGGACGTAACACCCTTAATTTACAAGCTGCGGGCATTAATATATATACAACAAAAAGATACTAAGTTAAGAGTGAGTGGCAAGTAAAGCTACTATGGCTAGGCTTTTGAATTTTGATTGTGAAAATGCGAAAAGGTCAACATCGAAAAAGTGTGTGTTATATGTTTCTACAAGGCGGCGGAGAGGTGCCCGCTCCCCAGCGTTTGTTTTGCACTAATCAGTGTGAAACAAACGGGGCACGCGCACCTCTCGCCGGATAATTGTTCTAGGTACTACGATTATAACAATAACATTTCGATACAACATTGAAATTTTCCATAATAATTATAAGCATTTTAAAGTTACACATTTTTTTGATACAGAATACGGATCTCTTCAAAAGTTTGCCATGACGAATAATATCTTATATTTCGTCATTTTTATTAATGCTTTTGTCCAAATTCAAAGTCTTGTAGAATTACCAGCCGGTCAAGACAATGAAATAGCAGTAACCGGGTTGGCAATACGAAGTACTGTTAACAGTATCTTCACCATTCTTAAACTAAAACGCACGAAGCTTAGAGCGAGGTTATCAGAATTTTCATCAATTCACAACTTATCACCTCCATTACCATGCAAGATCAGGACAATCTGAACGAAATAGCTAGACTAGCTAAATTTGATAGCATCGATAACCAAACTCGAGATTTTATTACACAGTTAAATGAAGTTTCAAATGAAGATAATAACAGCTACGAAGCAATAGATGATGTATATGTAACTGCACATAAGAAAATTTACAAAAATAAGTTGAATACCTAAACACATGTATGATTTCAAAAGAAATGACGGTAGTTTTGATATCAATAAAGAAATAATAAAACATTTGAATACTGGTAGAAATAGTTCACATAATGTTTCGAAATGAATTAAAGAAAATTATGATTCCGATAGTAGTTTATTGTCTGATAATGAAGAATATTGGCGTAATTATAAATTTTAAGATAAATCAATTTCTTCATATAATTTATATTGCCCTTTAGCACCAACCCATCTCAGCCCATGGGTGTCTTATAGGCGACTATGCGCATTAGCCGTAGGATAACCAGTAGCGTCCTTCGAGCCTATAAATAACTCAACTGCGTTCGCCAATTGACGGCACGGTTGGTGCAGTGGCTGATACAGTCGGCTGCTGCGCACCGGGTCGTGGGTTCGATTCCCGCACGGAACAAATATTTGTATGATCTGCAGATAGTTGTTCCGGGTCTGGGTGTATTGTATGTGGAATTCATGTCTGTAAACGCACCCACGACACAGGAGAAATCCTAGTGTGGGGCAAGGTAAAGGCAACGCAAAAAAAATAAAAATAAAACCGCCTTCCACGCGTGGCGATTATGGCAAAACCCCCCAATGCACCTAGACCGGTCTGTGTGGCGTTGTGGTGCTCTTTGGGGGAGGCCTGTCTCCAGCAGTGGACTTTGTTCGGCTGAAATGATGATGATGAACAACCGTAAACATCACTAATGAAAAGATCTTAATTATTGTTTTCTGTTCAGTTAGGTAGGTCCAACTTCGAGAAAGAGGTCAATCGTCGAATCCGACTCGGCTGGGCAGCGTTTGGGAAAGTTCGCAACGTCTTTTTGTAAACAATACCGCAATGCCTCAAGACGTCAAGTCTTTAACCAGTGTGTGTTACCAGTGATGACATATGGAACAGAGACGTGGTGGTCACTCACAATGAGCATCACAAGAAAGCTCAAAGCCACTCAGCGAGCTATGGAGAGAGCTATGCTTGGTATTTCTCTACGAGATCGAATCAGAAATGAGGAGATCTATAGAAGAACTAAAGTTGTCGACACAGCTGAAAGGATTAGTAAACTGAAGTGGTAATGGGTGGGGCACATTACTCGTAGAACTGATGGCCGTTGGGCCAAAAAGGTTCTCAAATGGAGACCGCGCACCGGAAAACGCAGCGTGGGACGACCTCCAACGAGGTGGATAGACGACCCGGTGAAGGTCGCTGGGAGTCGTTGAATGAGAGCGGCATGTGACCGCTCGTTGTGGAAATCTAAGGCGGCCTATGTTCAGCAGTGGACTGTGGCTGAAATGGTGATGATGATGATTATTTGACATAATAAGCGTTTTCATCACTCTTAACTCTCATATTTTATGTAAAAAATAGAAAATATCATTTTGATTGTAATAATACACATTCAACAATCATGTACCATAAACTCGACAGTTTCCCCATGTACACTTCATGTGATTTTATTCATTTATGTAAATATTGTCCTGTAATAATGTGACGTTGGAGGGCCAGGTGTAGCGTACGGTATTCTAACTGGAGTGTTTAGCTTTGGCTCACGGAGCTGTGATGCCTCTGACGCTTCTACAGTCTTCACCAAGCTCGGATACTACACCGACTGGATCGAGCGAATCGTGAAACAGGTGACAATTATATTTCGGCTAATGAATTTTAACCCAGCGAATTTAAAAATAAATGTAAATCAAAAAACGTTCTTAATATTTCTCAACTTAGTAAGATTCTTCCTCAGGGTTCCATTGAAGGTAAGCCACTGACATGTAAATAGTTTTTGCAAGTGTCTGTTCCCTGCCCTGCCCTATCTGCAGATTATAACATTTAATAATTGTCATTTTTATGCAATATAATTAGCTGTTAAAAATAATCATCATATCAGCCAAACTAAGTCCACTACTGAACAAAGGCCTCCCCCACCAGATTTCCACAATTGTATCATCACTTTGGGAGGAATTTGCCAATATTCACCATGCTTGGCAGGAATGAATGATTTAATTAATAACCGGTTACACTATTCATAGCACCTTTAAACTGGATCCGATAATACAGCAAGAGTCCAATGACCCAATGGTACCACCATTTCAGGATGCGGTGCATCCCACTACCACCCAGCACCCGGAGGAACCTGTAACCGAAGCCTTAAGCACTTTAGAAGAAAACTTCCGTTTCAAAGAATTCCTCATAGTAATGTATGGTAGCGAACAAATACAGGAAGGAATATCTAGATCAATCTAAATCTGAAAGAAAAAGTGTAATAGTGATAAGATAAAAAGAATAAAAAGTGAATTTTAAAAGAAAATTGAATTTTAGAAAGAACTATATAAAATGTTCCAGCAGCAATAAAGAAAATTGCCAGAATAAAAGATAAACCAACTACAGAACCTGCGTCAGAATTTTATGGGATTCCTTTAACAGTTTCTGTCATGGAACCCGTGAGATCCGCAAAAATGGCGACCGCAATGGGAAAGTTTGATGGTAATGATTATAGTCTAGAATCACTTCACCAGATATATTATTGAAGCACCCAGCCCTGGTAGATGTCAATAATATGAAGCAAAACAGCAGTCGCCTTCCCACAGCTAGATGGGGATGACCGTAAAGCGAGCTGAGGGAAGGCGACTGTAAAGAGACCACCCCCAGGCATCTCTCTAGGGAATTGTAAAAAAATCCCCCGAAACCTCACTAAACGCTGAGCTGCGCACACAGCGGTAGGATACCACATGCTCACCGCTGTAATCCCGGGGGTCGCTTGGTAAGAGCACGCAGATTTCCCAAGAAGCGCGCTCACGACGCGACGATGTCCCCCCTTGCCATATAAAGACGACAGGGGGCTCAGGCGTCTTGGACACGGGTACCGCGGCGGCTGTTACCCCGGCTCCGGGTGGGCTCGGCCCTCTCCTGATCCCGCTCTGCGACCTCCTTCTGGAGCATTACGCTCTTACAGAAGGAGACCACAGCACTCCAATTTTCATACTCTACCAGCATAGCCTACTGCTGGCAAAGAGAGATCTTGTCCGATCCAATCGACTTGATCCGGCGGGATCAAGTCTCCCATATGTAGGGAACACAGGTACTATTGCTACGTCTTCAGGTTTATTTGTAATTTTGAAATAAAAGATATTCTGATTACTTACATTACATTTATTTTCATTCATGCAAAAGGTTCCATTTTTTTATGAGGGATTATCAAAAACAGGGGCATATGATATCCTAAAGAGTTTGTTGCTGCACATACAGTAGGTAACAAGCTGCCCACGCTCCCCTGACATTACTATTAGATACCTGCTTATGATCCCTTACGCAACAATTTATTTCGGCTTATGGACTGTGTTTATTTTTTGCCGGTATCGTAAATATTCCATCCTAGCTTTTACCCGCGGCTTCGCTCGCATTGAAGCCATAAATAAGTCAGTTTTTTTTTCAATGAAAATTATCCTATGTTACTTCTAATACCGCCAAGAATGTGTGTACTAAGTTTTATGATGATCGGTTAAGTAGTTTTCGCGTGAAATCGTAACAAACAAACTTACGTTCACATTTATAATATTAGTATAGATTTAATACGCCGCTCGTAAAAACTTTAAATTTTCAGTTTAAATTCCTGATGTCCAAAGACATTCCACTAACTCAGTTTCCTTCATGTTTGTTAACACCTGTGACTATAGTTTGGAGAATATTCAATTTGTTCATGCTCTGTAGCAGTTTTAGTTTTTCTAAGATACCTTTACGGAGTCATGGCTGCTATTCCGTGAGCTGTTGCAGTTCCACGAATACTTGGGTCACCTAAAACTTATTCCACAGTACACTTATAAAGAGGTATTGATCTATAGAATAGAATGTAATAGAATCATTTAGGAAGAAAAGAAACAAAGAAATACATTTATTCGATACGGCACATAGTGAAAAAATACCAACTTCAAAGCCCCAACCATGGTTCATGCAGACCAACGGGAAGTTATATTTTAAACCTGGCCCCGCCCGACTTCATAAAGTTTTTTTTCCTCTAAAGTGGTTTTAATATTTTTATATCGTGTAGGGGTTTTGAAGTCGGTATTTTATTTTGTTAAAAAGATTTAGCTGTTTCTTTTTAGTGTAAATATATGTAAGAAATTTTTCAATTTAGGTTCAGTATTTAACACTAAAAATAAGAATGACTCAAATCGGTTCACCGACCTGAGAGGAATCGAAACCATTAAGACATCATCTAGATAAGCGCAGTAAAATTAACCTGTTTATTGAAGCTGGTTAAAAAACTAAACAATCAAATGTAATGAAATTTATATGGGACCAACTCGAAAGCATTCTGCACCAGTTAATAAAATAATTGCTCAAATCGGTCCACAAATCTCGGAGTAATCGGTGTACATAAATAAAAAAAATACGCTTCGAATTGAGAACCTCCTCCTTTTCAAGTCGGTAAAAATAAGTATTTGTGTCTCCTGAAATTAATTATTACATTGGATTTATTAAATGACAGTGACGCTATGCTATTTTGAACACTTTCTACACAATAAAAAATTAATTTTATTTATTATCTATAAATTGATTACAGATGAATTGTGCAGACTTATTTGTATCAGGTATTTTATAACACCCAAGTTAGTATAAAGAAAATTCTGAACATTACCTGATCAAAAAATGAAAATAATCTTAAAAGGTGTATTTATATCAATACAATTCCAAAAAAAATATGTTTATTCGATTTGGTAATGGACATGATGTTACAATGTTGTGAGAGACATATGATATACCATGTACCATAAGGTAGTGTAACCTCAAAATCCCAAAGATGGATCTACAGATTCTCGGGTAAAGATATTTTACGAGAGCCTGGTACAGTTAATTCGTTTAACAGTCTCAACAGATGTTTATTAGAAAATAAACCTAAAAGTCCAGAAGCGTTTTTTCTGGATGATAAATCTTCCAACGGTTTTATTGGGATACTCAATCCTTCATTTAATTTCACTTCTTCATTTTGAGATTCGTTAATTAAGCTCATAAATTGATCTTCTGAATCATAACTATAACTACTACTGTCCTCTGTTTCTTCTGATTCCGACAATTCCAATGATCTATCTTGTGCTACATTGTTTTCACCTCCCTTTTTCTTGGGAGCCGCGCTGGATGTGTCTGATTTCAAGAGATCTTTTATATCTATATTATTAATTAGACTCGCAATATTTCGCTTCATACTATTGACGTCTTCCAGAGCTGGGTGATTAAGTAATATATCTGGCGATGTGACTTTTTCTTGACTATAATCATCACTATTAAACTGGTCCATTGCGGTCACCATTTTCGCGGGTCTCACGGATTCCATGACAGAAACTGCAACAGGCATTTCATAAAATTCTGACGCAGTTTCAGTAGTTCGTTTATCTTTAACTCTAGCAATTTTCTTTGTTGATGCTACAATATTTTTTGTCGTTCTTTCAACAAATTCACTTGACTGTTTTATTTCAGATTCAGATTGATCTAAATATTCCTGTACTTCTTCGCTACCAAACATTACTGTGAGAAATTCTTTGAAACGAAGGTTTTCTTCTAAAGTCCTTAAGGCATCCTGGTCGGTTACATATTCTTTCGGGCCCTGGGTGGTAGTAGGCTGCACCGGGTTCTGAAATAGTGGGACCACTAGGGGGGATTCTCGTTGTATTATCGGATCCAGTTTAAAGGTGCTATCAATAGTGTAACCGGTTGTTAATTCGTATTTAATTTTACGTGGTCTCGACGTAGTACTCGCTCTCCCAGAAGGTACTTTCTGAAAGTAAAAGTAACTTAACACCTGGTCCTGATACTCCTTCCCCCTGTCCGGTTAGTGGATCAGTTTAGATTAATATTTGGGATACAAGGAGAGATTGCAACATAAGCACCGACGTACTCTTGAGACTTAGTGATTGTTACTGCAATTAAACGATTTCATATTAAACGTATATGAAATCGTCTAATCGATAAAGCCAGCTCATATTGGGTTTTTCTTATAAGTCCGTGTGGTGTCTGGATGAAGAACAAGGCACTACTCCATCTTCTCCCGTGGATGTCGTAACACACAACTGAGGCACTTTAATTCATAGGAATAGACGACAGCATCCTGTGAGACAAGTACCCATACTGCGCTTACCAATCCGCCTGCCAAGCGGTGAATACATATACTAGCAAATTCCCCCCAAAATGACGACACAACTATAGAAAACCGTTGGGGAGGCCTTTGTTCAGTAGTGGACTCACTGGCTGATATGATGATGATGCTGTTTCTTTAAATATTGCATAAAAATGACAATTAATCAATGTTTTAATTTGGACAGGCAGGGCAGGGTAGGGAACTGACAAATGCGAAAATGTAATGTAAAGATTTTTTTGCGTTACCTTAGTTTAAAACTCATTAGACGGAAAAAATATTATCACCTGTTCCATGATTCCCTCGATCCAGTCAGTGTAGTATCCGAGCTTGGTAAAGACTGTAGGTGCGTCAGGGGCACCACAGTTCGGTGAGCCAAAGCTAACCACTCCAACTAGGACACCGTACGCTATACCTGGTCCTCCAACGTCGCGCTATTTGAGGCAAATATTTTATAAATCAATAATATCTCATGGAGTGGAAACGGTGTCTGCTTTTTGTCTTTTTTTAATCATGCACGTGATTATAACCATCATGCCCGTATAAAGAAACGGGAATTAATGCGATATAACATTTGAAAAGATTGACGTTTCAACCAGAGCTTATCAAGGGCGTTGAATAATTAATTTATAATAAATCATTCATATTTGACATGACTTCCTGGCCTGGCTTTTGTAAATCTGATTATCTAAACATGCCAATATTATTAAAATCAAATTACTTTAAAAAACTCTAAAATTTAAATCATATCTTAGGCTGTATAAATCTCATGCTCTTTGCCTTACTGACAATTTGGTATTGCCGTTATTACATTTCATCTTTTCCTTCGTTCACTTCATAGATACAATTCATAGATCTGAATCTAGTGAATATTGAAAAGTTCACTTGATTTCCTTCATTGTTTTGCGTTTGCGACTTGTATTACGGACTGTTTATTTATTTTTTATTTTTATATTGGCTGTCCGGCCCACGGGATCCCGAGGGCCTTTTAACCACTCGGGATGACTCGAAACCTGCCATGAGTGGTGAAGCTAGGGTTGTGAATCGTTTATTAACTGGTTCCGGGTCTGGGTGTATTGTATATGGAATTCATATCCGTAAACGCACCCACGACACAGGAGAAATCCTAGTGTGGGGCAGTTTAAAAAAAGAAAAAAAACTTAATTAAGCTTACGTTGCATGCACCACCTCCTCTTGAAAAGAATCCAGCGCAAAAGTTTCTGTGGGTCACGTACTCCCTTGATAAACAAAAAAGGTTTTATGTAAGTAATTCTTGAAAATATATAGGACTTTATATCCTACAAAAATCCAATATTTTAAATACTTAGATATTCATAATTTCAGCCATTTATACATCCACTGCTGAACAAAAGCCTCCCCCATAGATGTCCACAATTGTTTTATCATTTTGGGGGGTATTTGCCGATACTCACCATGCTTGGCAGGCGGGTTGGTGAGCGATGTATGAATATTTTTTTAATAAAATCTTTATAGGCTCGGACAAAAATTGTGTACTTTGAAATAAAGGGGGCAATCAGTAGGTCTTACGATTCTTAAAGTAAAGTTAAGCAAAGCAAAATAAAGTTAGATATTCCAGATATGATTTCCCACTAATGTAACGGATGAAAAAAATGTTAATATGTAATTATAGTTTCCTCATAAATCAAGCTCATGGCTCTTTACCACTTTTCACTATTTCTCATTAGTAGGGGATCTGGATCAAGGTTATAAAAACATAATTGTAATTAATGTTCGAGCACTATAAAAAAAAAAACTATTACAGTGGGGCGTGTACTTTGAGTGCGTTTTCGTAATTTAAAA